>OX596256.1:4105352-4252360 GCA_951394255.1 Polyploca ridens | reverse complement strand
CCGACCCTGCAGAAATCTTTTCACATCCTTTTTGGGGAACCCCATTGGGAAAGCCACATATTTTTTTACCCTACCCGCGTACTTACCGATATAAAACTAAATACCTGGATAATGCGAGTGTATGTACTTCGCGTGTCAACTGTGCAAAAAGGGAGAGCAATGCTCTTCTTTTGAAACTGTTTCATGCGGACAGGGAACTCGTATAAGGCTGCACGTCCACCAGAGATGTGTAACGAGGGTTGTTTTTAGCTGACAAATATGATCGCTTCATTTTCACGTTATATATAGCTCTAATGTCAGCCTAACTAAATCAATCTTGTGACATTATGGTAGGTACAAAAAAGTTACACGCTTGGTTTTCATACGGATGGAGGGACTTGCGTTATCTATTTATATTCATGTCTGTGGTAATAATACCTTACTCATTACACACCATCCCATTCCAGATATTGAAAACATGTAGTCTATGGTGACCGGAATTATTTCCTATACCACTCAGGTTAAGTACGTCATGTTACACTGGAATATTTTACTCTATTAAATTATTCCTCGTAAAACTTCGTCCGCGTTTTTCCATGTGCGTGTTTTGTTACTCAAGGGTAAACTAAATAATGATGAATGAATATGAAAACAAGCTAAACTGTAGTAAACACTGATTCATTAATTCTGTAAATACCAAAAACAATATCTCAAAAAGTTTAATATACGGGATGTTTTTTGTTCGGCGACGAGCGTCTCAGGAGCGGTAGTACAAAACATACATTTTCCAAAAATTGACTTAATTCCATTAAATACTGTAAATGCGTTGAGAAATACCTTAATCAATTTGAAATAAAATTACCACAAAGTATGGTCACTAGGCACATGCACAGACTAGAGCTAGGCGCAAGCCGCTATCGCCCCACCCCTTTACCCCCTCGCACTCCCGTTAAGTATTACGTCTACACATTAGCTTATTATTACTTATTTTCCAACTATTTTATTTTTATTATTATAAAAAAATTAAACAATTTTTTTTATTTTAGCACCAGTTTCATTTTAGCCCCTGAGTCGCTCGTCGCTGACCAAAACAACGACCGGTAGACCTAAGACCTCATATATTCAAGTGGCTTCAACCCTTAACTGCCCACACTGACCCGTCTAAAATTTCCAGCCTGTATATGACCTAATTGCTGTTCGCTATTTTAAAAGCTAGCGGTCATCCCTAATGTATGAAGACGTAGGACGACATTTTAGATACTAACTTTCCCTAAGTACTACGTGAGTAGTTTTCGGGCACCTTTAAATAATGTCACAAAATGACCTCCATCACATTAGTTCGCTTCAAGGTTATAATTCCGAGCGCTTGAGTTATTTTTTAGCTATTTCTGTGAAATATGTAGGTTATTTCTTTGCGTCAGACTTTATGGCCCTTAGCCTAGCATAAAGCTCCCTAGGTCACGTAAAGGTCGATATTGATCAATGAGCTTTATGGATTCATTAGCCGCTATATGTGTCATGTTGCCTAATTCTGTTTGGCATACATTCATCTAAATTATACATTAGGTAGACATTGATGTGGCGTTATTTTAATCTAACTAGCCACGGGGAATATACTTAATGAAAATAAAATAAATCATTCATTCTATTTATTTTAAAATATCGTTTAATTTGGAAAGCGAGTAATCAATGTGATGCCACGGCCCGCCCCACCCTTTCGTCCTATCCTAATAGCAGTGACGGGTCACAATGTCATTCGCAGCGGTCAAGTGCAAAAAAATCGCGTAACGCTATTATATTCTATAAGTGCTGATTTTAACATAACCATAAGAATATATCAGACATATTTTCATGATCAAAATGATTCTTATGTTTAGTTCAAAATACACACGTAAAGCTTTATTGATTGTTTTTTTTATGCAGTTCATTCATAATATCAATCATATTTATTACTAACTAGCAGCGAATCCCGGCGTTGCTCGGGTTAAAATACATCGCATATTTAGTGGTATAAAAAATATATAAGGATACATTTTTAACAGATATTATAGATTTCTATTTTCGATTTCGATTTGGTTCTTTTAGTTAAATCAAGAATAACACTCGTACACATTTTGGAACTTTCCAGATCAATCCAAAAAAAATTAGAACTTTCTCTAACATTTTAAATTGCACTCATTTTAGAACTTTCTCGAACATTCTACATTGATCATAATAAATATCTTTCTTCTTCTCATTTTGGAACTTCCTAGATCATTCTAGAAATTTCTAGAACTTTCTCGAACATTCTAAATCGATCATAATTAATTGCACTCATTTTGGAATTTTCCCGATCTTTCGGAAAATTACTAGAACTTTCTCAATCATTCTAAATCGATCATAATAAATTGCACTCATTTTGGAACATTCCAGATCATTCGGGAAATTTCTAGAACGTTCTCGAACATTCTAACTCTATTCGATAAAACTGTTATTAGTTTTGGACATTTTGGAACTTTCTAGATGAAGCCAGTAATTTGTAGAACTTTCTCAAAACATGCTATATCAATTATAATAGTTTGCATTCACTCTAGAATTTTCTAGCTCATTCCAGATATTTGTTGAACTTTCTGGTACATTCCAGATCGATTATAACCGTTTTACACATTTTGGAACTTTCCATTCCAGAAATTTTGAGATCTTTTCAGAAGTCCTCATGCGTTAGAAAAGGACAGCAATATGTGTTTTAACATTTTCGCCACCCACAACCAACCCCTTCCACCCACCGCGCCCAAACTCCCTTACTACCACCTAGAGACCAAGGGGTATTTACCACCCCAACGGGAAGTTGATTGGGGTTGGTGGTGATTGAGAAAACTGCGTATTTACGTACCCACAAAAGCATTTTATATATATTATTAGATTATCCTATGCGGTTTCACTGGCGTTCCCGAGATAAAAAGTAGCCTATGTCCTTCTCCATACCGTAGGCTATCTGCATGCCTAATTCCATGATGATCCGTTGAGTAGTTGAGGCATAAAGGCAAACAAACAAACAAACTCACTTTCGCATTTATAATATTAAAGTTAGGATATTAGTTAGGATTAGGATTCTGTTCTTGTGTAGCGTGCGTGGCAGATATTCGTGTTCATGTAATTTCACTATTGCAACGGAAAGCCAATAGTGAAAATTAGTTTACAAATGGATTCGGACTTACTTATTAAATTACCGATAAATGATACATTGCAATGCTACATTAAGGGGGAGGGGGAATTAATTGTAGGTGTCATGAAGCTTTATGAGTTGACTAAAAATTTTGATTTCTGGGAGGGGTGGGGAGTGTGTGCAGCTGCCCTCCTCAATCATCATCATCATCAATGATTGTTATTGACTGTTGTTTTGTTGTTGCAGAAGTGTCAATATTCACAGTGGAGGGCGTGAGCCTGCACCCGGAGAGCCGGCACGCCGCCATCAAGTGAGCGCCGCCGACCGAACCCCTTTAGTTGAATCTGTTACATCGCTCCGTTCGCCTCTCACTTGAACCCTGACTCGCCGCCAGGATCGCCTCCGCACGATTCTACCGAAACTCCGAGTAAGGACGTCAGTGATACGAACGAAGCGCGTTAGTTAGTACGTTTCAATTCCTATAGTTTTAATTAAAATGTCGAAATCTGGTTAACTCGTTTCGTTGGACCAAAATTTCGTGATAGTCTCTCGTCTAGATTAAAATATGTTCGAACGGGCATCGAATGCCGGCGACAGTATTCGTGATGATTTGTTAACCCTATATGAAACTATTATTTGTCCAACCGTCGATCGCTTCGTCGACTCGATTTATTATATTAGCGCTTGTTAAGCTTCCGACGGAATATCCATCCATATAATTCAATTATTCTATGGTGACAAGGTAAACTGTTAGGTATCGAGTGTACGAATTATATATATAAATATATAAACAGAGCAGTGTGCCATTTATATCTATAATCGAGAAGAGTATGACGTGTTATTTTAAAAGATTTTTATGCTGGAATATATGCTCATAATTTGGTAAAAATTTTGAAGATGTTTATTTATATTTACTAAGGGATAATTGTCGATGGAGTTAACTCTAATGCAGTCTTATGAAAACTATACGAGGCCCTGATGAGTTCGAGAATTGTCCTGAACAGTGTGATGAACAAACTTATCTATTGTAAAACTATTTTGTGAAGGTATCTTTCTGTCGTATGTACTGTGAACTATCGTATCGTAACTCATGATAGGGGTGTACGAGTAAGGGTATGTGTTTATTGCGGCGAGTGTTGGCGTTTATCTAAATCTTATGCACACATTCCTTCCACGGTGCTCAAATAGTAACGTTAGGTGACGAGTGAGCGAGCGGAGTGAGCTAGCCGAGTGGAGCGGACTCGTGTCCGATTATTGCACGCTTGCTACTTACTATTTAACTAGCGATCACCTATCATATTTATTTCGTAAAGCGAGCGATGGACGCTTCCAGTGATACCATGTGAATTGAACGCAAATATCTATTACCAAAACTATTAAATACGGCGACAGATCTCAAGTTTAATGAAGTGCGGGACCGTCCTACTGTAAATTTTAACGTGATAGGAAAAATTCGACGATTTATAATAATTACTATACTAAATTACTAATCTCTTTTTTCTGCGCGAGAGCGGGTAGATTGGAAGAGATTAGGTGCCGTCTAGACTAAAGACTAGTAAAATTAACCAGTTTAGTGAAATTTTAGTGGTCCCCACGTTAAGGTAGGCGCAATGTAAATGTAGAGTACCGGCGCATTGGCAACTTGACAATTATACGTAATTAATGCGGTTTTTACAATCGTCTTGTATAGTTTAGTAAATTTGAGGTATCTGTGATTTGAAAATAGTATTTAGCCCTATCGGAACTTAAACACCAATTTGTGCCAACAATTAAACTAAATGCTTGCTTTTATTCATATCTGGATTTTTCTATCACAAGACGACTATAGAATCGCATTGAACTGGTATTTTTGATGAATGAATTTTCATTTAAATTATTTGAAAAACTATCTATTAAAAAAAACAAGCAATAGAGCAATAAATTCTCAATTAAAAATGTTCTACAATTATAGATGTTATTGTAACTGATTGATAAAGTGAACAGTTTCTATAATAAAATTAAAAATTATGGAAATACAATAAGTTGATAATTTCGATTGTAGTTATCGAGCAAATGTAGATTTTTTGTTATAGATAGTTAGTATCGAATGTGTTAGACATGCTTATGCGATCGAATCGCGATATACACTGCCACAGTCAAGAGAAACTATCGATAATAAGTAGGTAAATGTAGAATCGAGTTGTCAGTGTGCGCGGGCCACTAGGGAGCATAGATTATGTAGTGTACCTATGTGTGTACCGAGCTTTAGACACGTTTACACTGGTGTAGAGGGCGACGCTTGTGCTAGACAAACATTACCTATACAGGGTAACTTTTAATTCAGCCGCACTGCTTTAAAGGGGAGTACTCAACAATATGAACAACTTCAAACTTTCATACATTTTGATAAAGCAAGGTTGAACCTTTGTATGAAAAGTTTGAATTATTTTCGAGGTTCCATAGTAAAACTTGTTTATATATAATCCCGTAAACGGCAACGCTGGTGAATTACGAGTAGCCCTGTATAAAGGTGCTCCCAAACATGTATAATGACGACTAACATGTTACAAATATGCAACTTTAGGTGAAATTTAGTTACAATATTATATAACTTTGTTGCTTGGGAGCACTTTTACGTCAAATAAAATAGGTGAACCTATTCAAATACCCTTTGAATAGTTTCACCTATTTTATTTGACGTAAAGGAGCTCCCAAGCTTCATGTGATTTTAAAATAGTTTCAGCTAATGTTATTCTATAATATTATTCGCGTGCAATCGTACACTAACAATCTCTATTTACCTCTCGTTCTCACATTATTTAGAACAAAAGAGAGGCAAATAGGCGCTGATAACAAATGCAAGTGCCGCCCTCTACACTCTTGCATAGTTAAATCATAATTCGGTTCCAACACCAATATAGTACGTAAATTGTATAGAAACTATGTGAAACGCAATATTTTTAATGTGTAATGTTTTGTTGAGTTTTGTCCATATATTTTTGGATGGGGCCACGAAACACGCTGTAAACAACAAGCACAATGTTTATGAAATGAGAATGAGATAACAAATGTGCCGTAATGAGCAGTTTTCTTTCCATAGGGTTTTATAGAGTATGGTTGAAAATACCTGTCAAACTGTTGATAATTCGAACTAATTTGAACCTTAAAATACACGATTTGACAGGTATTTTCAACCAACTCTATAAAACTATGGAATGAAAACTCATTATTCAAGTGGGCTTTATTTAAAATAAAACCAACAGATAACTACTCAAAATCTCTGTATCAGTTAGTAATAGTACATTATGATACATTTGTGCAAAGTTGGCTATTAACACTCCAGGCGGTATCAAGCGCATGAGCAGCAGGCGAACACGATCAGTGAGCCGAGGGTATAATAATCAATGCACACGCGTGTCATACGACGTTTTTCAACACACTTGCGAGGAAAAAACAGACTTGTATTTTGCAATAAATGTCACTTTACGAGCGAGTGTGTTGAAAAATAATTAAATCGCTATAATGATAACAACCGGATCCGTGGCCCCAACGATACGAAGGGAGGCAAAGTAAATAAGTTCACCCGTTGAGTGATGCACCGGCGCCGGCGCGCCCCGGGCGTGCCTGTAACATATTAAATGATAGGAAATTACGTGGAGCATTTATATAAAAGGAGAATACATGAAATTCTATTGTATACATATTGCATTTGTATAATGAAGAACTGATGTCGAAGCCGTGTCGGCTACGTAGGTGTGTTACGAAGGAACGAATCCTCTGTAAATAGGTATAATTAATTAGTTGTTATGGTTTCTTAGTTACGACAGTCCTATACGAGTTGCCATTGCCGTTTGTATGAGTTCCAAACCACACGGGAGTTTACATGAGATTTATTTTATTACTTTTAACTTTATAATTACACTGTATTAACTACATTATTTTATTATTTTACGTATCTTGAAATCCTGCTGCTGATTTTTTAATTATCGATTCTTTTAATTATTATTTTTTAATGTATAAACAATGTGCTTTTACTCGTTTAAAAGAATGTAAATACGATATTTGAACTGATAATAATAAAAGTTTTTATTTCTTAATGAAATGCTGTGTTTTTGTACATCACCCTTGACATTTAACATCACATTTTTTTACAGTAATACTGTCAGGGTACTCCCAAGATACAAGTTTTACTTAGTTTGGGAGCCAGGAGTTCACAAGGATGTGTCACTAGCCTACTATTGATATGTATACATTTAAGTCTGATGTAACATCTATTTGAAGGCTTACATGATTAATAAATTTCATTTCATTTTATTATTGAATCTGTGAAAATCCCCGAAACGCAATTAGCATAATCACTAAGCTAAGGAACGAGAATTGTGATTATCTCTGTGATTATGAATAAGTTAAAATGAAAAGTAAAATTTATAATAAGGTGCTTGATTCTCGCAAAGTGAAGAAAAGCGTGAAATTTCAGCTCGGCGCTTCCCTGGCTTGATGCCAAAGGCTTCTAATATGACCGCTGGATCTACGGACTACAAACGATGCTTAAATTTTCTAGGTACAAGCTGTATATTGAACCAGAAAGTAGTTTAAAATATTAGCTATTTTTGAAATATTGACGGAAATTACCGTCACTCCGTACTTTATTTTAACACAAGCCTATAAATTACTGGACTGGGAGTTTTTTTGACATGGAGTTTTTCTTAAAGGTAATAAAGGCTAATCCATAGACTTCTTTTTCATCCTAGGTTGCAAGTATGTGTTTGCCTGGTAATGCGAAACGACCTGACAAAGATGGATTCAAGGTAAACTGAAAAAAATCGTCACTATTTTAATTAATGTTTACTGCAGCAGTCAATGAAAATTTAATGACTGATTAAAGTCGCTATATATCTTTATTTATTATAACGATAAAAAAGGTCAAGTTTAGAGATAAATCATTCTTACTTTTAGTTATAACGTTTAAAGTTAAGAGTGCGTACCAAGCCAGAAAAATATGGCAATGGCAGATGAAACAAACTTATGTCTAATCTTCGCGTGGAGATGAGATGGAGATAGCGTGTTTCGCGGAACAAAAATGAACTAAGCGCTTTTTATCTAAATAACTCGTAAAGTATAGAATATTTAAAAAAATCGCTAGTAGCAGCCCTAGGTCATATGTTAGTGATATTATTTATCGAATTTTTGTCTTAATTAGATACACCATGAACGAATAATACCGAAAATTCATTATTATTAGAGGTAGCTTTGTGATTTTTTTCTATCGATGAAATTTTATTCCATTATGTTTTTGCTCAGATAGAACCCTCGCGTATATAATGAAAATACCCATATAAAAATATTTTTTCGTTTAAATACTATTTACTTGGGTACATTTCAATTCTAAGATCGTTATTTTGCTTTATACGCACTCTTAATGCCTACTACTAATTTCTATATTAATATAGGGACAGAGTAAATAATCTGTACTATAAAAATGAGAAGCTGACTGACATGCACACGCAACTCAATCCGCAAACTAGGAAATTTTGCTCAGACGAACCATAACGCAGGAAGGATTTTTAATTTCTTTGTCTCATCAGCTTAACCAAAAGTAATTAAATACCATTATTTCAGAATCCTTATTAAGGCGGCCCTCTGTGGCCGGCGCAACTTCAACGCAAGCATAGTCTAAAAGCTTGTTGTTTCATCCAACGTAATGTTTGACTGCGAAAAAAGAGAGACAGCATCAGAGCCGTCGGTTATCAGTCGGTAAATTCCGCTGATCACTCGCTGCCGCTTCGCTAGGTCGTCATTCATGATTACGCATTCATAAAACATGTTCCAGGAGTATACTTCTTGTGAAAAAATCTTACAAGTTTGTGAAAAAAAAGTTAGTTATTTAGAATCTCCAATACATTTGCAAGCCTGGTATCTAAATGTTTTCTTTACTTTTACAATTTATAGGTACATTAGATATGGCCAAAATTCAGGCAAAAACGCTGTTTTTCGGAGGCTTTGACTGAATTTGTTTCACACTTTTTTTAAATTATGCCTAGATACACGGCTAGATATATTGTACAAGATACTAATTTGTTCAAAACATCTAACAAAAAATGTTTAACAACGCCTTAATAAGTACAGAGGTTTTGTATGAAAAGTATGACGAATTGAGTCCTCTTAATATAAATAATAAGGAAATAAGAACGAGGAACTATTCCACTCGCAGACATGTATACTCGAAGCGAAAATTGGCATCAATCAAAAGTCCGAGAGTCGTCACTAAAATGATATTCCGCCCTAATTATCTCCCCTCGTATAATCTGTGAAATGGGCCGCCCGGGAAACTTCTAGCTGTTATTAACGAACAAATTATTCCTACTTTGAGAAAAGCTATGAAGTATAAACGATCGGGGATATAAACTTTGGTGTTCATGATAGCGTATGCAATTGATTGAGTGTATTTGTTACAAATAATAAATATAAATATTATTATATAATTAATAGATTTAGCTCGTGATCATTGTATTATTTTCTTTATTGTATGTTTTGTTGGCAAAGAATGAATGAAAAGGATCGAAAATTGAATTAAAGATGGGTTAGGTCATTAGGTCTCAACGTGTGATAGTGTCGGTTCGCAGCCGACCGCATGCAACAGAAGCAGTCGACGTGTCGTTGCGACACTACTTTCTTTCTCTTTCGTTCCTATATATTAAATGAGGGCATTCGTAGTAGAACGAAAACGACGGACATAGCTCCTAGAGTAAGTAAGCTGAAGTGGCAATGGGCAGGCCACATCGCTCGAAGAGCCGATAACCGATGGGGAAGAAAGGTTCTCGAGTGGCGACCACGTACTGGAAAGCGCTGAGCGGGACGACTTCCCACCAGATGAACCGACGACCAGCCGGGCTATTGCGTATCTTTGGTGGTAATCGTAACGAACACCATTAATTATTTCATCCAATGACGCGCACGCGGTACGACGCGACGATGACCATTCGTAGGCCCTGATTGGATGAAATTAATGGTGTTCGTTACGATTACCACCAAAGTTACGCGGTAGAGCCCCTGGTCAGAGTCGCTGGGCGCCGCTGGATGCAAGCGGCCGAGAACCGTTCGAAGTGGAAATCAATGGTGGAGGCCTATGTTCAGCAGTGGACATCCATGGGCTGATATGATGATGATGAATTACTATCATGAATAACATCAGGTTAATTTAATTAAAAAAAAACATTCTGTACTGAACTTTATACCTAACAAAGGCAACGTAGATAAGAATATAATACCAGGATTATGTTAAAGTGCCATGTCACAAAATTAATTTCAGCTTCAGTTCGCTTGCCGCACTTTACGTGTACTAAAGCTGTAGGTTTGCTAATAACGAGTAGGATCACCGTCGACGGTGTCTCCTAACTTTGATCATTCCTACAGATTAGAGTGAGATTAGTACTAGTTCGGTTCGAGCTTTTGGCAAATAAACTCATTCCGCTCCAGATATATCTCTATCTACCAGGCATTTAAGACAAAGCTTTACGAAGTTTACCAAGTTGAACTCATTCCTTTGGTAGAGCTTGGGTTTCTTGACACGACTTGTCTCTTGTACGCCCATAGACAGATACCTTTTAGATTTAGAGTAAGTAGTTAGTTAGAAGTTAAATGGATACCTATTTTAACTACTCGTTACTATGCGGTTTTCTAAAACAATCAGTGAGTTCCAAAATTATTAGACAGCATGAAAATATTCATATGTTAAATTTTCGATTTGATTTGAATTGAGTGTACCTAGTTGGTAATGCCCCAAAGAACTCTTTGCGTTGGTAGCTGCGGCGCGACAGCTGTGAAGACATCAGCAAGCTATGAGTTGAGAAGGAAGAATGTTTTCAACATCTCTCGATATCATGTCATATACTCAAATACAGCTAATCTGAAGCCTATATTTTATTTGTCGACCACATTCTGTATGTTTCTCAAGACTTTTGAACTTGGAATACCATGCTGACCTGCTTAATCTGGTCGCCATGTGGTCCACAGGAGAAGCTGTGGTTCATTACCTTTTTGGAATCTTCAGAATAGAAATTCCATACGTAGTTACCTACCTACCTACCCACATGCATTAGTCAAAATTCACAGAAACCTAACGACACCAATAAAAGTGCAAAACAGGACTAGGACATCTTTGTCTTTAGGACAAAGTTAGATACCCTGACCGTTACTTCATAGGTCGTGGATTCGATTCCCACCCAGGACAGACATTTGCGTATGTAATAAACATATCCTTTTACTGTGTCTGGATATCAATATCTGTCTAAATAATTATATTTATCATTTCAGAATAGACTCGGAATATTATATTAGGTATTTATTAATTTTCGAAAGTCAATATAAGGTCGAATCTTTCTCATTACTTTGAATCACTCACATGAACAACTAGCAACTACATACCAATCTATCTTTACGAGCAATTACGCACCGAACTAAGCACTTGTCTTGTTATAATGAAAATATACGACGACAGAAACTAATAAAGTGGTAAAAGTTGAGCATCACTATCCGAAAACAACGATCACGATATTGCCTCTTGGCACGCAAATACAAGATTAGCCGCGTGTAAACTCCGATACATGAACAATATACTTTAGGAAAAAGTGTTTTGTCTCATATAAAATAAATCCCATCTTCCCTGATGGTCCCGAAACTAAGTGAACTCGTATCTTGAATTGCTATTTACTTATTTACAGTTTGATTCCTGATTTGTAAGTCAGTAGGCCGGTTGCTCCATTCCCTTGGGTATAGAGTACTAGAGATGGTATGTACCTACTAACCAAACCACAGATACCTACGGGTACCACGGTACCCAGTACCTAAACAATATAATACAAAAGAAATAAATTTCACTATACATACCTATACGTAAAGGATTAAATCAGATTGTATAAAATACGAATTCAGTTTATAAATTTACTTTATAAGAATTACACAATATAACAGCTTTGTAAAAGCTCCTGATAATACCCATGTTATAAAATATTAACGAGCTCCGGTGAATTTTCGCTGTAATATTTTTGATACTAAAATAACATGAATTTATTCGGAATCCCAGCGAGCATTTTAATACAGCAACTAGTACTTCATTATGCTATTATATTGCATCGATGCAATCGCTCGTTACAAATTGGTGGAACTCAATTAGAAAGTAATCAAACTTCAGACGCTCTTACACTAGCAGTAAAATTTTAATCAGCCTAGCATTTCCGACGGGCCATAGTTGTAGCGCAAAAACTTGAAACTCTAATGAAGTTTTCATGTAACATATTCATGAGTGTATTTTATTGGGACATAGTGGAGTTTACATTGTAATCATAGTTTTAGGCTTTTGGTTATTAATTGAAATTACCACTAAGAATAATTTAATTTCAAAACCGGAATAATTTAATTTCAAAACCAGAATAGTTACATTCAAGCCAACTCATATTGCAAATCCTTTTGTAAATCGTCAAGTTGTCGCTTTCATAAAAATATTTGCATGAAATATTTTCTCTCGTTTGAGCTACCTATTTCTGAGGAGAGCGGCAAAGAGCGTTGTCCGCTATTCGGCAAAAAAACATTTCCGGTCAACGCGGAGCGCGAGCGGTAGGCTATGAATTAACCTTTCCGGCGCAAATAGGGCTATTTTATAAAAAACAGCCCTTCGGAACCTTTGTAACATGAAAAGAGAACACTGAAGCAATTTCATTTTTGATATAACATCGAAATGAATAGGAATACTTATTGCAAATACAATATCCTCTACAGAATCAGGAATATCGCGCGATATTGAATAAAATACGCTTCTGGCTGGATGTAGATAGATAGTGTGAATCCTTTATGAAACTATCGAAGCGTGAAAATCAGTTTGAAGATTTAATTTCACGTCGGCGGCTCGTATATACGTCATAATTCAATTTGTCTGGTGAATCGATCAACGCCAGGAAATATTCACTTCCTAGACGTTGCCGCTTTATAAATTCCGTTTTGCATTAAGAAAACATTTATAAGATTGACAAGGAAATGAAAGGAAAATAAATAGGATAAATCAAATTACGGGTTGATTGTTGCGATAAAATTCTGTCAAAAGATATCGAGCACGAACATTTTATGATTACTTATTTAGAAATACACAGAGCGTGGAAAATAAATAAATAATAAATAATAAATTTTTTTATTTCGCAAGGTAAGGTACACAAAAACACTCAATTTTACATTAGAAGAGATAGGGACTTATCAGTTAACATATAATAATAATAATATAAGTGTTTGTTGAAACCTCTGGTATCCAAAGTAAGATTTAACTTGTGTTATGGATACCAGAGCTCTCTCCGCACAGGTTTGTACACATTTCTATGTAATACATTTTAATAATTCTCAAATTTTCCTAACTATTTTTAATAGATATTAAGAATGTTTTCGGTCTCGGAGTAATTATGTTTCAAAAGCCAAATGATTAATTTATTTTTGCATTCAAATTTATTTAAAGAATAAATAGAACAGATTTTGTTAATATTATTGTAAAGATAACTACTAATTACATTATAATGCCGTTTAGCAAGGCTGCTTCTCCAAGGCGGCACGTGACAAACTTTGTATGATCTACGATTTTTGTAAGTGGTAGCGTCAAATTGAAGCGAAGCATGTCTACGTAATACAGTCTGAAGTATAAAAAGCTGTCGTACAGTTAAAAGCTGACAGTCAGAGTATAAAGAGATAGTTGGATATAAAAATGGTTTACCGGTCATGACCTTCAAAACAGCTCTCTGAGCTCGTTCTAATTGTAATAAACTGGTTTTGGCAGCCCCTCCCCATACGGAAATGCAATAAGAAAGCAACGATTGGCATAGTGCATAATATACTGTTTTAAGAGTATTAAGAGGTGCAGAATTACGAAGTTTCTTAAAAACAAATATGAGCTTACGTATTCGCGATGTTAAGGTTTCAATTTGTACTTGCCAATTAAAGAAGCTATCAATGTGGACTCCAAGATATTTAATATGATTAGTGCGGGTTAGAGAGGGACAACAACAATTGGGTGGGTTATTGTAGCATGAATGAGCTCGGAGCGTAAATGTGTCAGATGAGGGGAGAGTTGAAGATTTCAAGGCAAAAGGTATGTACATAGTTTTATTAAGATTAATGGTCAATAAGTTGCAAGACAGCCAATTCATAACAACTCTGAGAGCCTGATCAGAATACGTAAACGTTTCGGTCCAGTCTTTACCGTAAACAAGCAGTGCGGTGTCGTCAGCATAAGTGAATATTGAGCAATTTGGAATTGATAGTTTGCAAAGCGAGTTTATAAAGATTAAAAAGAGAGTAGGGCCTAAAATAGAGCCCTGTGGTACGCCATAATTGATGGGCAACTCACCGCTAACACTCGAACCAATCTTTACACATTGAGTCCTGTCTTGTAGGTAATCCCTAAAAATATCAAGGCTCAGGCCACGAATTCCTAGCTTTTCCATCACAGAAAGAAGGTGAGGAATAGAGACAGTGTCAAATGCCTTAGACAAGTCAAGGAAAACACCAAGACACTTCATTTTACAGTCTAGCTTCTGCACAGCACAGTTCGTGAAAGCGGCCACGGCATCCTCCGTTGACCTACCCCGCCGGAAACCGGAAAATAACTGAAATCTGTGGGAATTTGATTTAAAACTTCATTACCACTGTTTTGTTTCATAATTATGTTATTATTAGATTGGTTTATAAATCTTACATTGTTTCTAATCCCATTTAAAGTCTAACCCACGAGATTTTGTTATTACCTACCTACTGCGTTATGAACAATAAGCCACTCTTTTTCCCGATTTAAATATCTGGACGAGAGATTGTGTCCAGCGACTAAACTCACACTCTTGGTGGAATCTAGATGACAGATTCGGGACGCTATGTCCCTTTAGTCTTTGTAATGAGACTTCCAATCCCTTGCAGTGGACAGGCGAGCTCTATAGCTAGAGCTATATAGATAATCGCATCTGGTACTTCTTGATGCTACTTCCTGTTTGACTGTTTTGATGTTTAGATCATTGTGAATGAGTCTGATGCTCACGTACCAAGATATATTAAACGTGGTCCTCATTATTTTGATTTGAAATATTTCAAGGATCTATATCTATCACTGTCCAGACAGACTTAATAATAGTTTTGTATATAGGTAATCATTTTGCTTTTATTATTTAACTTTTATTAGTCCCCCGCGTTCCCGGGATAAAAAGTAGCCTATGTCCTTGTCTATACCATAGGCTATCTGCATGCCAAATTTCAAGATGAGCCGTTGAGTAGTTGAGGCGTGAAAGCGTAACAAACAAACAAACTCACTTTCGCATTTATAATATTGGTTAGCATTGAGAATTATGTCCAACCAGCCAAAACTGACCAGATATATTTTTGCCAAGTAAGCCTTATATGCAATAGCAACGTTGATAGAATTTTAATTATATAGAACAGTTCCGAAAAAATATCACGCTGCGACCGAACAACCCTTTTCAAAGTCAGATATTAAATTTCACACATGAAACGTTAAATAAATTGGCCTGCCATGCCATAACCAATACACATACCGCAGGCTTTTAACCCCATGTCAGTAGGAGCACAGTACCTATTTATACAGATTGATACGCAATATTCGCTCGACAGGCCTGGAGTGGCCTGGAGGACGTCCAGTAATGAATCCCGGACCATCGACTAATCATACAAAGTGGTCGTTAAACGCTATCAATACAGACTCGATCGATTCTCTCCTCTCCACAGGGTTGGTGCTCTCGTGTCACTGCCTCTTGTACCTCGATAGATTGTCACTTTGTCCCGAATAAGTATCCTATAAGTTCGTTGACGTGAATGTCCTAAATTCCTAATGGGCTATGTGTTTATAAAGTACATGGAGCACGTAATCCTAAAGTTGTTATACACACACACAAATAAAGTTACACAAAATTCGTTTCATCCGTAGAGTGGATTTTGCCTGATTTTTTTATCAAAGTACTTTTAACGTGTGTAAATATTGACGCAAACAGGATATCGGACCTCGGTTTGAGGACCCCACGAGTGGAGAGCGGTAGAATGTAATGGTGATGGATGAAAAGGGATAATACCTAATATCTCTTGAGCTAGCTTATCTCTTAATGCTTTTGAACTTTGCTAAACCGGAGCATGCTTGTTGCCTACCAAGATTTATGTACAAAGATGGTACCAAAATCCTTTGTTAGATCGACTTCGTGGTATTTTATTTTAGCCGAGGGCGACTAGCTTAGCATAGAGGCAAGGCTATGCAAGTCCACGTAAACAAATATTAGGTATACAATGTAACTCCTAAACTAAAATTGAAAATATTAATAATATTATATTTAAAGACTAGCGACCCGCCCCGGCATTGCTTGGGTAACATAATCCGTCCGGGACAAATTCTCAAAATCATGCTAAAAACCGAATGAAAATCTGTTTGTTGCCTACATTAAAAGAACAAACATACAGAAAATATCGTTTTTTATACTATTTAGAGATAGAGATGGAAAAATACCAATAAAATCGCTGTTGCAGTATGGTACAGAAACGTGCTGCTAGCGAGCGACAAAGAAGTTTCATATTTTGTACTAAGCTTATTTAAAACATTCAGGATAATTTATGTGTATCTCAGTCCAACCACATTACGTTCTACAGTGACAAAAAATATGAACATAAGTAGTCGATCCCCTGAGGATTAGGAAGCGTGACCCAGTTAGGAGTGTGCCAACCGCCCCACGCTCCGGTCCGCTCCGCTCCGCCACTTGTCTCTCCTTTCTTAACGATTCCAAACAGACAATTTAACTTGAGAGAGTGTTGCGTAACAGCTTATTTAGGAGTATAACTCCTTGAGAAGGAGCGACGTACGTTGTTGAGGTTTGTAAATATTTCCCTTTGAGAGGGCTTATGTAGATTTGTTTGAGCCAGCAGGAGGATGGAATGTCTATTAGGACTACATAACTATTTCTCTATCAAGTAAAGTCTGAAAAACATACAAGGATTTATTTCTTAAGGGATGACAGTAAAAATCTATGATAAGTAGTAACATTATTTATATCAGATCTCAAATCATCCATATTATTTTGTTAGTAACAATCTGACTTATATACTATATTAGTAAACATATATAATAACTTAGTATTAAAATAACCGGACTCGTTCCTGAGATACTGGTGCATGTAGCGACATCTAGACAAATTACATTCAAGTCAAATATTTCGTTGTTATCCTTTGAAAATTTAAAGTCATGGTAAATAACTGTCAGTATTGGAGCAACTTTGATATCGCGAAAAGTTTGAGAGAACGGCGGCATAGCAAAAGACGGCGATTATGCAAAAATGGCAATAAAATAAACATGCTAGCGTATAAATATGCCATTCCAGTGCATTCCCGTTCCGCACACATTCATCCAAACCAGGACGGCAACAATACTTTCAATATTCAAATGGCCAGGGTTGAGACATAAATACAAGTTGCTTTGCCCAGTTGTATAGGTAGGTAAGGCGCGCGCGGGGCGGCAGGTGAGCTTCCTCTTGCCGGCAAATTTCCTGTCGCTGACACTTTGATGGCTCTATAGAGCAGTGAGATTGCACTAATGTCGGCCACACGCTTTACGACTTTAATAGTTAATCTCGCTGGAGATTTCTACTGATATATTTGAAACCTGAATTATTTCGAACTGTGCGGGCTTAAAGGAGCTTTCTTCCGCGGACGCTCAGATTGTGGATATAGCTCCCCGCCGTGGTTTTCTCAATGGAGTACAGCATGGGGTTCTTCAAAAAGGGCGTGAAGAGATTTCTTCAGGGTCGGCAACGCGCGAGTGATACCCCTGGTGTTGCAAGCGTCCATAGGCTACGGTAATTGCTAACCATCAGGCGGGCCGTATGCTTATTTGCCACCTTAGTGGTATAAAAAAAAAATGTATTTGCACCAAGTATATCAAAGAAAATCTTTGATTTGAATACATGAAAGTATACCCACAATTTCTTTGGGTGATGAATAATTCTGATACCCCATGTTTATGTAAAAATCTAGTTATTTGATAGAATATCTGATGCGAAGTGAAGCACAGATAGATTGGCGTATAAATAAACAAGCTTTCAGCTTTTCAGCGATGTTTATATTTATGAAAAAGTTAGTTTCCCTCACAATCGCCACGAATTCAATTGAAGCTTTAAACGGATTTTTGTGATTTGCATGAATATTGTGAGCATAGCTACGTCGCTCGTCTTCCGTCTCCGAGCTCCTTCGACACCAGACACAAAAAAAAACAGAAACCACTTTAAACTGCCAACAAACTGCTGTGCAGTTTGGCGGAATCAAGCGTTTACAAAATGTATGAAATGTATGTAAATATGTTGTGTATTAAAGAAATAAAAAAAAATACTATATTGAAACTATTTTTACACCAATGGGAAACGTGCTTGTTATTTTGGGTGTTTAGTCATTATGTCCCACTGTCCAATTGCCCGCAGGGTAATTCGCTCAATAATAACAAATTTTATATTGTGAAATTCTTTTTGTTAATTTTGTAATCTTTTCTTTAAATATTCTGGTGAACATTATACACTGACTGGTGAGTATTATACTTCAAAGTTATGTTTCGGTTTTTTAGCTTCAATCTTGAGTAGTTTCTGGGTTTTTTGTGTAGCAGTGGTAGTTGTATATAGCTCGGTGCAGTCAATATTTCAAATTTTCTGTCTCGTGGATACTCCGGAGTTGGAAGATGAGGCCGGGCGATGCACGAAATTCCATTTTGCATCATTATTTTCAAGTGGGCGCGGCATTCTGTAGGATCCTAAATTTATGTAGGATGATGTATGGGAAAGCAATTTCAGTATATTTTGTACGTGATAGCAGGCTTTGCGTCTAGATGTTTGCCGAGAGCTGGTTTACCTGTCTATCGATAACTCGTTCCTTATATACATATTCGTGTACCTCTAGTATCTAATACCTCTAGTATTTCTATATTAATGTTCTGTATGTCATTGATGTTAAAAAAAGAGCCTGTGCTCTAAGCTTGTTTTAGAATAGATACTAACCCCATTATTCATAATCGCTTTTTAACTAAATCAGTGTAATCCCCGTCTCACTCTTTCGATCACCAAATGTCACCTGTCAGATAAAGACTTCGATCAAAGTTTGATAACTTTATTATTAATAAAGGAGTTAGTTATCTAATAGAATTAGTTCTATGGACATTTCAAAGGAACGTCATTTACGAATAATTTTTATTATATTTTAATCCTTATGTTAACTATACGTCTTGGTTCTACATTAATCAGAGATAGGTATTAATACGAAATAATTCTATTAAACATTAATATTTAGATCATTTAAAATTCATCGAAAAAGAGAGCAAATGCAAGTTACGATTTTTAACCGACTTCAAAAAAAGGAGGAGGTTCTCAATTCGGATGTTTTTTTATGTTTGTTACCTCAAAACTCCGTCATTTATTAACCGATTTGGAAAATTCTTTTTTTAATTGAAAGGGTATACTTCCCGTTTGGTCCCATTGTCATCAGATCAGGATTTTAATACTTCTTAGTGTACTTTGAAGTTGGTTTAATTTTTTTTTTTAAAACAGTGCAATTATTATTTCCAAATTGGTAAGGCAGTAGAAATAATCAGTATCTGAAAAACTCGACATCAGACAAACTTACTCTTAGATATATATTATTTTTGGACAAATAATCACAAAACGTGTAGGCATTCATTTTACACCATAATAGCGTTAGTAGATAAATCCGGCAGACGATTACAGCGATGAAAAATGGTGGTAATCGAAAATGTTTGGGGTATGTAAGCATTCAAGAGCGCTCAAAAGGGTGGAAAAAGTGCAGTAAATCGTTTTTATTGCATTATATTACATTTCGCGTGCGCCCTCCCGAACTAATGGCGCGCAAGAATTTACATATGAAAACTCTATGACATACACAGATCTCTCATATATGTACAGTAGTACCAAACTGATAAGGCGTGTCGTGAATATTCGTTCGCACATGCAGAAAAGAAAGTATGGCCCCGAAGATTAACGAAAGAATGCTTAAAACTTACAATCTACCTTAGATCACTACTTTAAGGTTCATAATACACTGCAGCTGTTAGTTCCGTCTCACTCGCAAGTCACGCCCCTCCGCACGGCGCGCGCTAACATGGCGGCAGCTGCCGACCAATAGCATTTCCCGCGCTTTGAAAATGATCCTCTGCGCAGGTAGGTACATCGGTAAGCCATATCAGTTGGGTACTTCTGTATCTACATACCTACTTATGTCTACACTGAGTCACTCAGTACTGGTGAGCCCAGTGCCGACTGCATATTCACTATACTAATGTTCATCTCTTCCTCACCATACTTTCCTTGACCGAAAAAGAATAATACTTTCTTCAACGTATTTGTGGATTTGTAACGCACCCAATTCAATTTCCCTTAGAATTTTATATCTGAAATATGCAAAACAGCAAACCAATATTCAATAAAATTTTCATGATAACATAGTTAGGACAACAATAGGAAAAAATTACTTTGGAAAAGTTTCATTAAAATCGTACGTGATCTAAATTATTCATTTGCATTATTTACATTGGAGGCTCTTCCGTTTTCAGGCCACAGGCGACCGAAAGTTCCAAACTTGGAATAAATAAACGGAAGCCATTGTCATGCACCACTAGTTCATTGTTTTGTTTGTTTTTTGTTTTTGTGAAAAATACTAGTTAACTTCTTTAAGGTTCCGTTCCTCAAACGGAAAACAGAATCCTAAGATCACTCCGCTGTCCATCCGTCCGTCTGTCGTCGTCTCCGCTGTCAACCATTTTCGCTGGAAAGGGTAAGGATAACTTTAATTGAATATCAAATACTCTAGTCAACGGTGAACTACGGTCCTTTAGAGGCATAAACAAATATTTTTAAATCAACAGCTATTTATGTAGTAGGTACAGTTTTCGTAATTGGCAGTTGATATACTTATACCGGTTCAGGTCCTAGCTACCTCTGGGTCTTTCCTGCCACCTAAACATTGAGGTGCTTAATTATTGCCTATATCTGCATTCGTAGGAGAACGAAAACGACGGACATAGCATAGGACGGCTCGTAGAGTTAGTAAGCTGAAGTGGCAATGGGCAGGCCACATCGCTCGAAGAGCCGATAACCGCAGGGGAAGAAAGGTTCTCGAGTGGCGGTCACGCTGGTCAGAGTCGCTGGGCGCCGCTGGATGCAAGCGGCCCAAAACCGTTCGAAGTGGAAGTCAATGGGGGAGACCTATTTTCAGCAGTGGACATCCATAGGCTGATATGATGATCTGCAGCAGAAGCAGAAAATCCTTGAAGATTGCTTAATTAATTATTTAGGTATACAGTGGTGCCGATTCTGTTGTAAATCGCACTAAACTAATTTTAGTCACATCTCATCTCTTTCTTACGAACATGATTGAAAAAGGATAGAACATATTTCTTATTTTGCGTTACCGCGATAGATGGCGACTAAAATTATATTGAAAACAAGCATAGGACTAATTTGACAGGACTAAATTTCTTACATCCTTTTATTATGTTCTTTGTTAGAAAGAGACATAGTGACATTAAAATTAGTTTAGTTGTGAACAACAGAATCAGGGCCAGTATCGAATATATTAAAATGTTAAATTATTTACCTACGAGAAATTCCCACTTTGTCCCACTTTAGTCCAAAAACTAGGAAGGTACGCATATCTATACTTATGTGTCGTAATAATATGGGCAGTTCATGTGTGCTCCGCTCAGTGCTGCAAACTCTCTTTCTTTTCCAGGAGATTCCATGATTTTTGGACATGTCTCCTTATCTCCTTATTTATTTTTCAATTCAATGAAAATCTCCTGGATTTTCCCGATGTGAGTAAAGTGATTTTATATTTTTTTTTAAATAATACTTGATATTGACATAAAATAAACCAGTCAATGTTCTGTATAATCTGCATCTCTGTGTAAACGTTGCAAAGTGGCGTTTTCGTTTTATTTTCGAGAGTTCGTGTGTTTTGAGTTATATTGCATATTTATCGGTGGTGTTTTACCCAATAAAGATGAATGTCTGTGAAGTTGAAGTGAAATGAATTACGTGTATCGTGATTTTTCAAGTTGTTTTAAAAAAACCGTCAAAAGTTTTAGTACGATTACCACCTTTTTACTGAAACATTTATATGTCTTATCAAAACTGTCAATTTTATTACTGACAGAGCCGTCAATGTGAAAGTGATTTATAGTGACTAGAACTTATATAACTCGACACTGGTAGGATTTGCTTGTTAAAATTTAAACTAAGGTATAATATAAAAAATCCTATTAATCTAAATACAGTAAAAAGGGTATTTTCTTTATTTCTCCTTCTTTTTGAGCCTGTCTCCTGGATTTTTGGCATAAATATACTTCTTTTTTGCATGTTGGGGTTTGCAGCACTGGCTCCGCTGCTCGCAACCATTTCATCAATATTCCACAAGAGTCTCGTTCCGGGAAACTGCACCATGTGGCCATTTTATTAACTCCCCCTACACGTTTGACGTATCTCCAACTTTGACCTGACCATAGCTTACATACTGATGCCGTATTTTGATTAGAACACTGCCTGATTTAGATGTTTGGGCGTTTGTAAATAATTTACATGTGGCTTTAGTTCGACGAAAAGTCTCGATATGTGTAATTACCTTGAATGAATTCTTCTTTTTGTCACTGAGCCATTGTTATCACAACATTATTATGTAGGTAATGCGTTGCCATATTAAAATGGTGGACAGTCAGTGCAAATATAATAAAACCTTATGCCTTTTTTGCGTCTTTGACTTTTTACAGTAAAATCGTCGCTGCCATTATTCTCTTCAGTGCCACCGCAATCCTAACTAATATTATAAACTAGCTGTCCCCCGCGGTGTTACCCGCGTTCCTGGGTTAAAAGTAGCCGATGTCCTCCTCAATACCATAGGCTATCTGCATGCCAAATTTCATAGCGATCGGTTCAGCGGTTTATGAATGCGTAACAAACATACAAACAAACAGAGTTACTTTCGCATTTATAATATTAGTATGGATATTAGTATGGATATGGATGGATTAGTATGGAAGTATGGATGGATGCGAAAGTGAGTTTGTTTGTTACGCCTTCACGCCTCAACTACTCAACGGATCATCATGAAATTTGGCATGCAGCTAGCCTATCGTATGGAGAAGGACATATGCTACTTTTTATCCCGGGAATTCCAGGAACTGATATTCAACTGATTTATTGCAAAAAATAAACCTCTTTTTTTATTTTCTTGTGTATTATGTTTTAATCGCTGTCAAACAAATAATATTCTAGGCTTCGAAGTTTACGAGCTAACATTATTGGATGTGAGAGTAAATTGAAGGCGTAGTTTCACGTTTCAATGAACATTGCCTAGTGTAGTTCAGGTTCACAAGGTAATTGTTATTTCTAATAAAAACCTACCCTACCCTACGGCTGTTACTAAACATACATTGAACCAACCTTAAAAAAATAATAACCTTTCTTTTTACTTTAGAGTTTACATTTTAAACTTTCATTTTACAATTCCCTATAGCTCAGAGTATATAAATACTACGTAAAACCTATAGTGTGTATATGGCCTGGGGAAAAACATCTAATTGGTCCGTCAGATATCAACAAATATTAGACACATATTTTTTGCTTTAACAAATCAATAATAAAACCGGCCACGTGCGAGTCGGACTTGCAAACGGAGGGTTTCGTACAATATTAACTAACTGATTGTGCTATGAAAATAAAATACCAAAAAAAGACGTTTGTTGTATAGGTGCCCCCTTTAATTTTTAATATAATTTAATTTTTATTATTTGTTGTTATAGCTGCAATGGAAAAACATATTCTCTGAAAATTTCAGCCGTCTACCTATTACCGTTCATGAGATACAGCCCACTGACAGACAGACGGACGGACGGACGGACAGCGGAGTCTTAGTAATAGGGTACCGTTTGGCACCCTTCGGGTACGGAACCCTAAGAATGACAAAGATAAAGCGCGTTAAAATTCGTGAGTGGGTGCTCGTGACGTCACTTTTGAGTAAAAAGTGTACGTGACGTCATGCGGAACTTCAACACATCTTCTAGGTCGTCTAGGTATTCATGGTGACTTACTACGATGGATCGAGTCATACTTACATAATCGTTCCCAAGCTGTTGTTATGGGTGGGTATAAATCCGACTTTTTTACAGTGGTCTCAGGTGTACCACAAGGATCACACCTGGGACCTTTGCTTTATGTAGCGTACCTTTATGATATCGCTCATTGTTTCCATCACTCCAACTTCTTAATGTATGCGGACGATAAGAAAATTTACGTAAAGGTAAAAACATTAGCTGATTGTGAAAATTTACAAAACGACTTGACACGACTTACTGACTATTACAGATCAAATAGAATTTCGGTCAATACAAACAAATGTCAGATAATAACATTTACGAGACGGAAGAAACCAATTATATTTAATTATGCTTTCGATGGTGTTCAAATCGAGCGAGTTCAGTCTGTACGCGACTTGGGAGTTCTGCTAGACAGTAAGCTAACTATGCTAAATCACATTGATCAAGTAACAAATAAAGCTTACCGAATTCTTGGATTCGTGCTGCGTACTTGTCAACCGCTTCATGATATTGATAGTGTAATCACAGTCTATTGTGCATATGTGCGAAGCATTTTGGAATACGGTAGCTGCGTATGGTGTCCTAAATATCTAACACATACTGAATGCGTTGAACGTATCCAACGCATATTTATCCGCCACTTAAATTATCGCAGCAAGCGCACTTCTTCGTCTGCATCGTATGAACTGGACTGTAAGCATTTTAATATATTAACACTACAGGAACGCAGGACTTTATTGGATATATCTTTCTTCCATGATATCATTCATAGTAACATCGACTGTCCTGCTCTCGTTAGCAATATTCGTCTCGAAGTACCCTCGCGTAGAACTCGTCAAACAAAATTGCTACATGTTCCCTTTCATAGGACTAACTATGCAGGTAACTCTTTCTTTGTTCGTACCGCTGTTTCATATAATACACTTTTCTCTCATATAGATTTATTCCACTCTTCAAAATCTGTTGTCAAATATAAAATTAAGCAACATTTCACAAATATTAAATAGTGAGTACTGAGTTTTTGTATTTTATCCATTTCAGTTTATTTTCTTACAAAAAATATATATTTATATATAATATTATCTCTTGTTTTAAACTAAGGTGTATTATTTATTACTACATATCATATTTTAAATTCATATAGGTATTACTGTTTATTTTAGTTTATTTATATACAATTACGGTAATTAAATTATATATAAACTAACAATTTATTATAGTTCTTGTTTCTGGGCATGCTTAAATACTAATTATGTCGGTATCAATGCTTTCACTTTAAGTTTATTTGTATTTTTTTTTTTTTGTGTGATTGTCACTTCTTAGTCATTAAGTTATCTATAAGAATTTATTTTATTATGGAGACCTATTATTGGCGGTAGTTGTATGTTTGTAGTTTAAGATATTTATGTTATATAAAGCTGTTGGTCTCAATAAAAAAAAAAAAAAAAAAAAAAAAAAAAAAAAAAAAATCTTTATAATTTTTTGTTTGATTGACAAATGAAATTATACGTGTTTAATATAAATAAATATCCTGGGACAAAATAATCATGATTAACTAATAATTGTTCTCATTACCTTCTCCTTAAAATCAACATGTATATCTGTGTATTTTTAACTTAAGATAATATAAAACATCAAGAAGTAGAACTTCTTCTGATGAGGTCTGTTAATTTTTCAGTTTTTCATATATCATTTCCACAGCATTCCTATATTATGTACCTACTAATCAAGGCATGTTATATCAGTTTAACTCAACGCTAAATAAAATACAGAAGTACTCTGAGAAAACCGCTAAATTCCTAAAAGCCGCACACATAAAGACACAAGAGAATTTTTGGTGTCGGCAAATGGGTCTATTCGGCGAGGAAATAGAAAGCAAATTGCTCAGTGAGTCTGACGGGCTGGTATGGGCGGGGGTAGGGCTGGGATTCAAGAGTAGACTTACTCGAGTTACGTATTTGAGTATCGGTCTTTTATTTTTTAACAAAAATATTAATAAAAAATGCACTGTTTTTTAATTATTACTAACTAATGCCCTGCGTGCTTTAAAACGCCTCTTTCAAGTCTGTCTGTCAGTCGGCTGTATCTGATCTCATAAACCGCAATAGGTAGACAGTTGAAATTTTTACAGAATGTGAATTTCTATTGCCACTTTAACAACAAATAATAAGACACGTCTTTACAGAACCCTTCGGGTGTGAGTCCGACTCGCACTTGGCCGGTTTTTTCTGTCAGATACCTTGCTAATCAGCGCACAACATTTCAACGAAGTTTTATTACTATCGGATTAATTGTATTCCGAAACGCATATGTTACAGCGTAAATTCTGATTCTATCATAGTTATGTGCACTTATATCCATTCAATTCATCATTTACAACGATGCGAATGTGGTTAAACGCAACCCTAATATTTTTAAAGTCGGTTGAAAATACTCGAGTACGCCAACTTCGACGCATCACTATAACGGGACAGGAGGCTCGTTTTCGCCGCCCTCCACTCTACCCCTTGATTTATCCGGACGTGAAGGCTGCGAAAAACTTGGCAAACGTCTAGCTAAGAGAGAAAATGCATGCTGAAACGTCTTAAGAACTTATTACTTAACGCTTCAGCTACTTAACGTAAGCTAATCCGCAACAAACAATACGATTAAACGTTTAATAAGATTAATTACTTAATGGAGCGCCTTGTTTTATAAAATGATCTGTGAATTTCAGTAAGGGTAGAGCAAGGGTAGGACGACTTCGTAAATTTTTTAACCCTTTGACTCTCAATTTAGTGACAAATTTTTAACCAGGTGGGCACTTCAATGTCTTTACCACCATTAAAAAATTATAAAGAGAAAATATTTGATTATAGTTGCCGGCATGACTTGGCCAGACTCGTTTTTTCTTCAATTAGTTCTAAAGAGACAAGTTTCAAAATAAATTATTTCAATAACCATATAATCAACACAACAAAAAAATTCAATCCAAAACGTAGCCAAATTACGTGCCGAAGAGTGTTACTATAGCGTAATAAAAAGAACTTTACGATGTAAATTTTCAACAAACCCATATCATATGTATTATTGAAAATGGATGAATTCTACATTTCCATCGTTCTCTACCATATAGTACCTACGCTACGTAGACATCGGCCACGTCATTTTGCAGTATAAAGGTGCTCCCATTGTCGACATACAATATCCCGTCGGCGAAACTATTTGCCGAAACGTCGGTTTCCGGAACGACGTTTTAGAAAACTTTCATCTCATCGTTTTTACTTGCGTTTCTTTTGCCAGACATTTTTAAAGTTGGATTGAAATCTTATAATAGCTGATATTAGTTATATAAACTTTGTTGTCTTTTTTTAAACAGTGGTGTAGCTTGCCCTAACCGGCCCTGTATCAGAGTTTGTTGGGGGCCCTTTGACTTGACTGGTGCGAAGCCCAAATGGAGGGTAAAGATTTTTACGAATTTTTGCTTACACATGTTCAGGGCTGTAGAGCTGGCCCTGTAGCGCTGGTGTTAAATTTAAACCACTAGTAAAATTACTTACATCTTACCGACTCTTGTGGCTTTTGGCTGCTGCTCGTTTGGTGATTTTTAGACGCCTTTTAAGCGATAGGTAAGATGATGATATGAGAAGATACCTAAATAAATAATAAGTATTTATGTATTAACTAAAGACTTTATATAGAATCAAGAAGAACCATCAGTATTGAAAGGAATACAGACGTAAAATACATAAAACAAAAGACCACATAATCTGTGATGGTGACAGCGACTAAAACTTCTACAAGTTACTGAGTAGCATTTGAATATCAAAGTGTGTTGACAGAGGTGGCTCGAGGCGCTCTCTTTACAATTCTTTTGCATTTATACGTTCGCTCTCAAACGCCAGCGGCTGGTCTGGTAGATATTCGATTGTTTTAAAGTACCTATAACTATTTTCAAGAAAATTTTTCGTGTAAAATCTCCTTCTGTAAAGTGGATATTACATGATCTAACGCTTACATAAGGTAGGGCGAGTTGTTTGATAGTTAAGGTGGCCGATAGTTAAACTAACAATTCGTAAGATTATTAGACAACAATACGTTTGGTAGCCTAATTAGTAAACAACTGAGTAACAAATATTAGTCTATTTTAGCTACAAGTAGGTTAAAGGCTCGATAATTGTTAGTTTAAAATTGAATTTTAACTATTAATTACCAAAACCAGACATTAAAACATCGTTCATTTTTCACCCGTGACGTGTATAGTAATGCTTTACGGTAATTCATTCAATACATCTATTGTATATTATATGATATTCAATATCTAATTAAACACAACTGTACGTGGATTATGTAACTTTAATGCTCGTTTAGATGTCGAATAAAAATAAAATTATTTACATTTAAAGTATCTCATTTTACTGAATACAATTATAGAAAGGCACTAACACCGATATCAAACTATTTACAGCAATAGTTCTAATTACTTCGTTACTTGGCGCTGTGAGTTCGTATATAGACCAGTGGAAATGCGTTTCTTTGATTCGGTTGGTGTATGTAAAGAAAATTACATATTTTTAGTTTGGACATAATATATATGACAGTTGACAATATTTCCTATGTTCCAGCGTACTCCAAAGCACGATTTAAATAATTTCGCTAGATAGAAAAAATCGCAAAGGTACACCTTTTTTTGCTTTTATCGCGTTGTATGGCTATAATAAACAGTATTTTCAGAAGAAAAATATACGACAATAATAGTCATAATAAGAATGATATATCGCAACGCGAGTTTCTTTTATTTTTATATTCCTTTACTTTAACCACAGATTACTAAAAGTATCCTTTGTGCTTTAACACTAATCGAAAATACCTACAAAATGTGTCGACTCGCGGGCGGTTGGGGGGGCCCCGCTCAGTCCTGCTCGAGCGCTTGTGGTCTCACAGCACCTTAAATAACTCCATCCATAATATCTCAGAGTATACAGGTCGTTGTTTTGGTCAGCGACGAGCGACTCAGGGTCGATAATACAAATGACACTGGTGCTAAAAAAAATATAAAAAAAATACTTTTTTTTTTTTAATAAAAAAAATTAAAATATTTTTTTTATATAAAGATAATATTGAAACGAGCATTATTTGCCTCAATATAACTTTATGAACACAATCTACTAAATATCGTTGTATCGAACACTGTCGAAATTATTCCTTTGAACAACACTCATAGGTAACAACCCTATTAATATCGGCTTTAAAACCACTGTACAGAGTAATCAACAGTAAACCTATCGAAGTACTCAATATTCATTATGAACTTTATGTGTTTTATTTAAGGGTGGTTTTCATTGGAAATAGAAGTCAGAAGTAAGTAATCCTGGAGCTCGGTCGTTAATTGATTGTTACTTTTGTTAACGCAGACTTTTATTGCCGTCTCGGGCTCCGTTCGGATTTATTTGGTAATGTTATTGTTTGTTTTATCGTGTGAAAATTAAGTCTTTTATTGAACTAATTGGGGACATTTCCTTCCTATATAACAGTGATATAGGCACAATAAAACAATACATTCAACCAAACAAAATAAAAAACAACAATAATCCTTGTCAAACGTTTGTAGCCTAGCGACTCGAAAACTACGGTCACAAACAAGTACCGGTAGGTTTTATAAAATAAAAAGTATAAAACTACGTGTAGTCCTGAAACGTCGCTCGGCCAACATTTGCCGAGCACTCGCCCACTAATTCCCGATGGCAGTCACTTCACACAGTGACCTTTGAGTGAGTTCACTGGTTAGCTAAACAATATAAGCTTAGGTATAGAGCTTGATTTATTTACTACTTAGAACCGCTCCAGTGAATTGTTTTTCAGAATCAAAATCAAAATCAAAAAGTCATTTATTCAGTTTAGGCCTTAGTAAGGCACTTATGAACGTTATGTACATACAGTTGAATTTACCACCGGTTCGGAATACACTTAGCGCCTTTGCACATTATAAGAAAATTTCTTGTGTCTGATCAGACATGTCTTATAAGACATTCAGTCGCACTGGTTCTTATATGAGACCGTGCACATTACAAGAAATTTTTTCTTATGTCTGATCAGACACGCGTCGTCGTCGGCTGCATATTCGACGTCGCGCCTACGCAAGACGTCTTGCTTAGACACGACATCTACTCATATATGGAAACTAGTTCGCGCGTGCACATTCGTCGTGGCTGCGTCAGCCAAAACAACTATAGTGTCCACGCTTTTATTTCGTGTTTAGAATGTTAATTTATTTATTTTATTTAAATCAGCTCAATTTTAATTTTAATACAATAACTTTTATTTTTATTACTGTTTCATTTTTCATGTAACCCAGTTATGTTATTTTTGTAAAGTTAAGAAGTGGATTAATGTTGTTTGAATAAAATGAATAGTAATTTTTATTTTTTACGTTAATTAAACTTTTATCAAACATGTAATGTTACATGAGTAAAATAAAAATGAATATATTGAACATTTAAGCTCTATAGTCTCATTGATTCTTGTCATATTTAATGGATGTATCCAATAATGCCTACAACTACGGCCGTTTTCTATGTCTATGGTACAAGTCAATCACTGTAAACTCTGTCGTCTGTCCATTTGCTACGCGTGTATTGTCCGTCCGTGAAATATGGTTACAGACAGCGGATAAGACGTCGTGCATGAATGTGTACGATGAACCAGACAAGAAATTTGTCTTGTCGAACGGTCGTGTCTGATAATGTGCAAAGGCGCTTAAACTGAGAAGACTCCGGCAAGAAACTCAGCAAGGTTTTTTTTTTGTGGAAGATCTTTTAATTTAATATTACAGCTTTTTTCCCAAATACTTATACAATATATACATTATTATTTTATGCTTATTCGTACAATTGTCACTTAGCTTTTAGTGATTTAACAAAACGATAAATATCAATCTAACTAGGTATGTAAATGCACAAAACTCAGTTTATGATGATGTACGTAAATTTTCTCTACTATAGCATCTCTCTTTTTGTTTACATCTTTTCAGTTTATTTTCTAAATGCAATCGAGTTTTTTTTGCTCTGATGGCTTTCATGAAACTTTACATGTGGGACTTGCTTTGAAAGTTATAATAAACGGCTGCAGTATTAATTATACAGTTAAACACGTCATATGATTGCTAAAGATATGTGTCCAGCCCATACAACGAACATGTAAACAAGTGATGAAAACAAACCTAACGAGATTTGGCATTTTAAAATTCCTCATGTCATTTTATCTATCTATACATATAAAATGCTTTGTCCTGAATGACTGACTGACAATCAACGCACAGCCTAAACCGCTGATCGTAGAGACCTGAAACTTGGAGGGTGTGTTCTTTGTATAACGTAGGCATCCGATAAGAAAGGATTTTCCAAAATTCTACCTCTAAGGGGGTAAAAACGGGGGCAAAGTTTGTATGGGACAACGTGATTCCTTGGTCCGATCTACTTCAAATTTTGCATAAACATTCTTTAACAGAATTGATGGAAGACGTGTTTCATATTTTATTGAAACTCATCGCCTAACGGGATTAAAAAGGGGTAGAAAGTTATTTTAGGGGTGATTTTCATCGAAGTTGATATCAATACTCCTTTTGATTTAAATATTCTTTGATATTTGACATTCCAATTTTAAAAAGAGTATTGCATTGCACCATAGACGGAGAATTACAGGTAGACAGGCCAAGTTACGCATATGTCAAAACGTGTATGTGTGAGCAGGACTAAGCGTATTTTTTGTCCCTATCTCGCGTATAGGTTTTTATTGTTTGACCTCAGTGTCGTTGAGGCCAAAAAAGTTTGTGTAAGTATATATGATATTTGTTGATGGGAGCAGTGAAACTGTGAAACCCTAATTGTGTGTTATTTGTGACTGCGTTGCCAGACGTCCCGATTTTTAGCCCAAAATTGAATGTCCCGCGCGTGACAGGTTCAGTCCCGCTTTTCGAGGATTACTCGACGGTGAAATCATCTTTGGACGTAGAAGTGGGAAATTATAAAGACACCACTGCACAGAAATGGCAATAGCTTTCCCGTGACGCGTCTTAACCACCACAGTGGTGTTTAAGGAGAACCGCGCCAATGTGCGCTAAATGTCACTGTGATATACAAAAAACAAAATATACGGCCGTATATGCCGCATATTTTGCCGCTCGCAAGGGACAAAACCTATAGGGTACTTCCCGTTGACCTAGAATCATATAATTTGGCAAGAAGCAATTCCATGTAGCATAAGTAAAGGAAAATCCGAAAAACGTTTTGCAGTTACATGGCAAAAAGAAGAAAAAAATTGCCATTATATTACAACATGATCGAAAAAAGGGGAAAAATCTCCGAGAATCGATTCCCGTGATTATTGAACTATTAACATAGGCACCTACAAGTTTCTACGGAACTCTCGGTGCGTGAGTCCGACTCGCACTTGGCCGGGTTTTTTAGTATGTCCCGCTTTCGGCGATAGAATCCCGCTTTTTTTTTACTCAAGCAGTTACAAAATACCGCTTTAACCGAAAAAAATCTGGCAACGCTGCTTTGTACATATTCTCAAAGATATTGTTTGGTGTGTAGTGATGGTGAATTGTTGTGTAATTGGCTGTAAAAGCCGTAGTGAACGAAATGAACCAAACATAACCTTTCATCGGTCAGTAGTTTTTTTTAACTGATACAGTAAGTAAATCAAAGGATTACTATACTCAAGTGTATTTTCTGTCAATATCATGCAATTTGTACAAATAATTTCTTCTAAATACGATAAAAATCAAAATATATATGTAATTATGTCGAACTATCGCTTCTTCGCTATACGCTGACAGCCTATCTACCTACAATTCTCTATCTACGCATTGCACAAAGCTTTTATGTGAATTCAACTTTTTTTTAATGAAATCGGATTGAGTTTTTAAGGCGCCGATCCCACTGACAAGAGTTCTAGAGTTCCGAGTTCTGCATTCCGCGTTGATTGTAAACTATGTGGTACCTTTGAAAGTAAAAAAAAGTGTATGATGTGTGATCAGTAGCGAATATTGCAGAACTCTAGAACTCTAGACTGCTTGCTGTGTCCACAATAGTCAACAAGGAATGCAGAACTCGGAACGCGGAACTCTAAAACTCTTTCTGTGGGATCGGTGCCTAAATATTTTTGTCTGTCTGTTCCTTTACATAGTTAATGTTATAAAGAGTAACTTAACTACTTTTATTTTTGAAAAATAATTAGTCCGCGCAAATAAATACAAAACGTTCGCGGGTGAAACCGCGGGGGTCTGCTAGTACATTAATATAGGAGGTAACATATATAGCAATACTTTTGAGAGGTTATTTGTCTAGGTACATATCTACAAACAAAAAATCCAGGCGCAGTTGGATTATTATTGCATACTTTACTTAGACTAAAACTAGGACAGATATTACATACCTACCGGAGGTAAGATCAGTCGTCAGAAGTCCACCAAACAGGGAAAAATTCTCATTAGCAGAAACACTGATCGATTTTCATTCGTAAATTAATGTAAGTTATGTACTCAAAACTATTTTGACGAATCTTTTCCCATTCGAAATACTACGATAGCGCATATTACTTAAATCGATGCCATACAGCTGCGTCCTCACATGTACAATACACATACATACATAGCATACATAGTATGACATCAATATCGTGTAAATCAATTAACTATAGTGTAGTGTAGATATCGAGTAACTACAAAGCACCAATCTCGTTCCATCAATTAACTGCTAAGTAACAAAGCATGTATCTACTACCTAATATTGGTGCCGATATCACACCGTTCACGTCGCTGAATTATATTATATCATTAAAATAAAAAAACGTTCAGCAATTCCGAAATAAGTAAGGATGATCCAAGCCGCTCCTTGCTCGCCATGTCAAGTGTGGACGTTCAGAAGCCCGAAGCGAATCCCTCTGTTCGTCAAAAAACTTTTTAGTAACAAGTGACGTCACGAGCCCCAACTCCCGAACTTAGTCGCGCTTTATCTTCGTCAATTGTTAATGATTTGGTAAAGCATAAAATACGTGTTCAATATTTTTTGATAATCTAACTGACGGACTAATTAGAATTATTACATTTTAGCCAGGCAACATCCTTATTAACAGTGACGAACGCTCGTTCGAGGCTCGGATGGTCCGTCGACGCTACGCGAATTCGTATATGGAGAAGGAGTGGAGAAACAAATATTAATAACTTACGGTTGAATTTCGATGACTGATAATAATCAATGTTGCGATTATGAAGAATTTAATCATGTTTGAGTTAACGGTGTAATACGCAGTCTGCGTAAACCAGTATCAGTAAATTTTCATAGTGTCACTGATATACAAATAAGTTTTCACAATGGAGTAGTTCGGACGCATCCATTAGAAACTAAGTTTGCTAAATTCGAGAGCTACATGTCGGTCATGGAAACTCTACGGTCAATTAGGTCTCAGTGCATGCCTACGATCCAGCCGTGGGCTGTTGAATTACGCCACTAAGGCATATCTAGTGTCTGTCTAAGGATACACTTAAACTGAACACTGTGTTCGAATAATGAATTAAGTGTTAGATACTAAAGCTGGAGTTGCTTTATTGCTATACTAGTTTTCACCCTTCGGTTTCCATTCCAGTCCCATAGGCTTTACCAGGATAAAAAGTATGCTATCTAGGTTCTACTTGTTACTTGTTTTTTTCAATCATGTGGTGAGACAATAAAGTATTATCTATCTGTCTATATGTTTATCTAGGGGCCCAAGGCTGCTGTGTTCCAATGAACAATCAGTGTTGAAAATTTTTACAATTTGACAGTTTTGGTAGTCCACTCTTACAATAGCGTCGAAAACTATTATGCATCTAGTAGACATCGCACATTGGCCTAATGACAATGGGGTTGTAATGGGATCGTATCAGAATGAAATTTTGGCTTCAGAATGACTTGGCTCCTCGTTGCGTCACGTGTTGACAAACAAACAAACAAACTTTCGCATTCATTATATTAGTAGAATAGGATAATAGGGTAGCTTTTATAAAATCCTTTCTTACACCGTCGTCACTTGAGGGACCTCTGTTTCTGGAGCCGAGGTGGAGAGCTGGGCGTTTATATGTTAATCAGGGGCCCTGCGACCAACTTTTATAGCGATTTATCTCAGTATTTGTGGATAAAAGTGAAGGTGACAGAAAAACAATTCAGTCCTACGTAATGTTAAAAACTGTGTTGGTATAGGCCTTAGTACTTGTTCTGTCTGAGGTATACGCCCAATTCTATAAATACTTAAAGGTTTTCTACCCACACTCCCTGAGGATACCAGTTTGACATTCACCCCCTAATTCCAAGTCCCTAGGTTTGCCGTACTACCTATTTATAAACGACCATTCAATTAAATCAGCTAAGCTAGGCTTATGACCTCACTCATAGTACCTTACAAAACAGAAAGAAATAAGTATAAGGTACCTTCTGCTATTATAGAATGTTACTAAATGGCTTGATTTTTGGCGGTAGGTGTGAAATAAACCACACCCTTTTAAAAAACGAAAATTATTTTTTTTTATTTAAAATTGTAAAAACGAGTATTTTCATTATATATTTAATGTTAAATTAAAGATCAGAACATCCTACTTGCCGGTTAGTGTTATCTCCATAATCACCAAAAGCACTTCACTGTTTTTTCACAATCACTGCATTGTACTACAACATGGAAGGTATCAAGGAGTCAGTATCTCAAATGGAACGTCTGTTCACAAAGCAGATGGAGGACTTTCAGGCACAACTACACAAGTCTTCTGCACCTACAACCATTGCATCCTTGACTGCTGATTTCACCTCATTTAAAACCTTTGTTCTTGCCGCTCTTCAGTCTCTCCAAAATCAAGTACAGTTTGCCACACGCTCCATAGATAATATGGAGATGCAGAGTCGAAGAAAAATACTGCTCTTCCATGGTTTGCCTGAAGTTAATAATGAAGACACCGCAGCTACAGTAGTCAGCACAGTTGCAGGAAGGCTGAAATTAACGGATTTCACTGCACTCAACATCAGTCGCTGTCATCGAATGGGCCGTGCAACAACCCCAGATAAGTGTAGGCCCATCCTGGTGAAGATTCGAGACTTGGCTTTAAGAAATAAAATCTGGACTGCCAAAGCCAGCCTCAAGGGCTCGGGTATAACACTATCTGAGTTCTTAACAAAATCACGGCACGACGTCTTCATGACTGCACGTCAGCGTTTCGGCGTGACGAAGACCTGGACTCGAGAAGGTACTGTCTTTGTGCTGGGGCCGGACGGAGCGCGTCATCGAGTGACCTGTCTCTTGGATTTGGGCAAAATAGGTGAGCCAGAGTCTAGTAAGAGTCTCAACGAAGCTGTAGTTGCCCCTAAGGATGTTGCGCCAAAGAGCAGACGTGCCGCCGCCGTTGCTAGCAGGAAATAGCTTCTTCCTGATATTAGCTTCATGTTTATTTTTCGTTCGTGCCTATAGAACTTGTACACTTTATAGTAGGTTTTCAATTACCCGTTTATTTTTATTTTTCTATTTTGTTTACATTACCTACGATTTTTATTGTGTTGAACTGTCACTGTCAGTCAGTGTCATGCTTCATAGACAATCTACATAACGTTCCGTTTTACCTTTTATTTTTGTAATAGCTTTAGAGTTCTTTTGATTACATTTTATAGTTGCAATAATATTTTTAGTTTATAGGTACTGAAAATAATATTTATTTTGGATTTTAAATAATTATTTTCCATATTAATATTGTAATTTTTTATCTTTTATTTTTGTTCATGCAGTGTTATTTAATTTGTTAAAATTGTTCTGTTCCTTTTCTTTTAACACAACCGGCGGGTGGAAAGTAATTTGTCATCCCAAACTTTTAAAGTAGATATTTGTTTAATTATTTATTTTATATCATTTATTTATTTTATTTTATTTATATCATAATTTATATATATATACATATATTAATTTATCATAATGTTAAATATACATAATGGCAGCAACAATGACAGTGGCGATTACTTTTCTTTTTCTTCTAGTGACAGCAGCATTGAAGATAGTTTCTCAAGTATTCCATCTCTTTCGGATACCCTTGAAAATGAATTTTCTGATGTACCTAAAAATTTCAATATTATTCATATCAATGCGCAAAGTATTCCGGCACACTTTACTGATATGCTGGCATCATTTGATAACAAAAACATACATGCTATATTAGTCTCCGAATCGTGGCTTAAACCTTGTCTCCCTTCCACTTCTTATACTCTTCCCGGTTTTCGCCTTATTCGTAATGATCGTACTGGCAGTGGTGGTGGCGGTGTGGCTATCTACCTACGTTCGCATATTCCTTTCTCGATTATTAGCATATCTGCACAGCCACCATCACCAGATGCCGGTGAACATTTGTTTATTGAAGTACTTCTCTCTAAAAATAAAGTTCTTCTCGGAGTCTATTATAGTCCATCTTTACGTATTAACTATTTCTCATCTCTTGAAAAGATCTTAGAAGATCTTGTTCCCTCTTATTATCATTCCATTATTATGGGTGATTTCAATACATGCCTCCTTAAAAAAGATACTCGTTCTTCATCATTAGAATCTATAATAACTTCCAGCAACATGCATATAGTCTCTCTTAATGCGACCCATCACTTTCCAAATTCAAATCCCTCGCTTCTCGATCTTATTTTTGTGTCATCGCCCCAGCATGTTGCGAAGCATGGCCAGTATCCCGCCGATGCCTTCTCATATCATGATTTGATCTTCCTGTCATATAAAATCCGTCCTCCTAAAGATAAACCTACAATCATTCTTCAGCGTAACTTTAGTGGAATCAACCAAGAACAGTTTATTGAGGATGTGCAGAGTATTGACTGGACTCCCGTCACAATTGCCGTGTCGGTGGATGATCAGGTTGGCATATTTAATTCTATCATCACCCAACTTTATGACAAACATGCCCCTTTGAAAGCCATTAAGATAAAACATCTCCCTGCACCATGGCTTACAGAAGACCATAAAGTTTTAATGAATAAAAAATCTATTGCAAAAAGTAAATTTAAGCGTAAAACTAATGACACCAATAAGGCTAAATATGCCCGTGCTCGGAATCGCTGCAATACAGTGCTTAGGGATGCACAACGTCACCATATCCACCAATCCGTTGAAAACGGAGATCCAGCTAAAGTTTGGAAATTTCTTCGGTCATTGGGAGTTGGTAAATCTCGACGGGAGTCTATTCCCAGTGATCTGGACATTGGCTCACTTAATGTTCACTTTTCTTCTTCATCTAGCATTGAGGATTCTATCAAAACCTCGACATTGCAATTGCTTTCTGGCATGCCAACTCCTGATCATGATCCTTTTATATTTAGTCAATTGTCTGCATGTGATGTTAAGAAGAGCTTATTGTCGATTTCATCTAACGCCGTGGGAGGCGACGGTATAAGCCGAAACATGTTAGTCCCTATCCTAGACTTTATCCTACCTACCCTTTCTGGCATTATGAACTCCTGCTTAACAAATAATGCATTTCCTACTTTGTGGAAGGAAGCCCAAATTATCCCATTACCTAAGAAACCTAATCCAAAATCCTTTTCTGAATACCGTCCTATATCTATACTCCCTTTCCTATCTAAAGTCCTGGAGCGCCTAATCCACAATCAACTGAGCAATTTTCTGACCAAAAATAATTTGCTAAATCCAATGCAATCCGGTTTTCGTCCTGGCCACAGTACGACTACCGCGCTTATTAAAATTACGGACGATATTCGTCTAGGCATGGACAACGGTGATCTTACTGTGCTGACGCTCTTAGACTTTAGCAATGCTTTCAATACCGTTAACTTCGATATTCTTCTCGCAATATTACGCTCTCTTAACGTATCTCCAACAGTTATTGACTGGTTTCGCAGTTATTTGCATGGGCGTCGGCAACGGGTACGCTTTGAGGAAACATTTTCTTCATGGTGTGACACGTCTGCCGGGGTACCCCAGGGTGGCGTGCTATCCCCTCTCCTTTTCGCTATTTTTATTAATTCTATTTCGGCTCATATTACTTCTCCCTATCATTTGTATGCAGACGATCTTCAAATTTATTGTCATGCCCCTCTTAGCAATCTATCTAGTGCTATAGAAACAACAAATTTAAACCTTTGCCGTATTGCTAAGTGGAGTGAAGCCTACGGTCTTACAATAAATCCACTAAAAACGCAAGTCATAATTTTTGGAAGTGTTCAAAAGATATCTAAAATAAACTGGTCAAATCTACCTTCAGTTAAGTTTAGTGGAACAACTGTTCCTTATAGTAACAGTGTTAAAAACCTAGGTCTAATTATGGATCAATGTTTTACCTGGGGTCCTCAGATAGCGGCCGTTAGTCGCAAGTTATTTGCATCTGCCGGCTCCCTTAGAAGACTCCGCAATTTTTTGCCAACTGCCACTAAGGTTGCGCTCGTGCAGTCTCTTCTGCTCCCTATTTTGGACTACGCTGATGCCTGCTATCTAGATCTCAATGAGGACCAGCTAAATAAACTTGAGCGACTTCAAAACTTCTGCATAAGATTTATATTTGGCTTGCGCAAATATGATCATGTCTCGCAATATCGCGCTAAACTCAAGTGGCTTCCTATACGACTTCGCCGGAATACTCATATATTGTCTCTTCTTTACACTATACTTTTTAGTCCCTCCTCCCCGCGTTATCTTAAGGAACGTTTTGATTTCCTTCAATCACTTAGGTCATCAGAAAATCTCATCTTGAGAATACCATCACACAACACTTCTTTTTATGGTAAATCATTTACCGTCCAAGCAGTTCGCCTCTGGAATGCATTGCCAGTCTCTGTAAGGAGGGCGCCGTCACTCCCTGTTTTTAAAAATCTGTTGAAAAATTTCTACCTCTCGGACTGACTATAATCGATGCTGTAATTGCCATTATTTCCATGAATGTTTATATTTATTTGTCTAGTATGTTATTTATTGTTTCTACTCGGAATTACTTCTACTTATTTTTTTCTTTGTATTTATTAGTAATAATATATATTTTATTAAATCTATGTATTTATTTACATAAAGACTTATATTATTGTATGTACCTATGTATTTTTATTTACCTATTTTTGTTATAAAAGTATACACCACCGTCTAATAACGTTTCTAAATTCCTCTCCATCCTAAGGTTGTCTGGAAGAGATCGCTTTTTAGCGATAAGACCGCCTATTGTACTTACAGTAATTTCCTTAATTGTAAGCATTTATTTTTATACTCTGTTTAAATACTTTTGTACAATAAAGAGTTATCTATCTATCTATCTATCTATCTTGATCTTCGAAAGTATTAAATATGTATCGCGTAGCTAACCTACGAAGCTAGCTACGAATGTGCTACGAACTAGCTACAGAAAACATTAATGCTACAGATCTTACCAAATTAAATATTCTGTAATCTCTCTCTAGCTCTTTCTCTCTCTTCGTGGCATTTCACTCCCACATGGTGGTGGAGTTGTTCCTTAGACATCGCCTTCAGAGATTTTGCATATTTGCTTAGCTTACTGAATCAAAATCAAAACTCATATAATCAGTTTAGGCTCAGCTATGCTATTCTGTAAAAGGTAAATCATCTCGAAAGTCATCTCGAAACTCACCTCGCAACTCGATTTGGCGCTGAATTATGTTTCAGAATACCAAATCCTACTCAAAAACGTCAAAATACTCACCTGTCGTAGTTCATCTCACTTCCGTCATCATTCGGTGGCGCTAGTGTCGAACTCACTGATTTTAAGAATATGAAACTCTAATCTCATCGCGGATTCAGAAGTGATATTGCAAATGAACTTTACAGAATAGCACCGCTGATAAGGCACTTATGAACGTTAAAACCGACTCTACCAGCTCAGATCACTGACTATATAGATATGGAAAGAAGCATTGCCTTTCTGTCGATATATTCTGGAGGATTTCTCCTGACCACTCGTTGCGTATTTTATCACGCCATTGGTTTCTGTCATAACTCTAATGTATTCAGTGTATAATCATTGTTGTCAGTGCGATTAAAATGTAAATATTATGTAATTAATCTAAGCTTGTTTTGAAAAGAGTAATTGCTGAGTTTCTTGCCGGCTCTTCTCAGCAAATGCAACCTTCCAAAGCGGTATTAGAGTATTAGAGCCAGACTACCTGCGAAGGTCTATTTGAAATAAATGATTTGATTGATTGACTGATTTTCCATTACACGATTTTCCAATTAATATTATTTTTATTTATATTATTATAAAAAAATAAAGTATTTTTTTATTTTTATATTTAGATAGCACCAGTATCATTTGTATTATTGACCCTGAGTCGCTCGTCGCTGACCAAAACAACGACCTGTAGAACTAGTCTGGAATACTTACATTTCGTTTTATTAAAGGAGGACTAATGTGTTTGCCATACAATGGAATCCCAACGATATCTCTTATTGGATAATTTGGATATATTAAAGTTATATTTGTAAAGTATTTCTTGTAGCAGTGTTTGTGGCTCGTCATAATGAACAATATTTTAATGCCTGAAATCCGTCCCTACATAAATAAAACATGTAATTTGGCCCAATAAAATCATACAACTCAAATGATGAGACTCTTTGCTGAAGTATCTTCATGTCTCTGACAAATGACAAACGAAAGCGATCATCGTTACAATATGGCCGCCGATACGTCAGTGTCATGGCGGCGTGTTGGCCCGTGGTTGGCGTTGGCAGGGAATTAATTGTGAGACTGGCATGCTAGGGGTAGATAAAATGGGATCCAGGACTTAAAATATGTTGTAAGAATGCTGCAGCATTAGACGAGATAGGTACTGTTTTAAACCTTATATATTTTTACATGTACCCACCGGTTTGTATGCGAGTACAAAATAAATGTAGTTAAGAAGATTTGTTTCAAAAAAGTTCTTAGTAGAACTTTTTAAATTTAAATTTTTTTTTTTTTTTGCGAGTTAACTAGTGTTAACTCGCAAAAATAACATCCAACTAAACGTTCTTTTGGACGTAAAACTTTCGTCTTTACGACCACCCAAACACACACAGTCAAACTGATGAAAAAATATTAAAAATAGTTGATGCTACGAAAATATTACAATTACCTACACCGAATGAAAATGTCGAACATATTGCAGTAATATTTCCAGTTCAGTATTTCCGTAGTCAATCACTCCGACTTGTCGATATCAACATAAACAATACTTGCCGTGTGCAGGGGTGATTTTTCTCATTACGCGGAGCAAATTGCGGCCGGTCGGGAAACGAGCGGTGATTACTGGCAACACAGCGCTAACGAAGCTTTTTATCGGATTACCACCTTACTACGTACAAAATTATAGGTAGATTAAAGCTCTTTATCAGCTGAAATTGACAAAAAACCACGTGAAGTGAATTTTACAAACAGTTGTTAGCATGTTTAATTCTTTTTCAACATCCTTGCTCGTAAAGTGACATTTATTGCACCGTTTTTTATTAGACACTAGTGCTTTTTACATTACATTACCACACAGTTTTATGACAGGTATAATCCCATTTATGTTAAGTTTTAACTCGCTGCAAGTGATATGTGCGTAGACGAAGCATTCTTAATTTAAACAGGTAAAACAGTTTGGCAGCGAATCGCTGTAAAAAATAAATTTCGTGCCATATTTGTCAACGTTCTCATTGTATGGTTGATAATTATTAAAAAATCCACTTAAAAAAATACGAGTCTGTTATTTCCTCGCAAGTGTGTTGAAAAACGTCGTATGACACGCGTGTGCATTGATCATAACACTCTCGGCTCTCTAATCGCGTTCATTGAGACTCACGCGCTTAATACGGCCTCATCTGTAATCACCAACTTTGCACACATGTATCACAATGTACTATTATATAAATAGTTAGCATTTTACTTCCTCTGTCAAATGCAGTAGTTTTTATAAACAATCCGCTCAAAGCGTAAACTCTGAACTAGAATGTGAATTCATGCAACATGACTTTTTTGCACAGTCACGGAATGAAAATGTTCGTCACATTAGAGTCGGGTTTCGCTTGCACCAGATTGCAAGAATCAATTTTATTATACCAACAAGAAGGTTTTTAGTTCATCAAAACATGTTGAACGAATCTAGTTGAAAACTGACGAACCTTTTTCATTCCGGGACTATACATACTCTTACCTACTTCCAAATAGATTTTCAGCCCACACAAGTACCTAGTTCTCTCGACATAACAATGACATCATTTGTTTTAATAGGACGCGCGTCCCTCGCGAGAACCGACGAGTTATATTATATTATTAGCCAAAGGTACATAAACATCTATTATTTCAATTATCGTCGAAAAACGTCCTTTAGGGATATTTTTATCTGAGTGACAAATGCCCCAGATAATGTCTGACATTCTTTTATTTAAGGTAAGGCTCGGCTAACCTAAATAAAGTTATTTATAGAATTTATCTCTGGGATTTTTAGGTAAGTGATGGGTGACATTATGTATGTACTTTCAGAAATGTTCTTTAGTTATAAAACGGAGATACTTCGTAGATTTAAAGTAGTCTTTTATTTTATTTAAATTAATAGATTAACTAACGATGCCGTCAGACTGCGACTTTTTGTAGGTTTAAAGTATTTTTTCTTTGCTTGTTTCGCAGGTAATAAATAAAAATTGAACTTAGCAGTTGACAGATAGAGCAACGTGGAAAACCTTCGGTACAATAATCACCATATACTTAATGTTTTTCCCACCCCCTTCCCGTCTGGAGAGCCACTTCCCACCCTTTCCACGCATACACTCTCAATCAGCACAATCCCGACTTATCCATTTATAAATGAAAATAGAAATGAACAAAATGATTGACGATCAACAGTTTTTATTATACACCATCCAAGTAGAAAGGCTCGAGACAGAAGATTTATTGGATCGCGAACTTCTTTTGAAGTTAATACATAATTAATCAGTCTCAAGATGGGGTCCTAAGGTCATTTTTAAGGCCTTTAATAATGCTTGATCCTTACAAGTACTTATTGAGGTTATTTGCAAAAAATGTTTTTTTTAATCCAATAATAACTATTATAAATGCGAAAGTTGTTTGTTTGTTACGCCTTCACGCCTCAACTATTCAACGGATCATCATGAAATTTGGCATACAGATAGCCTATGGTATAGAGAAGGACATAGGTTTTTTATCCCGGGAACGCGGGTAAAATCGCGGGGGACAGCTAGTTACTATAATAACGCAACGCAATCTCTACTAACAACACTAGGTACTTACTTACTTGTGTGTTTGTTGTTGTTCTATTACGCAGCAACATATCGACGTGATTTTACAAGCTTTGATTTAGTTTCACCTGTCCCAGTGTCTGTTTGTCTGAAATCAAATCATGCAAGTTAAAGACCCACTTCCCGGTTTACGATTGAGCTGAAATGCTATAAAAGAGCTTGCTAAAAAAAAACTTGTTCTTCATTGGGATAGTTTATGGCCAGTTACATAGACTAGTTAAGCTTTTTATACCTATGAGAACGCAGGTGAAACTGAAGGAGATAGTAGGTAAAGTAAAATAGCAATAATATCTACTATTTATAAATAGATTGTTATGAAACATTTCATTTCATCAATTCAAAAAGATAAATTGCTCAAGAAATTATACAAAACGAAATAAGCATTTTATTACTCGATCTCAGAAAAATATTTTTAATATCGTTTGAAGATTTTCCGAGATGAATCGTTCCTTAAACATAATAAAAAATTACTTTCACTGGCGCATATTGGCTTGAGCTATATTACAGATATATTTTTATTCTCGAGTTATTTATGCCTATTGGATATTATTTTTTTACCGTTCGATATAATTTCCTTATGAAAGGTTTATTTTTAGTTCTTTACTAACATTTAAACTGTTTGGTAATGGTGCCGATTCTGTTGTAAATCACACTAAACTAATTTTAGTTTTACATCTCGTCTCTTTCTTACGAACATGATTGAAAAAGGATAGAAAATATTTTAAGTTGTCAAATTAATCTTTGCCGTCTTATTTTGCGTATATTTAGGCGTAACCACGATAGATGGCGACTAAATTTATATTGAAAACAAGCATTGGACTAATTTGACAGGACTAAATTTCATACATCCTTTTCTTATGTTCTTTGTTAGAACGAGACATAGTGACATTAAAATTAGTTTAGTTGTGAACAACAGAATCAGGGCTAATATTACATTCACATAGCCTACTTACTGTAAAGTGTGATAAATGAATCACAGTTACATGCTGCTGATTAAAAAGTTAGGAACGACGACGAACTTTTAGGGTCGGCAACGTGCGAGTGATACCCCTGGTGTTGCAAGCGTCCATAGGTTTCGGTAACTGCTTACCATCAGGCGGGCCGTATACTTGTTTGCCACCTTAGTGCCACCAGAGTAGGTAATACAAAGAAAACTAACTATTACTTACTACGCAAAGAAGTGAGACTGAAAGTGCCATTATATCGTCACCCGCAACCCGCAACGTAGAAGTATAGTCAGTCGTTCACACAACACAAAACGTGTGGCCTGTAACCGACAGCTGTGCTCCGGTAGTAGTAGTAGGGTATTATTTCGCTTGTATGAAGAGACGGAGGCCTACCACCGCAAAATTTCATAATTACAGCAATAAGTTGCTTCGTAAACTAGCAAAAGATCCATAGACGAGAAGGCTTGATCCTACAAGCGTGCGGGAAACTGGAGAAATCTTATCGTATGTTTCATCGTAGGAAGGAAAAAATAGCACGCTCGATTTCATAATCAATACATATAGATTAAATTGAAGTGTCTGTTTGTTACGTCAAAATAGCTTTTTACTATATTCATATGAATGTATATACGGTACTTCATCATCATCATCATCATCATTAGCCTATAATGTCCCACTGCTGAGCATAGGCCTCTGAACAGGCTTTGAGATAATCCCTAATTTCCTTCATTTCCATCCCTTTCCTAACTCCTAAACACGCAGGGTTTAAATTTCGCGCCTAAAACCCACAAACTACAACCAATGTACGGTGTCGCCCTCTCACGGCGAATGATATACGTGTTTGAGTGAAAAGAACACTGTGCAGCAGACATATTGAATTTAAAACGAACCGAAGCGGCCGCTATCTCGACAATTTTAAAAATACTAACAATCAAGAAAAATAACAGTGTTGTGGTGGAACGTGAGACCTTGTAAGTGCCTATTCAGTTTCCTTTATCTCCATCTTTTAGCCTGGTAAATTCTTGGGTTGACCAGCCAGACAAAACTATGTACAAAAAAAAACTTTTACTTTATTAGTTCAAAACATAAAGTTGGTCCTTCGAGCCGGATACCTATGGAAAAACAGTATTTTGTTAATCTCAGGTTCAATTTCGATCGAAAACTCTGAGAAATAAGCAAAATTACGCATTTTATTGTAAAACTAGGTATAACCTTATAAAATTGTGTTGGTTATACGTACAGTGATACTATACGGATTCACAAGTCATTACAATTTAGTAGCATTACATCTTCATTACATTTTGTTCGAGTCTTCATATAAGATTGGAACCTACCTCCAAAATATTTTATAAATTTTATAGAATTCGTAACAATATTTTATGGTATTTATGTTACATTTACATTATAAAACTTATATATGTAAGTAGGTACTTACACACTCCACCTCAAATCTACACCTAAATTGATTTCATTTACCTTCATACACCAAAGTAGGCTATCTAACATTATTTTATTTTTAGCTTCGAACTAAAAAACATGGAAGCAAGTAAACTTAAAATACTTCAATCACAACGCGAATATGTATTCCGAGCTATGCAAATCCTTTACGACTTATCTAACGAAATGGTTCAAGATCGTTCAAAGGTATCGGCGTTCAAGTCGAGATACACTCGAGTTCATTCAATTCGCGAAGAATTTGGTTCGTTGTGTAATGAAATACAAACTTTAGAGTTAGCAATCAAACCCGATGTACAAATTAACCAAAATTCTATGGTTTCATTTGACGAATTGTATTATGCGGTGATCGCAGCGGGTAGCACGTTGCCGATATACGAGAAGAGCTTCAACGTCACCGGATCGCCAGCGGACGGCTCGGCCGCGGGCGCGGGCGGCGCGTCGCCGGCGCGAGTCGACTCCGATCTCACGCATTCCGGGAATTCCAAAGTCAATGCGCGTTTACCTAAATTTGATCTACCTAAATTTGATAGCAACATCGAAAACTGGCAAACGTTTTATGATACGTTTGTTCACTTAATTCATGAGAATAATTCTATATCACAAATAGAAAAATACCATTACCTTGTGTCGTGTTTACGCGGACCCGCCTTATCGATTGTAAAAGGGATTCCAATGACAGCCAATAATTATGAAGTTGTTTTCGACGCCTTAATCGAACGTTACCAAAACAAACGTATCTTAGCTTTGACATATTTAGATAAATTCTTAAGTTATCCAGCAGTTAAATCGGGTAATTTTCAAGAATTGCAAGTATTAACAAACGTGTTTTATGAATCATATCATGCGCTCCAATCTTTAAATATCAAAAACTTTGGTGATTTTATTTTATTTCATTTAGCCTCTCGTACCCTCGATTCAGATACCCGCAAACGGTTCGAATCTCAAAACAGTTCAGAAATACCTTCATTTAGTGAACTATTAAAGTTTCTTCAAGACTACGTAAAGATCTTAGAAACTAGCGAACTATCTTTGAGTTCTACCAATTCTACCCGTACCATTGAACGAAAACAATTGCCAGCGAGTAATCGGCAGAATAGCAGCGGATCAAAACGCTCATCTTATCTTACTAAATCTCAACCTACGACATCATTCACTTGTTCTTGTTGTAATGAAGCGCACTCAATCTATAGGTGCCCTACTTTTCAATCTTTAGACTCTGGTGCTAGACTCACTTTAATTGAAAACAAAAAAATGTGCACCAACTGTTTACGTACTAATCACGTCGTAGATAAATGCTTTTCTAAAGTATTTTGTACTTTATGCGGATTACGTCATCACACCTTACTACATACTGAGCAAACGCAACCCAGCTCTAGCGCTGCCACTCAAGCGAGCACCGGTGCTCATGTCGGAAGCAGTAGCGGTATAGTACTACTAGGTACGTGTCAGCTGCGCGTGTGCAACCCTGTCGCCGGCACACAGCGCACCGTGCGCGCATTGGTTGACAGCGGCGCGCAGGATTGTTTTATCACTACGGCTTGCGCCAAGGCTCTCGGTTTAAATCTCCGCCGATGTAATCTTACAGTCGCTGGCTTAGGACAAAACACAGTATTTCAAGTTAGGGGTGTGACGGAATGCGTTTTGAAACCACTCGATAGTAACGATCCGCAGTTTAACATTAAGCCGATCGTGTTAGATCATATAACAGCTCAACTGCCTAGCAGTAATGTACCGTCAGTCGTTCGTGAATATTGCAAGCATTTAATATTAGCCGATCGCGATTACGATATTCCCGCGGAAGTCGACATATTAATAGGGGCAGAACTATTCCACGAAATATATGATGGTCAACGTATCAAACTGGGGCCCGGCCTACCGGCCGCTCTGCATAGCATTTTCGGTTGGATACTTACCGGTGCTGTCGATTCTGATTTATCGTTACCTCCTATTACAACGTCTTCTCTATTAGTCACTACATGCAGTCTCGATGAACAAGTTAGGCAGTTCTGGGAAGTCGAGGAACCACCGCACGTACCTATTACTGTACCCGAGGATGATATCTGTGAACATTCATATACTAGTTTAACTTATAGAGAATCTAATGGTCGCTACGTCGTACCACTCCTCTTAAAGGATCGCGACTGCCCGTTAGGTGATTCATATAATAGTTCTTTGTCGCGTCTAACTCATCTCGAAAAAAAGCTTAGCCGCCAAAGTCAACTTAAAACTGATTATATTAAATTCATGCGCGAGTACGAAAGTTTGGATCACATGTATCCTGTACCTAATGCGTCCTTACAAACGGACAAGCGTTACCTTATCCCGCATCATTGCGTCCTTCGCCCTGAGAGCACAACTACCAAGCTGCGAGTAGTGTTCGACGCAAGCTGCAAAACCACAAACGGTTTATCTTTAAACGACATTGTATTTACTGGACCTAAGCTGCAAGTTGACATCATAGACATTATCACTGGCTTCAGACTACATACGGTAGTCTTCACGTGTGACATATCAAAAATGTACCGAGGAATTTTGGTTAGGCCTGAGGATCGCAGCTATCAGCACGTGCTGTGGCGAGAATCTCCTTGTGACCCAGTCAATGAGTACGAACTCGCGACTGTCACCTACGGAGTTAGCAGTTCCCCTTATCTCGCAATCCGTACTCTCCATCAGCTAGCTAGTGATCACGGCGCTGAGTATCCACTCGCCGCTGAGGCTCTTCGTCATGAAACTTTTGTCGATGACGTAACTACCGGGGCACCCTCATTAGAGCAAGCTATCGAACTAAAAACTCAACTTGTCAATCTATTAGGATGTGCTCAACTTGAACTTCGCAAATGGAGCAGTAATTCCAAATCTTTTCTTAACACCTTACCAGTAGATCATTGTCAAATTCCAAAGCCTTTCTCAGAAGAAAGCAACAAGTCTACGCTTAAAATCTTAGGAGTCCAATATGACCCCGTAGGTGATAACTTTACCTATTCACAATCTCCGATTGAGGATGGCAATGTAACAAAGCGTTCTATTTTATCCAACGTGGCGAGAATCTTTGATCCACTTGGGTGGCTCACACCATTCATTCTCAAAGCAAAATTGCTCCTTCAAGATATATGGCGTCTCAATCTTTCTTGGGATGAACCTGTGCCCAGAGACATATGTCATGATTGGAAAAATTTCATCTCAGACCTTTACAACTTGAAACTTATCGAAATTCCACGTCGAGTCATACCATGTCAGTCAAAACAATTCCAACTTATTGGATTTTGTGATGGATCCACAAAAGCATATGGATGCTGTGTCTATCTCCGCGTGGTTACTCATGGTGAAGTTCAAATCCACCTTCTTATCGCTAAGTCTAAGGTAGCACCTTTAAAAATTCTTACCGTTAACCGTTTGGAACTTTGCAGTGCGGTATTGCTCTCCAAAGTGGTTAATCGTATCCACGCCTTACTTAGTAAAAAACTTAATCTAAATCAAACAATGTTATTCTCCGACAGCTCGACTGTTTTGTCATGGTTGAGCACGGAACCACACAAACTTAAAACTTTTGTAGCACACCGCGTAGTGCAAATTAACGATTCTATCGTTCCAACTGTGTGGCGACATGTTTCCACTCATGACAACCCAGCCGACATCTGTAGTCGCGGTTTGTCGTGTTTACAGTTGGCTACTTGTGAAAATTGGTGGTCAGGTCCTAAGTGGCTAACTAGCGAGTCAACTAACTGGCCTGTGTCAGTAGTTGAAAAGCATGACAACGTCGAAGAGCTTAAGTCGTCGTCACACTTGTGTCATGCTGGTGTAGTGACACAAGATGCTGACGTGCTTGACAACCTCCTGGAACGTTCCTCCACTCTTTTACGTGTAAAAAGAGTAGTAGCTTGGATTTATCGTTTCATTAATAACGCTAAAGTTACACGTTCCGAGCGTAAGCTTTCATCTTTTCTAACCTCCACGGAACACGATCAATCTTTAGAATATTTGGTTAAACATATTCAGCGTCAACATTTTGAGGAAGTCATACTCCATCTTAAATCTAATAATCATAAACTACTTCCAAAACATTTATTGAAGCTTTCTCCATTCATTGATTCTCGCGAAGTCTTGCGAGTGGGGGGGCGACTCAAACACACAGACTTACCCGAACGCGTCAAACATCCATACCTCTTGCCAAAATTATCTCGTTTGAGTACTCTTATGGTAGATCACTATCATGCAACTTACCTTCATTGTGGGCCCCGCCTACTGCAATCTTTAATTCAACGTCGATTTTGGATACTTGGCATTCGAAATCTTATCAGATCCCGATTATCTAAATGTGTAATTTGTTTTAAAGTAAAACCTAAGTCTCTTCAGCCTGTCATGGGCGATCTTCCACCTTCCCGATTGAAATCAGATCACTGCTTTCAAACAGTTGGAATCGACTTCGGAGGTCCATTCATGATTAAAGAGAATAAGCGACGTAACGCTAGAACTTATAAGGGATATTTGTGCCTCATAGTATGCCATGCAATTAAAGCCGTTCATCTTGAGTTGGTCACCGAATTGACCACCGAAGCCTTTATAGCAGCTTTAGACCGTTTTGTATCTAGGAGAGGCCTTTGTAAATTCATAGTTACTGACGGAGGTACCAATTTTGTAGGCGCCAAGCGCTATCTGTCTGAAGTTTCTGAAATGCTTAGCAAAGAAAGCGATCATATTTCTAATCAACTATCATTTCGCGGTATAACTTGGAAGATTAATCCACCATCGGGACCTCACTTCGGAGGTATATTTGAAAGTGGTATAAAATCAACCAAATATCATTTAAAACGGATTATCGGATCCCAAATTCTTACATTTGAAGAGTTTTATACTATTTTGACGAAGGTGGAAGCCATGTTGAATTCTAGACCCCTGGTAGAACTCTCGTCCGATCCCGATGAAGTTGACGCTCTGACCGCAGGCCATTTTCTGATAGGCCGACCTTTGGTATCGTTGCCGGAACCAGTATATTCCGAAAATGAAACTCTACGATCTCGATGGCAACTGTTACAGAGACTATCTCAAAGTTTCTGGCGAACTTGGCAAAGAGATTATTTGCATACGTTGCAACAACGAATGAAATGGTTTAAAAGCGATAACCGTCAACCAAAACTGAACGATCTTGTTACTATTTACGAACCTAACTTACCAGCTAACGAATGGCGACTAGGTCGCGTAGTACAGCTTCATCCAGGTAGAGACAATATCATTCGTGTTGTGACGGTTAAGACTTCAAAAGGTTTACTTGTGAGACCTGCTATCAAAATCTGTCCACTTCCGATAGATTAAATTAACATTACATTCCTAATTCAAATCTTTATCTTATATTTAACATAGCCTTTATTCAACACAATTATTATTATAATCAATACACTTAAGTAACTATAAAATGACTATATGAATCCGCATAGTAGTAGTCTCTATCTTCTTATTGATCTTTTGAAATACTCGGTTTATTTCAAGTGGGGGGATATGAACAGGCTTTGAGATAATCCCTAATTTCCTTCATTTCCATCCCTTTCCTAACTCCTAAACACGCAGGGTTTAAATTTCGCGCCTAAAACCCACAAACTACAACCAATGTACGGTGTCGCCCTCTCACGGCGAATGATATACGTGTTTGAGTGAAAAGAACACTGTGCAGCAGACATATTGAATTTAAAACGAACCGAAGCGGCCGCTATCTCGACAATTTTAAAAATACTAACAATCAAGAAAAATAACAGTGTTGTGGTGGAACGTGAGACCTTGTAAGTGCCTATTCAGTTTCCTTTATCTCCATCTTTTAGCCTGGTAAATTCTTGGGTTGACCAGCCAGACAAAACTATGTACAAAAAAAAACTTTTACTTTATTAGTTCAAAACATAAAGTTTCACAAATGAAGGTGAAAGGGAATGGGCAATACTCCACCACGCGTGCCCACTGCGGATCGGTGGAGGTAGGCTAGTGGTCAACCTATTGTTGGAATTTTTCATGCCGCCTAGGAGGCATCCAACTAGCTTAACGACTATCACAATTAAGTGATAACCGGGACCAACGGCTTTACGTGCCTTCCGAAGCACGGAAACGCTCGATTTGAAATACCACTAGGCGGTCACCCATCCAGGTACCGACCACGACAGGCGTAGCTTAACTTTGCCGATAATCATGCTACATCACGAGCGCTTCAACTTATAACAAAAAACTGTTTTTGAAAGTTGATTGTTCCGGCTATCTCCGAAACGGTTTGACCGATTTAGACGGGACTCACTGGCGTGGATAAGGAGTAACTTGGGTAATTTTAATTTTGAAAAAGAGGTTCCACGCAAATAAATTAAAACCATACGCGGGTGAAACCGCGGGGGTCAGCAAGTATATAATAAACAAGCGGTAACTGTAAGACATGTTGTCAATAATTCTGTTTGCATATTTCACGAGGAAAGTCTAGCTCATAGAGTAAATATGAAAATTTCAGCGGTAAGCTACAGTACTCACAGAAATGAAGAAAAGGGCGCTCAATACGCCCTTTTCTACATTTCGTTTGATGTGTTTAAGTGCACATCTTTAGATTACCTCCATCATTTCAGCGTCGATTAGTGCCACTTACGTCAGGAAAATACCTGTAACGAGTGTGCTTTACTATCTCCCCTGGGCGTTGGATGCTGAACCCAATTTACCTAATTTCATGTCCTTAGAATTTTATGTTTAGATACGTCTAAAATAGGGCTGAGTTTAGAAATGGCTGTCTAAATGAATTTATGTAAATATTACACAAATTCTATTGTACATATAAAAGTGCTAGTTTAGGGGTACTTGTATAAAAACGTAAATGGTATAACGCTTTCTCTATCGCTCTATTTAAAAATGATGGATTACTTACCATCGAATTAGAACTAAAATATTATAATGACCTAAAATACGATATTAGTTGAATATTTTATTTAGCAAGTCTAGTGTTTTCTACTTACTACAATTTTGAAGTTTACTTCATAATCTTCTTTACCTTATTTTTCTAGGTTAGCACAAAGATTTTCATAGGGCATCGTGCCTCTACCCAGATGGATAGTCCGCCTTACTAAAGCATGACATTTAATATCACTCCGCTTGAGGGGCTCCTGAGCAAATCGCTCTCAGTACGTATTGCGCACGGCTGTCATCGCGTCATACTCGCTGTACTGATTAAATAAAAAATGACAACATGCGTATTTAAATACTGTCACAACACTTATAAAAACCTAACCTAACCTAACCTTCCATGTGTAAGTATTGCGATTTCGACACTTTTAATTACCTAAACTTATTACTTTTAAATACTGTCAATTATGGCTTGTTTATTTCGTGTTCCCATAGACGCGACTATTCTTCTGGACGTTTTAAATTCTTTGTGTTAGCAATTAAAAATATTGTACACAATGAAGCCATGTAATTATCATTTACAATTTCTGATCTATCTGTATCAATAACATGCACAGTTACAGATGGCATACTGTTCATAAATCAACAGACATTTGAATATGCCGCATCAGAGGTTTGGCTACGACATCAAAGTTTGTTTACTTTCCGTCACAAGCAAGGTAAATGCCACGTCACGCAAACACCCTGCGCATCCGACGCGTATTATCCGAACAACCAGTGACATGTGTCAATCCAGCGTGTCAAAGGGGTCGGGAGGGACTCAGAGCACAAGAGGGGTGTCTCAAGGCTTGTCACATCTCATTTGTCTTCTCTGACAGCAAGTTACCGACCACAAGACAATATAAAGTGAAATCCTGTTGTTTTGCGTTACTTAATTGCAACCATCAGGTTTGAGAAGCTTTCCTCGCTGACTGAATATTCTCAACCGTGTATCTATTTAGCTGGATTTTCGAACATTTGCAACTTTCAAAAGTACTCAGAAAGTACGGTGAGCTTCACAACACTTCTGAACTAGAACTTTAAACCTCTTCAGTCCAGTACTTTGAAGTATATTTGAAAGTTTTGCCGAACAGGGTTTCTTCTTTCTTACGATGTTTTCTTTTAACCCTTAATCCGTTGCTTCACAATGGAACGCGTTTAAAACTACATTGAAAAAAAAACAGGGACTGCTATTCAAGTGATTATACAACAATACCTTTAACAGTTTGTTCGTAATCGTAAGTCATTTCAGATTATGCTGTGGGCTCCAAACACTGAAAAAAATTATCTATAAAACTAGTTATGTAAGTTGACGTTTTGTTGTCGGGAAACTAACTTTAGTTACATTTAATTTTAATCAAATAATTTAGCAACGAAAAAAAACTAGTTTTGTTACTGGTAAGTTTAGTTCACAAGTCACTCTGTTTAGGTTATTGGTCGTGAAATTTTGTGTTACTGTTAAATAAAATTTTGTAGTCACTTGTAGTCTATTTTTTTCAGTGATCGTGGCTCCAAACGTCAGTAATCGAGTGATGCGCTCGGATTTACTCCAACTCCCCAATGGATTTGTGACACGGGTGTCTGGATGAATGCCGGGTGTCAGGACCTCAGGGACGTTTGTGTGTGTTAGTGATTGAATCACGACCGGTGTTTTGTGGGTATCGATCGTATATAGGGATTTAGCATTGCACGTGACTTACATATCGGAAAAGAACAAAAGACTGCAGTGTTTTGATACAATTAAAAATCAAACATGTTTTACGGACAAAAATCGATAAATCTGTCGCCAAGCACCTTTCGGTGTGTTCCGATAGCTGCACTTGAGAGACAGTTCCTTCTAGGCTTTGTATGCTTACCACCTTCGGCCACATCATCACTTACATGGTAAGTGAGATTGCGGTCAAACACCAGGCTTATAAACAGTAAAAAAAAAATGATTTTTGAGACCTACTTAAAGCAAAACTACTTTATCATATAAGAATAGCTATCTGTAAATTTCCAAAAAAATATTATTTGAAAAACACAGTATCCAGGTTCAACAAATACAGATATATTTTGTTTCTTACCCCTACAGAATTTCTCCAATGTTTCCATTTCTGAGACAACACATGTTTTGAACAGAAAACATGCTTACTTTAAACAAAATTCACTCATACTTCACAAGCGCTGAATTTAATATTTAGGAGTGGAAATAAATAAAAAGGTTATGAAACAGCGTGGGACGCGATAAGGAAGCTCTAACACGTACACTGTGGTCGTTAAACTGATGCAAACGTGCCGCGACCAACGACACAATAAATGTCCTTGTCTATGGAAATAACGGTGTTTCCGACTTACATATTTTCCATATTCCTATATTGTCCACATTCAAAATTTTTTTTTTTTTTCTTATTCCTAATTTTATTTAGGCATTATTATATTTCCATATATTACTTTTACAAATTCCTATTTTTCCACATTACTTATTTTCTTCAGGGTAGTAAAATCGTAACAAAAAACCTAATTAAAACTAATTTTCTATCAATTAAGTAGTCCGTCCAATGTAAAAAAAGCATGTAATTTTAGGGCCAGACCGTTTTATTTGTATGTTCTTATTAAACGAAGTAAATAAGACACAAAAGTTACTAATGAGTAGGTAAACACTGCAGGAATTTTTCAAATGAATCTGTGAAATAATATTTCGCCATAAATAAGATTTATTTACGATTGTCCGTTCGAGGCTCGGCTCATGCTCATGGACGCACCATAACAATTTCAGGTTTAGAACCTTGATAGATTCATAGAGTCACTATACATAGATATGTCTACCGTAGCAAAGTTCCGTCAAGTACCTATATGATATACAATATAACGCATACAATTTCCGCCACAAAACAACCCACCGTGAACAATTTTATTGAAGAGCTTTCACAATGATTACATTCTCAAAACAATATACACTATGGACAGTTTTAATACAGACTAGTGATAGTACAATGGGGTGGCAATATTATACCCGAGAAAAGGAGTTTCTTTTTCGGACAGTCTACTCTACCTGATAGGAAGTGCACCCGCCACCGTCATTTATGGACTTCAGCAATACCATAGGGATTTCCAATCTGTTGCCGACATTAAAGTAGTCTAGAAAGCATTTAGCCGGGACACACCGTTAGGTTCTTGGCAGATGTGAAACCTTTACAATGAATACAACCATTTTTAACCGACTTCAAATAAAGGTCTTCTCAATTCGGTTGTATTTTTTTTATGTTGGTAACTCCGTCGTTTTTTAACCGATTTGGAAAAATATTTTTTTGTTTGGAAGGGTACACTTCCCGTTTGGACCCATTTTCATCAGGATTTGATTACTTCTTAGTGTACTTTCAAGTCGGTTTCAGTTTTTTATAAAACAGTTTTCAATAACTTTAAGGATTATTCAAGTATTTACTCGTTATTAGCTGATCGTTTAATTTAAATAAAATATGCAACTCTATCTATACACTAACCCCCTTATTCATAATAAAGTTATTAAACGTTGATTAGCTAAAATTCAGAAGTCTTTATCTGACACGTAACATTTGGTGATCGAAAGAGTGAGACGAGGCACACCATTACACTGATTTAGTTAAAAAGCGAATATGAATAAGGGGGTTAGACAGTTCCTTAAATAACTTTATTAAGCAGTGAATAAGGTTATTTTAAGTATGACTTAACTTTAAATAGCGTTTATGAGTAAGGGTGTTAACCTGTGGTGTTAATATATATGTATACTAGCAGCGAATCCCGGCGTTGCTCGGGTTAAAATACATCGCATATTTAGTGGTATAAAAAATATATAAGGATACATTTTTAACAGATATTATAGATTTCTATTTTCGATTTCGATTTGGTTATTTTATTTAGATCAATAATAACACTTTCTAGATAAAGCCAGAAATTTGTAGAACTTTCTCAAAACATGCTATATCGATTATAATAGTTTGCATTCACTCTAGAATTTTCTAGATCATTCCAGATATTTGTTGAACTTTCTAGTACATTCCAGATCGATTATAACCGTTTTACACATTTTGGAACTTTCCATTCCAGAAATTTTGAGATCTTTTCAGAAGTCCTCATGCGTTAGAAAAGGACAGCAATATGTGTTTTAACATTTTCGTCACCCACAACCACCCCCTTCCACCCACCGCGACCAAACTCCCTTACTACCACCTGGAGACCAAGGGGTATTTACCACCCCAACGGGAAGTTGATTGGGGTTGGTGGTGATTGAGAAAACTGCGTATTTACGTACCCACAAAAGCATTTTATATATATTATTAGATAATAAGTCAAACAAAGGATATTTTAGCTATGTTCAGGAGACCGTTTGATAGATTACCGACTAATATAGTCCAGCATTGCAGACCTGGCTCAGCTCCAGCCGAGGCGAACGTGTGCGACACACTGTAGAGAGACCACACACTATCTCTCCAAGAAAGCACTTCGATTTAAAAAAATATACAGATCGTTGTTTTGGTCAGCGACGAGCGACTCAGGGTCGATAATACAAATGATACTGATGCTAAAAAAAATATAAAAAAAAAATACTTTTTTTTTAATAATAAAAATAAAATAAAATATTTGGACAATCATGTAATAAGCTAAAGTGTAGACGTAATACTCAACGGGAGTGCGAGGGAGTAAAGGAGTGGGGCGATGGCGGCTTGCGCCTAACTCTAGTCTGTGCACGTGCCGAGTGACCATACTTTGCGGTAATTTTATTTGAAATTGAATAAGATATTTCTCAACGCATTTACAGTATTTAATGGAATTAAGTCCATTTTTGGGAAAGATATTTTTTGTACTACTACTCCTGGGTCGCTTGTCGCCGACCAAAACAACACCCTGTATAAAGAACGAGTTAAAACAACAAATGACCTAGTTTCAATGGTGGTAAATTCTCTTGTCTTTAAACGTCAACTCCAGCAATTTGATGACCAATTACGTATTCTCAAGAACAACCCTAATCCCATTATTATGAAAAGACACCGTTTTACAGACAAAACAACTAATTTCCATTCATTTGGTAAATAAGTCATTCACTACAAAAGACTTCGTTTACCTAACAAAACAAGTAATTTATCCTTTGAAATACAATGTTCATGTGACCGATGTGTATTCAATGGGTTTTGAATAAAACTCGTGACTGTTATATTTGTTTGTAGAATTTGTATAAATGAATGGTCACCCACCACAATACGCTGGTCCCAAGATGTTATTTACCGAATCGTCGAGACTAGCATGGCTCAGGTTACCTGAGTGAGGAAACATACGGGTCCTCATTACATGCGTGGAAGCTATTACAATTTTATAGGTTTAACGTATAGCCTGAGGCATTCCTGCAGTGCTTATTGCAGGAAACAAGTCCTTAATCATTGCATAATAAGGCTGATTCTTCACCTCTGTAGTGGGAATCCAATCGATTTTTTTCACACGGTCGTCTGATTCCAAACTAAGCCGATCTCGTACTACACTGAAAAAATGATCTAAAAAACAAGTTATGTAAGTTGACGTTTTGTTGTCGGGAAACTAACTTTAGTTGTCGGGAATCTAACTTTAGTTACATTTAATCAAATAATTTAGTAACGAACAAAAACTAGTTTTGTTACTGGTAAGTTTAGTTAGCAAGTCACTCTGTTTAGGTTAATGGTCATCAAATTTTGTGTTACTGTTAAATAAAATTTTGTAGTCACTTGTAGTCAATTTTTTTCAGTGTATGGAAACCAGATAACTGATATAATACATATACTACTTTTTATTTGTAAATACATACTTAATATAAATAATTACACCCAGACTCAGGACATACAGACATGTTCAATGTCAATGCCTACAAATGCATGGCCTGTGTGAGAATCGAACCCACGACCGACCAACCGACGCGATTTTTAAATCTTTACCAACTGCGCCAACTGGCCCGTCAAAAAGTGATAATGATATTGATAAATGATAACCTTTATAATGTACTACGTTCCGTCCCGCTATTTCATCCGCATTCTGAATAAAAAGTACCCTATGCCCCATAGATATAGAATATGAATAGAGATATTGTACTAGATAAAGTATGTGCCGTAACACTCACTAGTATGATCAACGCTGCCTTGAAACGAACTGCGCGTTCATAGATTGAACGACATAAGGTACCTACATATAATGAATGCCAATTTCTCATTTACTATCGATAGTTTACAAATTACAAGGAACTCATATCGTAATTTTTGGACTCTTCGAGGCTTCGCACAAGGTAATGTTGTTAACGCTAACACTCTATTAATATTCTTACTCTATGTTTTGCCCTCTCCATGCCATAATTAATTAAATTAGACTCGCACGTAGTGTTCATTAATATTTGTTGTGACGTAGTAGCATCGAGAGGTGACAAACAATCTCACATTCGTATTTATTATATTAGTACGATAATTAGTTAGGATTCGGGCTGATTTGTGTTCAAATAGCTAAATTGAATCATATTTTCATTCATTAACATAATTACAAACTTCTGCAAGAACAAAGACAAGAACCAACCAACAGATGTTTTTGACATTTAACTGTTTTGAAATCAGTAACTTTAAATCGGAGCGATTTAGTTTTTGATCCAAAATACTACTACGACTAAGTTTACAGTAATAATGGCCGTAAAGACTAAAGTTAATAGCGGTTTTAGTAATAAAATTGCTCAATATGTTTTCAGAAGAGTGTGTGCAGTCAGCACTCAGTTCCAGAGCGAGCGCTGAAACGTTCGCTGGAACGAGCGAAGTTGACGGGATAAACAACTCCTAAGTTAGCTGTTGATGTTATGACAGAGGACAAACAAACAACTATCGGGATTCCTAATAACATTACCAGTATTTATTCAATTAGGATAACGGCACAACCTTATTTCGGCCGTTTGGGATAATTTGATATCCAGATTGTTGAGGCAATCACGAGTTAGATAATAATATTGATTCGTGATCCTTTTGATGTTATAAATACAAATGTTTGTGTGTAATAAACTAATAAAGCGATAAAGTAATAGCGCGATGGATTTGGATGCAATTCGATACATCGTCTCGTAGATGTATATCAATCAAATCAAATCATTTATTTTGCAAAAACACATGGTGTAATTTGCAAAAACATACCTATTAATAAATCTAGGTATGAACGAAAGGATCACTCTCTCAATTTGGTGAGATTTCACATGAAGTTCTTAGTTATTATTGAAATATTCTGATATTTGTCGAATACAACATACATCTAGAACCTGAAAATTAAAACCCAAAAATGGTTAGGGAAAAATATGATTAATTTAAAATTGACATAGCTTCGCGGAATAACTGTCCCCGGTTCTCGCATCTTCGACATTAATGTCGCATAGATATTCCCAAACAACATGGCGGATATGTTAAAAAATCTGTACATTTTGACGAGCGCGAGAATTGGGGGCCTGCAGGGCTATTTTAAAACGTCGGATTCGATATCGGAAACGGATTAAAAAAAATCCGAGGCGAATTTAAGCAATTGCTATTTTAATTTCCGAAAACTTTTCGATGAATCAAATTGATATTTTCGTAAAGAAACATCAAATATATTCGAATTCGGAAATTAAAATAACTATTGCGGAAAATCACCTCGGTCGTTTTTGAATCCGTTTCCGATATCGAATCCGAGCGTTTTAAAATAGCCCTGCAGGTATGCTATTCTGTAAAAGGTAAATCATCTCGAAAGTCATCTCGCAACTCACCTCGCAACCCGATTTGGCGTGTGAATTATGTTTCAGAATATCAAATCCTATTGAAAAACGTCAAAATACTCACCTGTCGTAGTTCATCTCACTTCCGTCATCACTCGGTGGCGCTAGTGTCGAATTCAATGATTTTTAAGAATATTAAAGTGTAATCTCACCGCGGATTCAGAAGTGATATTGCAAATGAACTTTACAGAATAGCACTACTGTATTTAAATTGTGCTCATTTTAAAATCTGTTTGATGTTTTTAAAATAGCACTTTCACAATATTACTCCGAACCTCTCATGAGTACATAAAGGTATTTCTTACCTGTGTAACTTAACCCTTTGACTGCGAAGTGTCAAAACTTACCATTTTCCCGCGTGAAATGTGTTAAAAGGCTTTTTTATGTATAAAATTCTATCAGATTTTTTGAATATTTTATTTATTTATTTATATCAGATGATGTCCTATAAACATGTTTTTGCTTTGACTTTGTTATTCATATCACAAAATTAAATGTATTCAACTGAAATATTATATTCATCAAATAAATAGAGCAATCCTTTGAAGTTTAAATGAGTATTTCGTTTTGTATTGACATACACGTGACTCAGTAGATCGCATTTTATATGCGTACAAATATTGAATATGACTAATTAACAACGTAAAGAAAAAACATATTTTATCAAACTTAGAAAACCAATATACAGCCTGAAGGTTTCCGTAGCATAAGGGTAACTCGCGTGTTACCTACCCTGCTAAATCTCTTCACCTTTATGAAAACCACAGTGGGGATCGCATTCCACAACGTGTGAGCCGCTCCGTTAAATCTACACAGTGCGATACTTTGGTAATATTTTTGACATACTAAATTCATTTGTTTAGACATTATGTTAAATCCGTTAATAGCTAAAATAATAATAATCTCTGTATTGATCCAAACGTATCAACCGATCCCGACAATATCCGAGACACGTAGACAGTGACGCATCGTGGTCGTCTCTTTGCCATCACTCTCGTGTTAATTAATCCTGTTCCACTTTCCCTCGTCACCCTGACTCATGACACTGACATGTGCTTCCAATATCCTCACCATATTATATGGAACTATGCATTCTTCTATATTGGCTTAACTTCGGAGTGAGTGATGTGGACTGTAAACTACACCGTGACTTTTTATTCGTCTTAGAAATGCAGCCCACTTAATTTACCAAATGACTAGGTACTAATCATTAAGACATTTTTTTTTTTTGATCTTTTGTATATTAAAAAAAATATTAAAATTTATTAGAATTATGACAAATTGAGTTAATAAATTTAAGTTTACGTATAAAATGGTAGAAAATACCAACCTAGAGCACGAGTCGATTGACTGCGCTCGTAACAGGGTGTTTAAAACTACGTCATGCGTCATAATGAATATTTTATTTTTTTATGAGTAACTGAGCCTAAATGAATAAGGACCTATTCATTGGGTACATTTTGTGGTCTGCGTTTCTAAGACGAATAAAAAGTCACGGTGTATATGTAGGATGGATATTTTGTTTCGGCATCTTTTCTGGGTATGTCATGCCACTGTCATGCTCAACAACTTTTACTATCAGACCAACTCTGATATCGTGAAAAATATATTTTTAGTCATACGAGTACATTCTGCTTTTCTCTTTGTTAAAGTGTTTTCATTTCCTTCTCGTGTACAATAAAAAAATATATTTATCTTTCTACCTTTGTTTTCCTTGTACATTTCGACCACATTCAGACATTTTATTCCAAAGGTACCTAACATTTTCTATTTTCGCTAGAAATAAATTGAAATCACACAGGTAAGCCCTATAAAATCACTGCTTCGTATATACAAATAAATAGGCACTTGCGGCCTCGCTGAGCCTAAATAAATAGTTTCATTTCTTCATAAAAGGTACACCCACGCGTGGGTTCCAGGTTGGCCGTGTTTATATTGTGATATTCTGAACGCATTATGAATACAAATAGACTGTAAGCTGCGGGAAACGTCATAAAATTATTATTTTCAACTCAACGGTCCATATAGAAGATTTAAGCCGACCCCTTTAATCCCGAAAGGAAAGCGGAAAAGTTTATGAAACGGAAAAAAATAAAAGTCTCTGTTCCCTCGTAAAACTCGGTGAATGATTTCATAATATGAAAGAGTTAAGAACGAATAATAACGGCCTGCTTGGGCTACGTAAACTATGAAATTAAAATTTGAACAGTCTCTGCGGAAAAATCATTGTAATTATTACAGGTTGCCTAGGTAGAGATCACTTTTAGTGATAAGGCCGCCCATTTCTTTATTATTTTAAGTACTTGTGTATTTCTTTTCATGTGGTGTAACAATTAAGTGTTATCTATCTATCTATCTATAATTCGCTTGTTATAAGCTATTTACTAATCGTGTATGAAACCGATAAAGAATTATTTTTGTGCTAAACGTAAGAAGAGTATTTCGATTAGTAGACAACTGTTTCGGAATGATAAAATCTAGTCTACAAAAGCGATTTTCGTCGGTAACACGTCGCTGTTTTTTACCGTCGCCCGCATGTTGTCGGGGCCTCCAGCAATTTACGCCAATAATTCGCGCCACCCGTCAGACTATTGCAATCGGGCGAAACGCCCGCGCCAATCATTCCAATCAGTTTTTCAATCATTTTAAAGGCCCTTCACGCCTCCATCCTCAATCCGATGTAGCACTTTGTCGTATTTTACACTTTTCATTCACACTTGAGCAAATGTCAGCTCTTAAAATTTATTGCTATTCATTATGTGACTTTATTGCTATTCTCCAGCAATTTGTTTCATTGTACCCTTCGTTTGTGTGTCAGAAGGCTGACATGGAGGTGGAAGACTTGCCTGATAGTAAGCGGTCACCGGCGCCTGTGGAAATTAACAATACCAGGGTTTTGCCATTGTGTTGCTGAAATTTTGCAGCGCTTTTATGAGCACATCGTTAATGCTTTCTATGTCTATAGAAACTTGCTATGCTTTAGCAAGCATAATTTTACTTACCTGTACCTCAGAGTATATAAATACTACGTACAACCTGTACCTACTATAATCTCAGTTATTATTTTGTTTTTATTAAAAAGTTACTTACGTCTGATCCGCTCTCAGATCTTTCAAAGTAGTTGGAAATCCTGCGGGATTTTGGCTGGATAAAACGAGATAGTCTATTTTTGTTTAATATCTTGCTAGAAACAATTTCATAAACTAGATAGATACCTGTAATTCCCCAAGGAGCTGTTTATAAATAGATACTACATTAGGAAGATTTATATTAATTTTCATTTCACTCATGAATTAAGAAGGACGTGGATTAATTAAAGTAAAAGTATTATTTGATGTTGTAAAAGTTTGAAAACATCTATAAAAAATCTCAGAATCAAAGTAAACATGAACATAAACCCATGTTAGATTAGTTCAAAATCACCGAATAAAATAGATATAAAATATTTACTTTGCTATCCAAACATCCCAAAACTCTTAATTTGAAATCCTACGTTCCTAAAATAAACTAATGGATTTCTGTCGCGATGGGAGCGGTAGTGAGGCGACCACAAATCCTAAATGAAGACCAACTACTTATACCACGACCAGAAAATTGATGGGTGCCTGTCGATATCCTAACTAAAATTGTCAACATCTATAATTGAGATTACATCTTGAGATATCCTCCAAAATGTAATGATTAATACGCAGAAATGAGACGAATCATTCTAAATCATTCATTACACACTTGAAAATGGTTATGACGTTGGATTATCAAATATATCTTCATAATATTATCACTTACCTTCCCATATTTTCAAATTGATTAAACCTTCTCAGGACATTACGCATAAGTAGGTTGTTCTATTTTAATACCACAAAGAGCCGGCTATACATATATGGTAAAGATGCCGAAGATGATGTCAGGTGACAGCCATAATCAATCAGCCATTTACCATGATGAGAATATTATCACAGTTCAAATAGAATACTTAAAAAAACTTATTAACGTGAATATATTGACGTGAGAGCTTCAAAGAACATGAGCAGGAACACAACTGCACTTGAATGATTGCAAGGCAAAGCTTTCAAAGGCCTCTCACACACGCACAACGCAGACTTTGTGTGTAAACCGCCCTTAATGGCAGATAAACTTGTTTTAATATCCTGCCAAGCATTCAAACATGTGTTGCAGGGCTGAATTTAGGGGAGGACAACTGGGTCTTATACGGTTGCTCCATAACTTTGGAGAAAATCTAATTCTGTAATTTTTCCAGCTCTTGTATTTATCATTTTCTTTCATTTATTAATTCCAAATTTAAACTAAGTTTAGTTATTAAGATACGGAAATAAAGAGCATAGGTAGCTAATATTAGTTCTAATAATTACTTATTGGGTTATATTTTTAAATAATTTAACCAAAATAATAGATCAAAAAGTATTCACTCTTTTGCGCCCCAATGCTTACAACCTAAATCCAACCCTGAGTGCATGTATAATTCATACACTTTTATAAGCCACAGCCAAACATAAAGTTATACATACTGCTTACTTTGGACATAATAAATGTTGACTCGTTGTGACTTGAGCTTTGCCCGTACAAAACTTGACTCACAAAGGAGTCGAGCACAATAATACTTCCATTTAAGGCACTGCTTATATGCTCCTTTGTATTTTCACTCTGTCTCGAATAGTCAGTATATTGTTTCACTTAAGACAGTTCAAACCTTGTTAAAACTAATTTTAGGCTTTGATACGACGAAGTCGGCATACAAGCATATGGCCCGCCTGATGGTAAGCGGTTACCGTAGCCATATGGACGCTTGCAACACACGAGGCATCACTCACGCGTTACCAACCCTTTCCATCTCCCTAATGAGCTCTGCCGGCCTGACTCACGCGCAGGTACACAACATAAAGTTATTTGGTTGCGGTATTCTGGTGGAGGTACTTCTCAAGTCGAGCTGCTCTTTGAGCGAATAAACGCTATGCTCTACCTCTCTTAAATAATATACATATAATATATATAGCTACGTATCAAAATCTTCTATTGAATTATTAAAATATATGATACCACAGATCTCGACTCTATGTATGATACCTACCATAAATAAATCAAAATTAAAGAAGGCAAGAAGTTTTAAAACAGAATATTGTAAGAACGTTACGATAAAAATAAATATGATTCCTACATGCCGTTAATATGAATCTCTTTACCCTTAATATTTTCCCACACCAAAGAGACTCCACATTCGTACACACGAACCAATTTCCTAATGCTCCCTTACGTCAAAAAAATCTCCAATACGGCTCTGAAACGTTTCACCTCCGAGACTAAGCGTCAAAACAGACGAAATATGATGACGATGCCCCATCCCCTCCCTTGGGGATTCACGCTACCATTTTACGTGCCAAATTTCCTGCTTTGTACCAGCAAAGGAATATTCAATCTTATCCTTACATGTCTTGGGTCCATTTCGCAGTAATCTCGGACATCAATAAAGATGATTCCGTACCTGGAATTAGGTCGAGTATGCACAGGTGTGCTGCATCTTTTGACATATTGATAAATGGGCTTACAACGGATTTGTTGAACATCCACCATTTGTTATTTATGTCGATATTCGTCGATACAAATTAAATTGGTTAAAATCCTGGAAATATCACACAAAGAAAAAAATTTTTTATATTTTATTGATATAAAAATAATCGTAAAGAGCATATTTTTAAGATTCCGAACTCACAGGTTGCCAAAGGGACCCTATTACTAAGCCTCCGCTCCGCTGTCCGTCCGTCCGTCTGTCTGTTTGTCAGTGGCTTGTATCTAATGAACCGTAATAAGTAGTCAGTTAAAATTTTCACAGAGTGTATAGGTATATCATTTGCCGCTATAACAACAAATAATAAATAAATATCCTGGGACATTCCTCACACACGGTCATCTGATCCCAAACTAAGCAGAGCTTGTACTATGGAAACCAGATAACTGATATAATACATATAGTACTTTTTGTTTGTAAACATAATTACACTCAGACTCAGGACATACAGACATGTTCATGCACACAAATGCATGTCCTGTGTGGTAATCGAACCCAGGTAGAATCTTAACCAACTGCGCCAACTACGTAAATAATAAAAATTAAAACGTATTTATGGAACCCATCGAGTGCGACGGTTATTTCATCTCATATCGCCTCGTATCCACTCATTTCGGATAATAGCTTACGATACCAATCACTGCAGCTCGACCCGCATCCGTATCGAACCGATTTAATCCAAGTTTTGAGGTCAGCCGGATTATATCGCCCAGGTAATTGGTATTTTAACACTTTACTCAAGTGGGTTAACTGTGAACTACGGATTTTTTTGTTATGGTAATTGAGTACCATTTTGTAAAAAGGTTTTTGTTTATTTTGTTTGTGACTTTAAAAAAAACAAATCGTGGACTTCATGGTGAAGGCAAACACCACATGCATGGGAAGACTTAACGATTGTAGAAAACTAAGTGAATACAAAAATGAAAAAAAAGTTAAAAAAGGCTAAAGTATAATATTAACTATGTGCCTTAACATATATTTATATTATTTAAAAAAAATATAAAATGAAAAGCAAATTTATTTCAATAAATATTGACTAGTTTGATAGGATCAAAAGTAGTATATTTTTTAAAGCTTAAAATTCACAATTAAATGTCTATCGATCTACAGTAAAAATATTTATTTATTATTTTAATCTGTAAATTAGCGTTATAAATAAGTAATATATAAATAAATAAATTTGTAATAAAATCCTGGGATATCACGGTAAAAAAAGGTAAACCGAATTTCAAAGCTTTCTCGTTTAGCTGTTTTACAATATATTTCGTAGCGGGCTACAGTGGTCTACGGGCGTAGCACAACCGTAGCCTCGTAGACTGCTTTGCCGTGCCCGTAAGCCAGGATCGTAGAACATAAAATATTTAATGTAACTTTGTCTTGATTTTTACTTAAATATTTGTTACTTAGAAGTTTTTTTAATCAATTTAACCTTCCCCGAGTTCCCATTCTTAGGTCCACAAAGTTGTAAAAGAAAAGATGAAGGAAATTGAATTTCGCCGACAAAATATTTCTTCATAAAAATTTGCAAATCATATTACGATAGATGTAGATTTCTTCGATGGGGTTTTAATGGGTTTTTACGCGGCTGTCAATCAAAGGAACGATCTTGTTTGTGTAATGAAAAGGGTTCGCGAAATATTAATTAATTCTTAGACCATATCTTCATCTGATAAATTTTGCTGAGAAATAAGCTTGGTAAAGATAAAGTTCTTTATACATTCAAAGAGCGAGCAATTAAATCAGACAATTAGCTTATATCTTTTTAAATTCATCTTTCGCAATCTCTTTCAGTCTAGACATTAAAGACTACGGAAAACCTGCTTGTTTCATCAACGATAAAAGCTCGGCCTTTATTACAAAGGCATATGGTTTAATATTGTTTGATGATTGTGTTGTTAACAGTAGTGATGTCTTGGTGCCGATAACTTCCTTATTGTGAGGCTGTCTGTGTCTCCTACGTGACTTTTGTTAACGACGCTTTTTATACTTCGGACTCGGTGACATTTTAAAGTACAATTCGAATATTCTAAGCACGTATAATTATTATTCAGTGTTACATTTAATATTTTTTATCAAATGGTTTACTTCTACCATATCATACCAGTACTTGACTGGAGTAACTTAGCTAATGCGTAATTTTTCCTTTAGCGAATTAGATTCAGTTTTTTTTGTATCTTCGTAATCCTCATGAAATGCAAGGCAATAATTGACAATATTTTTTACTATGATTAGGCCGTGTAATGATGTGGCCAAAGGTGGTAAGCACACAAAACCTGGTAACGTGTATTAACAAACTAATACCCTGGGATAGTTCTGCACACACGTATATTTGATCCCAAATTGAACACAGCTTGTACTAAGAATCTATAATTGATATAGGCTCTTTCAAATACTAATATCGATATTTATACCCCGAATACAGGCCTGACATGTTCATTTACACACGTTTGTCATGAGTGGGAATCAAAACGGAACTGACCACCAACCCTCAATCTACTTAATGTAGATACCATATTTTACCACAATATTGTATAGATAATAATAGATATAGCATAGCGCTAATAATTCAGTTCACAGCATTCTGAAATAACAGTCACAAAACAATTAAACAAACATGTGAGTTCAACAAACCAAACAATAATCCACAATAGGGAATGGTGTAATTTTCTCGGGACAGGTTTATGCAATGTGACATAAAACTTGGTCGCAGTGCACGCGGACGCGACGCGCTCCCGTATTCATGGCTTGCTTTATTATTGTGGTCATTATCCGTTTTGCACAGCCCTGGGGTGGTGAAATGCCCCCGGTTCATTAAAGTTTGACAGCCACTGGAGGCTCAGTGAAATGCATTTCGAAAAGTTGATAATTGAACGCCTACGTAGCACGTATAACTTTGTTTGCACAAGCGATTAAAATGTACTAATCGCGAGTTCATACGTAGTTTTCTGTTTTTCGTACAACTGCTAACGTGTTTTTATTAAAAACGGATAAACGTACAAACACAGATAGGTATATACAGGTTGTTGTTTTGGTCAGCGACGAGCGACTCAGGGTCGATAATACAACTGATACTGGTGCTAAAAAAATATAAAAAAAAATACTTTATTTTTTTATAATAATAAAAATAAAAATAATATTATTTTGAAAATCACGTAATAAGCTAAAATATAGACGTAATACTCAACGGGAGTGCGAGGGAGTAAAGGGGTGGGGCAATGGCAGCTTGTGCCTAGTTCTAGTCAGTGCACGTGGCTAGTGACCATACTTTGCAGTAATTTTATTTCAAATTGAATAAGGTATTTCTCAACGCATTTACAGTATTTAATGGAATTAAGTCCATTTTTGGAAAAAATATTTTTTGTACTACCGCTCCTGGGTCGCTTGTCGCTGACCAAAAACAACCTGTATATACGTATAACACTCATGAAAACATTACAATATTTTTCAGGCTGTCGTGTAATAAGCCTCTTAGTATAAGCGTGAATATCTCAAACTATACACACCGGCACAATTAGCGGAACAGAAAAAAAAGTGAGACTATGAGATAATAACGCATATATTTGACGAAAATGTAATTAGACACAAAATAACAAATTGATTAACATCTTTTAACAACGAATTTGAAAAGTCTTCGTTATTTTTTATTGAAAAATAAAGAAATTTGAAATAAGTGAAATTTTTAGATGATTATGAACCATCACAAAAAATAAAAAAAAGTAAGCATTAAATGATTTAACAATAAAATTAAAGCAAAATTAATAACGAGTGTTTCCCCCTCTTGCTCTGATTACAGTTTCCATTCGTCTGGGCATGCTACAGATTATGTTATCGATGATTTCTTGAGGCAACCGCTCCCACTCCTCAAGTAATGCGTTTCCAAGTTCATTCAGATTGTTGGGGGGTGGCATTCTGGATTTAACCCTTCTTTTTAGCAAGTCCCAGACATGCTCTATCGGATTCATATCGGGGGAATTTGCTGGCCACTGCATCACCGGTATACCTACGTGGCTCAGATATGCCTGTACCGATTGTGCACTATGAGCACGAGCATTATCTTGCATTAGAATAAAGTCGTCACCAATAAATGGGGCAAATGGTACAACATGTTCTTCTAAAATGTCTCTGATGTATCGATCTGCTGTCATGGTCCCTCCTGTGACCCAAACCATAATCGAGCCGCCACCATAAGCCACTGTGTGTTCAAAATTAGACTGTATGTGGCGTTCTCCTTTGCGTCTCCATATTCGCTGTCTCCCATTGATCTGTTTTAAAAGAACTCTGCACTCATCAGTAAAGAGAACCTGCTGCCATTCGTTCAAATCCCAATGACGATGTTCTCGCGCATAGCTTAATCGGTTTACGCGGTGACGTCTCTCAAGTTTTGGGCCTTTGGCAGGTATATACGACCCTAAACCAACTTCTTCAAATCTCCTGCGAACTGTACGCTCACTTATTCGTACTCCTCGAACGTCTTCCAGTTCATTTCGAGCTTGTACAGCCGTTAATCGCGTATTCCTACGAACTCCAAGTTATAAAAAACTGTCATCTCGTCTCGATGTACATCTTTTTCTACCTTGACCCCTCCTCCTCACAAGAGAATTAGACGATCTGTACCGCTGGATGCTGCGATGAATCGTTGATACTGGTCGACGAAGCCTTGAGGCAATCGATCTGTAGGTATGGCCATTTCTTCTCATTTCATCAGCCCTAATGATTTCCAGTGATGTTAAGTCAGGCATAATAAAGAGCTTTTAATAAACAAAATTGCCTATAGAATAACAAATTTATAAAAAACAATTAAGTGCAATTTTTCAAAAAAATTACAGTTACGTAGTTATTACTCGAACAAGTTGACAAAACGTATTGTTCGGGAAAATAAAACAAATGAATGAAAAAAGTGTATGTCATCTAATTTTCTATTTTCAAATTTGACAATAAATTAAAAAAATATCATAACTGGCCAGTTCCTCAAGTAAAAGATTTTAAAATCATGTTTTTTTTGTGTTCCGCTAATTGTGCCGGTGTGTATATAATAACAAACAGTAATATTTTATCATTCATTACGTATTTGGTTTTCTCCATTCTTCATTTCCACAGAAACAGTTACAGGCAATACAATCTATAAAGGCTTAACTTCCCTCCCACTGCCTATACTTGCATTGTAGTAAAAATATAGTGGAGAAATAAATAAAAACGAACCGCAACTGCCGACCGCAAGCAATCCTGTGATTGGGAACGTGCCTGATAATATGGGGGAATGCTATTGTTGGGCGCGGTGTGAGTGAAAGCGGGATGAACCAAAAGATGTAGCGGAAAGGATTTGAATAGTTTGTTATTAAAACATCTTTATTTTTTTATTTAAATAACTTTTACCATTTACCCACGCTGTAAATTGGATCATTTACAAAAAACTATAATTTCTAAAATTAAAGTTAGTTCTATAGTTTTAAAAATATTGCATGTCGTAATACAACCGAAACCGAATTATATGCCTAAGAGGCGGGAAATAGTTGAGCTTAATATTACGAAACATCTGTACCTACAACTGTTACCTATGGTACATATTAAAATACTTTGACTTTGACTAAGAAATCCAAGAGCTACCTATTCATAGATTCAAAAAGATAGTAAAACAGAATTTATTTATTTATTTATTTATTTTATTTATTTATTTATTTATTTCATAGATTCACAGCTTATTAGCCAAAACGAATCTCATTATATAATCCAAAATCATAATATTAATTTAAAAAAGAGTAGGAACGCATATTAAACAATAGACATTAAAAAAATAAAAGTAACAAAAGAATCCTATCAATTAACAAAAAAAAAATACTTAACAATTTTATTTATAAAGATATGCAGGTACTACGACAAACTGCCGTCGCGTCGCGTGAGTTCTGAGGTGTGTGTGTAGCGTGCGTGTGTGTAGTGTAGATGCAAAGAGTATGCGAATGCGTTATGCACGAAAGGGTACTATAAAGTATCGATTTTGTAGATGACAAGAATGCATTTGAATGAATTGTTCGCTTCGCAGGCTATTGTTATATATATTTTGTAATTGTAATACTTCTAATTGCATATTTAAAAAAAAACAGACTTGCTGAGTTTCTTGCCGGAGTCTTCTCAGTTCAAGTTGTATTTGGAACCGGTGTAGAGCCATTTGTTAACGTTCACAAGATCAAGGCCTAAATTGAATAAATGCTTTTTGAATTTGAATTTGAAATTTGAAATTTTACTTTGAAAGAGGTTTCCAGAAAAGTTATGGACATGAAAATGTATAATAAAAGTGTGCGTGCATTACAGTAACATAGAACATGTAGCATGTAGCAAAGTCAAAACATATTCAGCTTATTAAAGGCTGATAAATCATGTCCGCTATCAGTGACGGTGTTCCCTTATGTATGACATGTCATAATTTTAGCGTGCTATTTATAATTAACTCTTCAATTTATTGGCGGCTAATTACAACCTGTAGTCTGTGGAACAATTACCAATACATAATTACCATACATCATTATATTTCCACATGAGCAATTTCTCGCTGCCGGTATTTCTAATTAATTTATATTACCCACTGAGTTATTTAACTGACCAAAAAGTGCATAATCTACCTACCAACCAATTTACTATACTATAATAGGGTAAAAAATCAAAACTATATCCTGAAAACGCCCACCCTTCGCTCTACAGTGCAGTCTGTAGTGAAGACTTTTTGTTGCAAAACTAGTTAGTTCCACACACAAAATAAATTGAAGTGCTAGCTTGAAAAACGCCAAATCGGTGAAAATCTACAGTTCTGTCGCCAAAAAGTTCTTTCGAATCCCGCATTTCAATTAACGTCCGTCTTGTTAATTAATGGAGGAAGAAGGGGTAGGCAAGTAATTGATTAATTTCTTAAAACATATCAGAAAGACTAGGTATTTTTGCCACGTATTACGACTGACTAATGTATGTAAGTAGAATAGTCTTAATTTGAACGATATCTAAAGTAACTGCATTCTAGAAGACATCACAGTAAACTTTATAGAACAAACGGCACAGAGCTGCTCTGCTAGTGGGGAATTAGTAGAATAAATGGGTTCTGTTCTTGGTCCGGATAGTGTTGCAGGGGTTAATTACCTGCCTGCGCGCCAGTGCTGCCAACAAAACGGAAAGTGTTGCCCGATGAAAACATTATTAATTTTTGAAGTTATTGCATTACGGAAAGTAAGTTATTATATTTTTTGGTTCATTTTTTATTACACTTTTTTTTTGTATTTTTGTCTTTAGTCAAGTTAGTGATAGTGAGCAGCAGTAGTGGTAAAAATAAGATAAAGTTACTTTACACTTTAATTAAATATATTTACTTACAACAAATCTGTATAAATATTATCCCACCAAAAACATTCTGTAAAAAACTAGCCAAGTCTCGATGGAGCTGCTTGTTTATCTCTAAAAAGTAATGAAATCTAGACAAAGTCGTGCCAAGTCTAAGGTTCCTCACTGCGATTCCTTTATTATTATAGTTAATGTTGTGTGACTTGGCCGTTGAACATTCTTTATACGTTAGTGAGTACAAGTACAGATTGGTGCAATGGTGTCATGGAGCACCTGGTTGTGTACCCTTGTGTACCCTTCAATGGCCAAGTCACAGAACATTAACTATAATAATAAAGGAATCGCAGTGAGGAACCTTAGACTTGGCACGACTTTGTCTAGATTTCATTACTTTTTAGAGATAAACAAGCAGCTCCATCGAGACTTGGCTAGTTTTTTACAGAATGTTTTTGGTGGGATTTCACTTCTTTTTGTAGAAAATGAAGCGGCCCACCAAGTTGAATATTTTTTGTAAAGGCGGTATGTCGATCTCTAATAGTTTGGTTGGGCTCTTGTGTTTTCTAATCACGGTCACCAGGTACTCCAGATCTTCGATTATCCTAGTTTTTATAGTTTTCCCTTTATGTGGCCATTAAACCCTAACTCTGTACCAAATTTCAGCTCTCTGAGTTTATGGGAAGTACTAGTTCTATTTTGATGATCATGAGTGAGTGAGTGAGTGAGTGAATGAGTGTCATAAATGCGAAACTTTGCTTTCGCTTAACTTCGGAACTAAATGACCTACAGACTTGAAATTTTGGATTTTAAATATGTTATTATAGCTTACTGGATGACGAAAATTTCTGCGTTCTGGTCTTATCCAGAGGTTCTCAAATAGGGGCCTGAAAATGCAGCGAAATGGTTCCAGTAAAGGATGGTACGGCAGTGTTTGCTTCGCGCTCGACTTGGTGGGGGCACTACCGTGCCCCCCGATTTGTACGTAGTATTTATATACTCTGAGATATTATTATTGTACAAATTACAATCTATAGAAAATTTCCTCAAGTCTGACTACCGATTAATGGCAAGGTTCCCAACAGGCTGGCAGCGTTTCCCTTTGAAAAGCCAAGCTGATGCGTTGCTTTGTCACTTATATTAATTGGTAGAATAGATTAAACAATTTCTTAGTATTTGTAAATCCAATTCACATATACCTACCAAAATTTTATTAGAAAAGTTTATTTACTAAAAAAAAAACTTTTCCGTTTTTCATAATAATAAAATGTTATTTAGTTTTTCCGCATTTTCAAAGTGGATTCATTTATGAAATGGCAACACATAAAGGCGTTTACTTCTGGGTACATCAGTGATGATCCGAGAGCAGCCACTACTACGGATTCTATAACATTTTTCTTTTCTAAATTATGGATGAATTTCCGCATTATTCTGAAAACTTACAATAATAATAAATAATCAACAATAAACTATATTTACTACCTGCTAAGCTAATATTTTAGATTGATAATGATAAAAAGATTTCATCAATAACGTAATAACCTGTGACAAAAGATATTCAAATTGTTTCCATTCAAAAGTCAATTGAAATATACAGTAAAAGTTTTTTCAATGTGTATATTTTGAATGCAATTATTTTAATAAAAGCCGTCGAGAGCTCGGGTTACGAGTGGACGTAGCTCGTGCTGAAGCTCCGCGCCCGCTGCCGACGACGCGCCGCGACACAACCAAGGACAAAAAGCAGATATTACTCGTGTCCGACGCATTGTACAGAGATTTAACATTTAAAATTCACATTTTAACATTCACGAATGCAAACTGGCGAGACGTAGATTAAATAAAAAGGTTTATCTACTAGTCTACTGGTACGAAAGTAAATTTAAATTTCACCGTTATCTGTCATAAAAACGCGCTGGATGCGTTGGCTGGAGGTATTAAGTTTCTCAAGTGTATTCTTCATTTTATTGCTTATCTTTAAAATATTTATTGCGCCTCTTCTAAGCTGATCTTATTTGATTTAGTGTTTGTTTTTATCAATCCAGCAAAACATTCAAATATATCTAAAATAAATTGATAAGTAAATCTTTATCAGCGACGTGAATTAAGTAAAATGAATGCCTATCTCGTTCCTTTCTATCGCTATTCAATAAACAAAAATGTAGATACTTTGGTTCGTCGTTAATTACTTGAATGGCAGTTCCTGGATTAATTTTTTTGGATGTCCGTCCTATCCTCGGACCAACGGCATAGATAATACTATATATAACTGAACCAACGGGTTACTGACGTCGCTCGACAGTATATGGAAGTGCAAGGTCCCGTGTATGAACTATCTCTGTGTTACTGATAGATGGCTGATAAATGTCGCTACATCACTCCCTTCCTAGACCAGAGGTCGATCTGTTGTTGCGTCGTTGCGGCTCGGAGTCTACGGTGAGTTGAGACGGAGCGCGGATGCTGTGACAGGTTGAACCGGTAGTAGTCCAAGTAGTGCAGAAACCGCCACGCCGGAGAGATGATCCGGACGTGTGCTGCGGAGGACTGTGCGGGCGAGGAGCTTAGTCGCAGTGTTGCCTTGCAAGCAGTTGCAGGACCAGGAAGCGGTGAGTCGACTGTGGTGGACCTGATTGAGGCGAAGTTGGCTTGCTGTGTGACTGCTTACCGGTGGGGAGTGATGAGCTTGGAGAGTCTGCTCAGAAGTGCTACTGCATGTACTGATTTATGGAGGATTGGAAATGTTCCCAATTCAACACGTCGGTCGGAGTCACCACTATGGAGGTGCAAGGTGGATAACACCTCCATTTTTAAAAGGGAAGATCTTCCACCAGGCTGGGTCATCGTGCCGGAGGACCGCGGTCCAACTGTACATGTCGGACAGTTGTATATATGGAGACTCTCGAGAGAACTTCATAAGCGCGATGCAGGATAATGTGGCGCCACGCCATCTATCTTTCCGTGTATGAACTATCTGAGTGTTACTGATATATAGCTGATAGCTACACATCATTAACATATATACCCACTTGAAGACTTATATTTATAGCGTGGAATGCCAATCTCCCTATTTATTGACAGCCTTCTCTTGTAATCTGTTACGTTACGAGAGATACGTTGTATTATCCAATACGACCATAAATTCAGAAGGATTATACCAGAAATTCCTCGGCCGGTCGGAGGCTCTGCATCTAATAATTTATCGACCTCATTATTCTTTAACAAAGTCAGAAAGAAAGCTGTAGCCAATTTATTCATACAACGTATTTTTCTCGGTTTCTTATCTTATTGTTAGATTAGATTTTTATTTGATTTGGTTTGTGTCTGAAATATTAACGTCGAGTCTGCGATATTTCGTGTTTCGAATATTCCAAAGTAAGACTTTTAGGCAGGATTATTTGATTTGAGGACCAGAAAGCAGGCGTACTTTCTTGCTAGATGTCTGGAAGTATTTATTCTGCACTAGTGCACATTGTAAAAAAGCCAGTATATTACCTACATAATTATGAACTAGTTTAGGTTATTATTTTGTAAGTTGTTGTTTTTGCTTACGTATTTTATTTAGTAAAATAAAAAGGTTTTGAAAAAAAAAATAGCCAATATACTCAGATTGTCCAAAAAATATTTAAAAATGTAACATTGCTGAGTTTCTTACCAAGGCCAACTTACGAACTGTGGGGCGATTACGTAACTAAATTTCAATCATTTTCGAATTGAAATCGGTTCAATATAGCCGTTGACTTTTTTACGTTCTGATAACTGTAAATACAAACAGTGGTTCATTAGAAATGGAACCATTTCCGATTTTGTAATATTTCTACCGATTCAGAGGTAATTTCAATCTGAATTTCATTGCAATAAAGTTACGTAATCCACGTACTGGTGGTACCTTGAGTAGTTTTGACCTTCATAAATGCCCTACTCGGACCTAAATAGAATAAATGGCTTTGACTTTGAAATTCTTCTAATAACTATTTTAAACTAAAGCCCTCTAATATTCAATACAATCAGAGATATACAGACTTTTGTAAAGACATACCATTTCCTTTTTTATACAGTTTTCTAAGAAGTATTTACGTGACGTGTCCTTTATTTATGTATCTCGGTGTCCAGTGTCCGACTCCACGTACGAAGCCGGGCCTCTAATATTTACACGCGGTCGCGTTACGACGTCCCTCCTCCCTCCCAGAGGACAGAGGCTCCTCCGCAGGTAATTAAACCTTGTTTATTGCTTCTCTCGGCAAATAGATAAAATACTATACCTTCGTGATTTGCGATGGAGTTTGTACAGCGAGATGTTGTTTACAGAGAATTGTTATGGCTGTAGATAATGAAAATGTATTGTTTCTAAGTCATGGCAAATTTATGAAGAAAAATCAAAGGATCATAAATAATAAGCTTACTTTATCGAATCCTAAGTATATGCTTTTGTCTTTGTTACTTTTTTACGACGAAAGCTATATACGTAAATAAATATCCTGGGACATTCCTCACATACGGTCATCTGATCCCAAACTAAGCAGAGCTTATACTATGGAAACCAGATAACTGATATAATACATATACTACTTTTTTGTTTGTAAATACATACTTAATATACATAATTGTATCGAACCGATATTGCTATAAAGTACCTAAAGTAGCTTGGATCACGGGGATACACATAGAATTATTTTGTATCCCTAATCAACTAGTTTTTGTTTTAAAAGGAGGTCCAAGTCTGTTTTCCGATTTGTTTTATTATAAAACTTCTGCTTATCCATACTTTTCACATTCGGATAGATGGCACCTGATATCTCTGGGGAACAATTGACCTTAAAATCCATTCTTCTACATTACAATTGCTCTCAAATTTCCAGTACAAGTACATAATACAGTAAATTACATAGGATAGCGGCACAAGAGCAGCACTGGACTGAAAGAGTCATACATAAGCTGAAACCTTTGCAAACGGCTCGCGATTTGTCGGGGCCCGTCGACCCACATAATACCCTGAGATGTTATTGTTTGGACTCCTCTAGACGGTAAACAATATTTTTATTACAAAGAAAGTGTTTTATCGTCCTTTATTATGCGACGACACCGCATTGCTTAAACATGAGTCGGTGTAAAACCTCTTTCATTATTTCGCATCATATTTTGTAAAGGAACACTATTTAATGGGTTATTTTTAGTATTATTGTATTACGGGTATACAGGATGGAAAGAAACGGGTCAGTAAGGGCACCTTAAGGGTTGAAGTCACGCGAATATGATCTGAGAAGACTATTCCTTACTTTTGGAGTTATTGCTTGGAATAAATTGGACAGTCAGCGAGAAAACGGTAATTTTCGAAAAATATATTATTTGATAATGTTAATCGATCCTTTCTTTGACAAGGATCCTCTATGGGGATAATCTATTCCCATACATTTTGTTAGGAAAATTATTGTAAAAACCATTTCTATTTTTTCAAAATCTCGAATTGCTGATAGCAACAACTCGAAATGTAAGGGGTAGTCTCTTAAGACAATTTTTGCGTGGCTTCAACCCTTAAGGTAGCTTGCCCTTACTGACCTGTCTCAAATTACCACCCTGTATGGCTAGTACCTATTTAACTACAACCTTACGATGGCGAATAACGGCCGAAGGAAGAAATGAGTTAAAGGTTTACCACCAACGCACAAACAAACACTAGAAGTAAATGCTATAAAATGCAGCTCCTGCAGCAAATTGATAGGTGCTTGGCAACAGATTTTCAACTTGAAGATTAGGAGGCGGGAACTACAATGTATCCTATCACCATGCTTCGGTTTCCCCACAATATTTTCCATGACGTCACTACCTTGCAAAAGTCAGTATATGTATATGCAGTATATGACCACTAACATATATTTCGCTAAGCTACTTATGACTAGGAAAATATTTTGTACTCTCAAGTGAATAAATAATGATCAAGATTTATACCGTAATCCGTAGGATGGAAATAAAGTAAATTCCTAGAAATCTATTCCAGAAAATATATTTGAGTACATTAGTCCGAGTAAACATAGTATTTATAAGAAAAAATTAAATTATTAAAAGAAACAAAAAACCCGACTGCGTAAAACATAAATTAACTGAAAAGAGAAAAACAAGCTCTTAAATCTATAGAATTTTGAATATAAGGGGTAATACCTTATAAAATTCAAGTTATATTCAAAATTCTATAGATTTAAGAGCTTGTTTTTCTCTTTTCAGTTAATTTATGTTTTACGCAGTCGGGTTTTTTGTTTCTTTTAATAATTTAATTTATTTCAGACTTTTTAGTTTTATACAGAAAGAGTTGTATGTATTAGTAAGTAAATGAGCGGTACGGTAAAGTACGCTAACAATAATCGCAACTCTGTGATTTACGTATGGTAACGGCTCAGTAGGTACCTACTGTCATTGCATTAAATGTGGTTTTTTGCAGTTTACGTCAAAATGGTAGCATAAAAGTATTACAATATATACATATATGGAATGGTCTATTTACAAGCTTTCATTTGATACCCATATTGTTATAATAACGAAACTTTTATTTTTATTAACCCCCTATTTTTTTATTCTTAGGCGCCATATAAAAATAATATACCCTATGACACTCCCCCAGTTAAGACGAATCTAACGACACCTCATATGCTTAAATCCATCAAGCCGTTTAGGCTGCAGAGCGGCACAAAGAAATAGACATACATACATACATACATACGAAAAACATAACCCTCCTTCCGGGTCAGTCGGGTAAAAATAATGCTAGTCTCGAAGAAAATGGGTTAGAACGTAGAGGGAAAATACAATTCTCTATTTACGGTTAGAATAAGTGATGTAGGTACAATAGTTGATGGATTGACACAACATAATAACACTTTTTATAATTCTTTTCATCATGGTTTTAAGATTGATATTAATAACGCAAAATGGCGCATAGATGAGTATGAATGAAGAATCTAATCGCAATCTTTCTAAGAACCCTTTAGCTTTTGAATAGATAAACCTCGTCGGTACCTATCTTACATTGATAACATTGTAGTTGCATATTCAACTACATGACCATTCCGCGTTTAATCCCATTGCGCTGAAATTTTCTAACAGCATATGATGTCGTTATAAGAATACACAAAGCTCTCAAATAGAGATTTCCAAGCTAGAGGCCATTGCGCCATTGCCCAACAAACGGCGGGCACCACGCAGTCCGCATCTCAAATATTCAGAACACCCTCCACTGTTTTATTCATGCAACCATCTGTTGTCTCGCTTTGTTACCTCGCCTTGTACGTACAACGATCATAAATTGTGCGGAACCCCCGTTCTAGTGATGCGACGCATGTGATGCCAGGTTCGTTGATGCGACCTGTCTTTGCCAAGTGCGAAGTGATCGAGGTGATTTACTCGCGATAAATTTATTTTAATTTTTGATTTCTTTATTGCAATTGCAATACGTAATATATAAATGTACTAGCTGTCCCCCGCGGTTTCAATCGCATTCCCGGGATAAAAAATACAGTATACCATAGGCTATCTGCATGCCAAATTTCATGGTGATCCGTTGAGTAGTTGAGGCGTGAAGGTGTAAAAAATAAACAAACAAACTCACTTTCGTATTTATAGTAAAGAATAATTGTAACATGTATATTGAAATTATAATTATACCATTAGTATTCATTCACAAATTATATATTTTTTTATGACGCCAAGGTAGTACATAAGCATACGGACCGCGTGATGGTAAGCAGTTACCGTAGCCTATAGACGCTTGCAACACCGGGTATCACTCGTGCTTTACCGATCCTGAAACAATCTGAAGAACCGCATGCTGCACTCCCTTGGGAAAACCACGGTAGGGAGCTCATTCCACAACCTGAGCATACGTGGTAGGAAGCTCTTTTGAAACCGCATAGTGCGAGACAATTTTGGTCACAATGTGTGAGGATAGACTCCCCGTCGATGGCGAGAGGTGCAATGGTAAAAGGTACCATAGCATCAAAATAAAAAAATCCTCAGAACACAACGTTGTCCATTATACAAGTGGTTGAAGACTCATAAGTCGGCAATGTCCCTCCTCACACTAAGGGGTCCTAAACCGCTTGCGTCGGCTTGGGAAAGTCGATAATACTATCCTAACTAACCGAGTCAAAAGGCCTCATTTGTTTTAAGCATTAAAATACACATTTTTTGTTGATATGTGATCATAGACCCGATAAACTGGACGCGCCTGTATGCTGACCTACGGTGAACTGTGGTCCCTCTCTCTATTGTCTGTGCCCCTGCCCGCCTCTGTTGTACAGTTCTAATTAAAATACTGTTACATATTATTCACTCCCAATAAACTAACATACTTCTTTCTACCAGTCTATTTGTTATTTAATAAATCATCATCAGATAGATCTTTGATTTATTTTCTTTGTTAGGTACCTTGGACCAAAATCTGCCAATTTTATCTGAGTAAATTTTCTCAAATCATTTTCCATTAAATTCTCAGATCAAAGGTACGTCACTATATCCCACAGTGGCCGATTACATGGATGACCGTTTGTTTAGGATGCTTGCTTAGATGTGGTTATTTTAACCCAAAAATAATACATAATAGTGAGATTGCGATACTTACTAGGTTCAACTAGTCTGGGAAACACTCGTAGAGTCTATACACATGACCTGATAGTTACCCTCAAAGCCAGTTATTCCAACGAGCGTTTCTGTTGGAATTTATAGTTCAAAAACAGAAACTAGTATTCAAACGCATTCGACGAAATGCATATTCAATAGCTGCGAAATTTTCAGTTCCAGTTTATTTGGTCTGAATAGGTTACTTAAAAATTCGGATACATAATAGGTATTTACTCACACTAGGTCCGTATTGTTTGATGAATAAATGTTTCATTTAAATTCTATATTTTGATAACATTTTAACCGTAGCAAGAGCTATTTTACAAGCTTTTATTTAACTTGCAATGCATTTATGTATGTATGTTTGTTCGGGTGGAATCTTGCAAATCGAATTTCACCCACTTCCAGTGCTCGGATTTACTTGATATTTGGTGTACATTAGTATATTGAAAGACAAATCAAGTACAGTCAACAAAAAGTACAGTCACCAAAAAAAGCTTGTATTAAAATGTTTTTAACCGACTTCAAGAAAAGGAGGAGGTTCTCAATTCGGATGTTTGTATTTTTTTTTTTTTATGTATTTTCGGGCGTAACTCCGTCATATATGGACGGATTTGCAAAATTCTTTTTTTGTACGAAAGGGGTTTATACCGAAATGGTCCCATATAAATTTCATATAGATGAAACTGAAAATTCAAAAATAAATTAACTTTTTAACAAAAAAATAAACCGCCTTCAACGTACACTAAAAACTTATTCTATATACTTAATAACAATAAGTTCATTACAATTGTTCGATATAGGTAGGTACTATTCATTCTCAAAAACTTACAAGCAAAGATTGCATGCCATTTAAAACTGTCGCAATTAACTATATAATGTTGCTAAATAGGTTTGAAACTTAATAAAAAATGATCTCATTATCTTAATAACAAAATTTTCATACAATCTCGTAACGAAAATACGCAGCGTAAAGTGAAAGAAAATAAAAAAAGTTTGAGAGAATAAAAATATTATGATAAAAGATCGCAAGTCCGCAAACCGAGGCACTTGGTGGAGCTTTTAGGTCAGAGCTTCCCTTTATAAAACAACCGAGCTTTCAACTCCTAACGTAATTAATTACTTCCTGATGTACACTAAACTTTTCAACACACTTGCTCGTAAAGTGATTCTTATTGCACCGCTTAATAATTCATAAAACAGCTTATTATGAACTAGTGTCTTTTAATTTACATTATCGCACTAGTATTTTATGATAGAATCCCGATTATCTTAAGTTTGTACCTGTATCTGTAATTCAACGAAAATATCTACTTCTAAAATACAAGTCTTGTGTTGAAAAACGTATGTAATATGCACTGATCATTACACACGAGGCGATATTAGGAGATAAGGGAGCCGAGAGCAACTTAGCACACTTATATCATAATGTACTATGTATTATCTAACGTAATTATGTTATTAAGTTTGTATTACACTAATATTTATATCTGGTGCTCATCTTTAAAAATAACCTTTATTCCAACGCAATTGGATTCCCAATTAAGTCAAACACATTGTTTGCACAATTTAAAATAATATTTATGGAGTGTTTGGTCTTGTCGATGGAATCTCTCCAACCCTAATTAATTTTGTTGCTCTGCAAACTATTGACTGATCGAAAATAACTGAACCGAATAAGGGGTTAGAACCTTTGTGGCATAGCTAGCCGCCGCCATTTTAGTTTTTTTTCAATGTCGCGGCGCACGATGAAACTGGTATATATGGGTAGAGGACACTTATACAAACAAAAAATGTTAATCAATATGGTGGCCTAAAGTGTCACGTTTCCGAGATATTTGGAGGTAAAGATCACCATATGAGAATTACGACAATCATTAAAAATGAACTTATTACGTGTTTATATGAATTCGATTGTATTCAAATAATAGTTCCAAGGTTGATATATCAATTTTTTAGAAGATCTAGGAGCACGAAAAACAATATTTTTAATTACTTACCTACTAAACAGCATCGTATTATTCGCTATGAACCACAATGTTGTCAAAGTAGCTCGGATCGTGACTTGTTTTCCATCTTGTCCTAAAATCTCATGTTACCAAGTTAATTGGAACTAAAGATCGCTAAGTAATGTTCCCTGGGCGCCAAAATTGCAATAGCGACGTAATAGTACATAATGATACATGTGTGCAAATGTCACACTCCTGGTCCCCGGTGAACCAGGAGGGACAAAAAAAGGAAAGAAAGAAAGAAAGAAGAATCTCTAATGTGAGATTTACACTGAAGGTGTAGAATCTCTTAAACGGTTGTTGAGGAACAGAACACATGCACTGCAATAAAAAGATATATATTCCTGATAATGCTTTATTTATACATAAAAATATATGCTCAGTCGACAGGGGTCGCTTGGTGAGGTTCTGTTTATATAGGTAAAGGTTACACGTTACAAAAAAAAGAATACTTGTTATCTAGTTACAATTGTATCGAGATTATAGATTATCTGATTATACCACCAAAATTTTATATTGAGAAACTATGTCTCTTTACAAATTATTATAATAAGGAAACATTAGGAATACCTTATATGCCAGGTTTACTTTATATTACTTAATTCCTGCTGATGTGGCATTGCATCGGCACACTCGGGGAACTTCCTGCTTGTGAACCGGACAGGTACCACCTTCCAGTCCAGGCCAAAACCGTACCGCAGACAGATGGATCACATCAATCCGAACTCATGTTGTATATAAGGTATATGTTATGAACTCCTTATGTAAATAGGATCATGTAGAAAAGATTAAATTGTCACAGATGAAAATAAAGATCCATACTATTCAAGATACAACTTGATGAGAAATACAACTTGAAGTAAAATACAACCCATTGCTGAAACAATAAAGATAAAATGCTATTAGCACATTTTATAGGTTAACCAGGTGGTCTCATACAATGGTGGGGAAACTTACCAGATTATTTCCTCGGATATTTCCAATAATGCTGCATCCCACCCCTTCCTTATATGGTTTTTCAGTACATTTTTAACTAAATGCTGAAAAGAAACATGGATATAAATGACAACCATAAAAATATATTTGTCGACATTCGATAATGAAATCAAAACATATCGCTCACTCACCTGAATATGTTGGTGCTATTTAACGAGTAAATTTAAGCCTTACATGGCCATTAAACCGCAATACAAATAAAATTTGATCTCAACACTGCCATCACCTCGGCATTTAGTTGACAAAAGGAACGAAACCAACGGTGTTCCCAGCACCTGCTTGAAATGAAAATTCCAAAACTCCATTCAAAAAGTTACCAATCCATGAACACTCAAATCGCAATTCGAACGAGAAATACCAAATTTTCACTTACAATAAGGTCTAATAATCCTTTAGAACTTATATAAAAATATTACAGAATTTCTACGACCCTAATTAACCCAAATTAAAACAAAACTTATGAAAAACTACCAAATTTGTATAATTTTTCCCTTGCTGTGGTCATTGACCCCACTCTCGTAATTTACATGTTGAAGCTCCTCTCTGATTTGCCAAAACTGCAAATGACGCTTTGCTGTGATTGGATAACACTCCTCTGAAAATTTACTCATACCCCATGTATAAATTCCCTAAAAAAAAATATATTTTTTCCAAAATACTTCGAAACGTTGATATATGAGTATTACATACAACATTATTGCCATGTAGCATTTTTCTACAAACATGTAAGCTCAAAACAAAACGTAAATTTAAAAGATAAATATTTAATTTTTTACATGTCGGTAGAAAAAGTCTTCACTTTTCAAAACTAGATGTCGCCACCAGTATGAAACTCAAGAATGACAATAAAGCGCGAAATTCAAAATCCTACTAAAATCCACAACGTTACACAAAGTTGGTTATTAATACTCGAGGCGTATTAAGCGCGTGTGCCGTAGGCGAATGCAATAAGTGAGCCAAGAGTGTAATAATCAATGCACACGCGTGTCATACGACGTGTTTCAACACACTTGCGGGGAAAAAAACAGACTTGTATTTTTTTAAGTAGATTTTTTGATAATAATCAAATCAACACAATAAGAACGTTTACAAATATGGCACACTAGGTTTTTTTTTGACAGCGGTGAGCTGTCAAACTATTTTACCCGTTTAAATTAAGAATGCTTGGTCTACACATATCACTTGCAGTGAGGTACAAACTTATCATAATTGGGATTATACCTTCATAAAACTGTGCGGTAATGTAAAGTAAAAAGCACAAATGAGTAATAAGCTGCATTAAGATACTAAAAGGGGTGCATAAATGTTACTTTACGAGCGAGTGTATTGAAAATAAATTAAAAAAAAACCGGTCCCGCCTAAATGAAAGTCCCGTCTTCGTCGAAGACTGCTCACGTGCACACAATGCCCAAAAAGGGCGATAGATCAGACCCGATGAATTACAGGCCTATTGCCATCTCCTCCCATTCTCTCCAATTTCATGGAGCGAGTGATCAATACGCAGCTGACGCAGCTCTTGAGATACCTAGAGGATCACGATTTGTTGAGTGACCGACAATATGGCTTCCAGCATAGTCCCTTGGCTGGTGACCTTCTAGTGTATCTCTATGTGATGTGTCTATGTATACACTTGAAGGTCACCAGCCGAGTGGTTACTCGCCATCGAGAGTCAAGGTGGCGAAGGCGTTCGATCGGGTCTGGCACTGGGGTCTTCTATCGAAGTTACCAGCATATGGGTTTCCCGAGGGACTATGCAAATGGGTCGCCAATTTTTTATCCAGGAGATGCATACGAGCTGAGAGACATAAATGCGGGCATCCCGCAAGGGTCGGTACTGTCCTAAACACTGTTCCTGCTGCATATCAATGAAATGCTGTCTATTGACGGCATTCATTGTACAGAGGACGCTCATTGCAAATATTCCTCGTTTCGTGGTGGAGGAAAGCCGCGAACGGATTGTGTCTGAAATCGAGAGCACACTAACTAGTGTCTCCGATTACAGTCGACTAAATCTAGTGCATTTCAACCCCACTAAGACTCAAGTCGCGTTCACCGCTAAGAAAACCCAACATTTCACAATTCCAAAACACAAACATCAGTGAAAGCATCGGGATCCTCGGCATCGACATTTCTAACGACGTCAATAGGCCGTCTAGAAGACAAGGTTAAGCTAGCATCCAAAAAACTCGAAGTGCTCAACAGAGCGTCGCAGTACTTCACATCGGGGCAAAGGCTGCAACTTTACAAGTCGCAAGTCCGGCCTTATATGGAGTACTGCTCTTTCCTGGATACCAGACCAGTTTGGGCCTTTAGACTCGGTTCAGCGACGTGCTATTAGAATTGTCGACGATCCCGAGCTCACAAGCGGCTTAGGGAGTTAGGGCCCCTCAATCTGAGGAGAGATTTTGCCTCCTTATGTGTGTTCTACCGCTTATACAACGGACAGTGTTCTGTAGAATTGTTTAACCTGATGCCCACGGCTACCTTCTACCATCGCAAGTCTCGCCATTGACGGGGAGTCCATCCTAACACATTGGAACCAAAATAGTTTCGAACTATGCGGTCTCAAAGGAGCTTTCTTCCGCGGACGCTTAGACTATGGAATGAGCTCCCACCGTGGTTTCTTAAAAAAGGTGTGAAGAGATTTCTGTAGGGTCGGCAACGTGCGAGTGATACCCCTGGTGTTGCAAGCGTCCATAGACAATCAGGCAGGCCGTATATATGTTAGTTTGCTACCTAATTAGTTTAAAAAAAACCTTTTATTTAAAGGTTTGCGGTCACGGCTTGTTTCTATTATGTGTATTATTTTATTTTTAAAACCGTGATACAATATTATTTGCCCACAGTTTATTGCTTAAAAACAAGAACATAAATTGTACTTAATCAACTTTAAGCTATTGACATTCTTCTCATATTATTTATACATCGATATTCTAAAATCTCGGTAACATTATATTTTAAGACAAGTATTGTCATTTTTGTTTAATAACGTAGACATGGAAACCAAGTTAAACAAGTTAACCACTACCATCCGAGCTAATTGACAACATTGTGTTTCATTGCGAATATAGCGATGCGGTTTAGTAGGTAACCAATTAATGAATATTGTTTTTTAGAGCTATTTGTTTTGCTATATTCTAATAAAAAGTTAAATCAACCTGGGAACTATTATTTGAATACAATCTAATGCATATAAACACGTAATAAGTTCATTTTTAATGTTTGTCGTTATTCTCATATGGCGATCTTTACCTCCAAATATCTCGGAAACGTGACACTTTAGGTCACCATATTGATGAACATTTTTTGTTTGTATAAGTGTCCTCTACCCAAATATACCACTTACACCGTGCGCCGCCACATTGAAAAAAAATCAAAATGGCGGCGGGTGGCTATGCCAGCTCCCATACAAAAATGTTCGTACCCCTTTAATAACAGTTCGTTACAAAACTGAATATAATTTCATCTTTGAGTGTCCATTCTGATGGAGTATTATTTTAAAACTAGTCTCCAACTCGTGGTTTTATCTGTGTGTTATGTTTTCTCCGGGATAAAAAGTTAAGTATATATTCTATCTATTTCCTAAATGTCATCCACATCATCTTGGTTATAAACATCCTTACATCAAATTACTTTCACATTTATAATATTAGTTACTGCTGCGCGTCGGGGATGTATATACATATATACTGATGCCAATATATATATTGTTTTCAAGCAATATTAAGAAAAAGAGTGGCCTCCCTGATGCATCGAATGCGGGACAGTACTAGCGGCCTCCTAAACAACGTACTAATCAGATGTGACTGTCCAGTTGTGCGACACTAGAACACCTTGCACATGGGGTCCAGCTTTGGTATTCTGAAACGTTTTTGACAGCAACCGACGACGACTCCGTTGTGACGGTTAGTCCGGGAGGTAGCGTTGCAAACACAAAAGTCATAGTAAGCCGGCTGACGTTGAAATGTATAGTTGATCTTATATGACTAATAAGTGAACCGACCGTCTGCTCAAGTAAGTGCTCAAGTCTTCTACATCCGTCATCAGCCACTCCCAGTAAAAAAAAAGACATAGTACGCCGGCTCAAACTTGTTTCATAAGTATTTGACATAATACTGAGCTGAAAAAAATCGTCTGCTGCATGGTGGAGGGGGGAACACGCGTCAGCGGCTCGCATGAATTTGTAAAAAAAAAGTTTACCCCTGCCGTAACCTTCCAATCCTAAACCCACCGCGGGTGCATCGCTGATGCGTGGTTCACATATTAGTCATTCAAGATCTATTGAAAAAGATGGCCATCGATCGGCGTATTAGTACTACCTAAAATGCATCAGTACCTCCCGGACTATTGCATGTCGAAACAATTGAATACTTGAATAGGTCAAAAGAATTAAAATGGGCTGGAAGGTGTATTGTAAACATCAACTGCGCTCTGCGAGTGGATTTCATTTATTTTAATGATCTGAGTCGTAATCCCAAGCTAAGCAAACTTATGATATGGAAACTAGATAAAGGCTAATTTTATTTCATATTTTAGTAAAACTTTAATGTACTGAATATACCAATTTTAAAGGTTTAATATGAAGGCTATTCATTGGTTTAACTTTATCTTAATATTACGACTTAAACTTCACAAAAAGAAAGCTAGATATAGCGCCCATATTTTGAAAATATTGAAACAATTAACATTTTTTCACGAATAATGTTTAATAACATACTCGTATGTAAGTACATACTACTAAATTGACGAGGTATTTTTTTATAAGGAATAATAAAAATAAGCCAGATATCAAAGACTTCTATATAGAATTTGGAAGAATTTTAGCATTTCCAGTAAATAAAAATGCATTGACTTTGTAGTGCTGTGCACAATTTAATCAATGTTTATTTCAACAAGAATAGTTAAAGAATTACTCGCCAAAAGTCTCAACTGTTGAGCTTGACGACGTTTTTCCAAGATATCTTCATCATTGGCTGATTTAAGGATGCCCATAATATGACTTATCCGAGCTGCAGATATCTGAAATATGTATACCAACTCTGTAACCACTATAAAATTAGTATCATCATCATATTCTGTCACGAGATGTCCTCTGCTGAACTGGGCCTTTGTTTTTGACTGATTTCGACAAAGAACAGTCTTGGATTTATAATAAATAATTTGTAATAAAACATACTTACTTCAAATATCATAACATTACACAGAAACTATCATAAATGAAAGTGATCCACAAAGTGACAGGTTTTTTTTTATAATGGATACATAATACGACCTTAATAGGAGCTTCCTAAAATTAAACATTAATTAATTGACCAATTGAAAAATGTAGCACCGCACTACGAATGTATAGAGAATAGACCGCGACGACGGACGTCGTCGTCGTCAGCTGTCAAAAAACAACAGAATTGCACTACAGGGGGCCTACCACAATTTGTCTTTTGTCCCGTTTTGACGCCGTATGTCAAAGAAAGACAAAAGTGAAATAAGGTTATAATAATATTGTTTTATGAGCTTGTGGTTCACCCTCTGGGTCGCACGTAAGGCATAGTAGTAGTAGTTTATTTTCGCTACTAACATAGTTTATCAATATATGGATGAATATTATCTGATTTAAATGAATAAATAAATAAAATAAAATATTTGCGAGATGGGAACTGAGATTCCTTACCTACTGATGGTCTTTCGTTTTATCGAATAGATTAATTTATGAATCTCATAACACGAAAAAATCCGCAAATTGATTGATAGTTTCACAGTTAGAGAACGATTGCTCATTCAAATTGAAATCATATTTTACCAGGAATTCCCTTTTTTTATGTACAGAAAAGTGGTTAATGATTATTATTTGTAATTATGTTTCATTTTTATTAAGTGGTTTAAATTTCATATCTACCGGTTTATTTACCGCGGGGGTAGACTATTGTAAAAACCTACCCCCGCGGATTCACACACGTACAGGTCCTTTTGTGCGGAACCATAATTATGTTGCTAGTGAAAGTTCCGTCAAAATCCGTCTAGCCGTTTCATTATTTGCCGAAAAAAGCAAACACAGACAAAATTATTTACTTTATATGTATAACGGAAAGGGTTTGTACATGTATACCCATGAGAGTACACGACTTCTCTCGTACTAGGCGCACAGATCGCAATATTAGAAAGTGATGCTTATCATTTTAATTAAATAAACTTGAAAGCTACTTGAGAGAGGTAGAGCATAGCGTTTATTCGCTCAAAGAGCAGCTCGACCGGGGAAGTACCTCCACCTTACAGAATACCGCAGCCAAATAACTTTATGTTGTGTAAAGTTGTGTTCCTGCGCGTGAGTAAGGTCGCCAGAGCTATATTTATTAGTTTCAAAATAATTTTACATTTTACAAATAGAGCTCATAGGGGAGGGGGGAAAGGTCGGTAACGCGTGAGCGATGCTTCGTGTGTTGTAAGCGTCCATATGGCTACGGTAACCGCTTACCATCAGGCGGGCCGTATGCTTGTTTACCGACTTAGTCGTATTAAAAAAAAAAAAAAAAGCAAAAATTTGGTTTGAATTTTTGAGTAATATATTTTGACCTGAGACTTTTTATAGAGAGTCTATACCTGATGTATTTTGGATAGATATAACCTCTCTGTTACACGTTGTATACTTTCATATGGCATTCAGAATGCCCAATAGATAATTCTGAGCTACCAATAACACATGAAGGTAAAGAGAGTTGGTGAAGTACACAATACCAGTGAACAGACGTCAAGCCTCGTCGTAAGAAAGTACTTCTTAGCGTGAAATAGGATAGGTTTTTTTTAGTTGGACAGGCTTGAGTTTACACACTATTATAAGCAATAATGTAACCGAAACTGGTAAACATTAATAATAATAATAATTTACATATTATGATTTCAGACAAAAGTTACGGCAAAGTTTATACAAATCTATGAGTGTTCTGGCTCCCAAGCTAATATAATCTGTATTCAAAGTCAAAGCCAAAGCCATTTATTTATACAATTTAGGCCCCAGAAGGGCACTTATGAAGGTCACATTTACTGAAGTTACCACCGGTTCGGAACTCGGTCTTCAACTGAGTAGAATCCGGCAAGAAACTCAGTATGGGAGTCAGTGAACCTATGTACAACAGTAAAGGACCAGCGCCAAAAATGCTTTATTAAATGTACTCTTTCCTAAATTAATGACATAGTACTTTTGAATTTTCCAGTAGATAGTTTTTCTATAGGTAAATAGCAATAGGCAACTAAAATATCGACCCGTACAATCGGCCTGCAAGGCGCCCAAATTCTTTTAGTAACAAGCTACCTCAAGTTTTGTTTCGTGAGCCAAAACCAATAGGGCTATACCCATAGGGGCTATAGGTACGTACGAAACCTCAGCCGTCTCGAAGTTTGGCCGGACTAGTAGAACTAGTTAGCAAGCCTTCACCCTCAACTTTGGTATCAACCGATATTGGATATTCGTGTCACAATATGTATCGGAATGTATAAAAGTTCAGATATTTGAACTTTTAGTAGTACATTCCGACATTTTTTTTATTCGGCAATTTGGTAAACAAGCTTACGGCTTGCCTGATGGTAAGCGGTTACCGCAGCCATATGGACGCTTGCAACACACGAAACATCATTCACGCGTTACCGACCTTTCCCCCGTCCCTTATGAGCTCTTATGGTGACCTTAAACACGTGCAGGAACACAACTTTATACAACATAAAGTTATTTGGCTGCAGTATTCTGTAAGGTGGAGGTATTTCCACAGTCAAATTGCTCTTTGAACGAATAAATGCTACGCTCTTAAATAAATCAGGTGATTACAGGAATTTTCTTCAGAGACAAGACTGATAGATACATAGATAAATAACACTTAATTGTCACACCACATATGATTGAAAATATACAAAAAAACATACAATAATAAAGGAAGTGTTACAATGGGCTAAAAGTGATCTCTACCAGGCAACCTTTGGATGGAGAGAAGTTAAAATAAACTGTAAAAGACGGGGTTGTATAATCAATCAATCAAATTTTTAAGGCGATGATAGCTCAGTGGTAGTGACGTCGGATACCGAGACAAAGGTCCTGGCTTCGAATCCTACAATGAGCTTGAGCTTGAGCTTTTGGTGAAGGAAAACATCGTGAGGAAACCATATCACGGTGGTAGGGTACTTTGTAGTACCCGCCTGGCTGGCTACCAGCCTCAAGTTGAAAATCTGTCGCCAAGCACCTTTCGGTGTGTTCCGATAGCTGCACTTGAGAGCCAGTTCCTTCTAGGGTTTGTGTGCTTACCACCTTCGGCCGCATCATCACTTACCATGGTGATGTTGCGGTCAAACACAGGCCTATAAACATTAAAAAAAAAACAAGCCATTCAAACCTTGTTATTGTATAAGATACTAAAAAGGACCTACATGTTTAAACTATTGATTTCAGGTCAAATGAATATAAGCCGGATCCAGACGGTCGGGAAAGCGATTTGCCTCTCCTAGAGGTTTCTTCAATTTATTATTAATTCTAGGAGAGACAAAACACTTTCCCGACAAAAACTATGCGTTAAAAAAAAGCTTAGAATAATGTAACTGTTACATACGCTTTAGAAATCTTGACATTTAATGTAAAACATATTAATCCATAGGTATATTCGAAGGTCTCGATCTCAAATGGGACCCGAAGCGTAAAACCGTGGCATCAAAGCAAGGACTATTAATAAAAACGGAGGAACTTTACCCTCGCCTGCTCACATATCATTCCCTCACAACCGCATGAACGGTAACTACGTGCCGTTGAATTGTTTTACATCCCTTTATATACAAATCCAATGCAGTAACAGAAAAGTTGTTTCGCTATCTTAGTACTTATTTTTACAGGGAAATGTATTCAGAGTTCGTGTGCACGAGGCGTAAAATAATAATAAAAATGATTTCGCATGTAGGCGGGTGGCGCGTTTTGTTCGAGACCGCGCACCGAGGAAACAATGAACGGCTTTACAGCGCGCCCCTGTCTATAGTGACGTCAATTGTATGTTTTTTTTTAAATAAAGAATACAATTTCCATTCATCTATACAGCCTGTAAAGGTGGACGCACACTTATCAGAGCCGAACGCGGCGAACGATCGAACGAAACGAATTTTAGAATTCTGTACATGAAATCTTATGAAAGCTCGCACACTTACCCGCGTCGAATCGTCCGAATCTGAAAGAACCCCAGAAATCCTAGACAATTTCGAATGACGTCATCGGATTCGGCTCGGCTTATGCGGTCGACTCGACCGATGATTCTATCAGTTGCATACGACAGAGCAACACGCGAGTTGTTTTTCTTCTTCGTTTCGGTCGATTCTTTCGGTGCGGATATGTGTGCGAGCCCTCCTTGACTTCGATTCGTTCGCCGCGTTCGGCTCTATAAGTGTGCGTCCACCTTAATAGCCCGGGTACAAGCTCCGTCTTGCATGCGCATAACTGTACAAATGACTGTATAAAAAAGACGGAACAGTGTCCACACGTGCAAGTAAGCTTTTGCAAACTGAACTGTGCAAACCTCATAAAAATTTGAGAGCTCACATTCACATCAAACATTGCGATACTTGTGTCGTCGAAAACAATTTTCCTGGATTCAAGCGCGGCTTGAATTAGCGTCCACATACTCAAGCCATAACTGTGCAAACCAAAACAGCGCAAGCCAATTTTCTATACTAGAAACATGGTAACGATCAGGTAAATGGCCAAACCCGAGTTCATGGGATAAAGGGCACCTCTCTGCGCAAGTGGTTGTGTTATCTAGATATGGCGCCTGAAAAACTGATTATCGAGACCAAATAATATCCATAGACGGAGCGTGTAGTGGCCGAGCTATTATAAAATCTTTTTCTGACTCGAAGTTCGTTCCACAGCTGGATCCAGCTCCACTTTTCCGCTCAATCTGTTCCCTCTTGCTCCAATCTTTCAGATTCTCTATGAATCTGTTTCAATTGCAGCGTTTTAACGCTACGGAGCAAAATTATAATTAATTCGAATATTTTTCCGTGTAAATCAAACTTTGCATCAGTGAAAGAATGTTTTTCAAATCCTTTCCTTAATTTTATTGTCATGTAAAGACTTATTCTATTTATGGTGACAATAAGAAGAGAAGAACAAGTACCTATCACCAACATACAAAGCGTTTTACATTACAGTAGATACATCCAAAAGTTTGTTTAATTAGCGTCTGTCAAGCGAGATGCTCCATCAACAACAGCCACGCTGGTGTAATTCCGTTGCGTATAATTGTGAAACAAGCCTCAGTTTAAAGGCATTCGGTTGAAATTAATGTAATTGATGTTGTGTTGGTGATGTTGGCATTACTTAAGATGCCCGAGTAACTGACGCAACTTTGAATGTAGCATCGCTCATGATTGTGCAAGATTTTGAAGCAAGTGTGCTTGTAATTACTCGTAGTTTGTTTGCACTCGTCTTTGTATTTGTTTTCTCTTGAAGTCAAAACAATTTAATGATTAATATTTATATTTATCCACGTCATATATTGATTGCATTTACAACAAATATGTACAAAATACAATATATACGTAAAAAAAATCCTCAAGCCTGCCGCTGCTTCCGATTAACGGCAGGGTTCCCAGAAGGCTGGCAGCGTTTCCTCTTTGGATAGCCAAGCTGACGCGTTGGCGGAAAAAGCTCCCCACCCGCTGGTCTCCGGAGTTCTCGATTAATTTTGATGACAAGGTGAGAGCAAAACGGCGAGCTTCGGAAAAAAAAATAAAAACATTGTATTTTATAAACCACATTAAGTTGGTAAAAGTGACAATTACATACACATTACAAAAGCGTTAACAGCTCATTAAACCGTGTTAAACAATTTTTGAATATGAGCACAATAAGAACCTCGGAGCATAAAAGCATTAAGTGGTAGCAATGTTTTGTCGCATAGGCGAGTACTTTTTGTCCCTTTATTTTATTTTACAACCCTCCAAATGTTTCAACTCTTTCTACGAAATTGAATAAAAACTCTTTCATTTGTTCACAGAATTTTACAACGAACGAGAATTAATAAAATATACATACAATTTTCCAACTCTGAAATAATCGTTAAATTCTCAATTATTCACACCGTATTCAATATTTTTAAATGTCTGTAATCCGAGGTAACCCACAGGGAATGTCAACTTGGATAAAGCTATCGGAAATTCCAATAATCAATCTGGATTCCGATCCTATAATCCATTGCCATCACCAAAATAGATGCATTTGTATACTTGATATACACTTTTTGATACTTGACCGTAAATTTTTATTATAAGTTAACCTAAACCTATTTATTTTTTATTTTTTTTCTTTACCTTATCAATACCGTTGAACTGATTAAACGTACCTTAAATTCGTAACACTATCGCATGAAACAATTTTATAATAAATAAATAGAACACTTTTTTCTGGTTCCGTCCGTACCCAGACGGTCCGGCCGGACGGAAATCTATTGTTGGTCACTTCAGTAATCTATTGGGATCACTCTGTCTGCACGTACTTCCATTCGGCTGTCGCAGGCATCTAATTCCTAAACAATCTAGCTATGTATATTATATTAATACACAGTATATTAATATGTATTTCCTTTGTCCAACGACGAACCGATTTCGAACAGTATATGAAAGGGGCCATATTATATGCAAAATGGGATCACGAAATTTTTTTACCAATATTTTTTTAATCTAAAATTACCATTCTGGGGCAAACAGCATTACATTAGCAAACTGCTTACTAATTATTACAGGTTAGTATGATTTTTAACCGACTGCAATAAAAGGCGGAGGTTCTCAATTCGTTTTTTTTTAATAATTTTTTTATGTTTGTTACCTCATAACCCCGCCATTGCTCCCATTGTCATCAGATCAGGATTTGATTACTTCTTAGTGTACTTTGAAGCCGGTTTATGTTTTTTGTAAAACATTTTTCAATTATGTTTATTACTCTCCACTCCACAACAAAATAAAATCGATTCTATTATTCGTATTCTGATCCTTCCGTGCGCGACACCATCTTAATAAAGGTATATTTTCAAAGCATCAAGTCGTATTTGTCCGCGTAAAGGCTTTACAGCGAAGGCTCTAGTGGGGAATGATCGAGGGATGCAGGCAAATGAAATGTCCGAGCGAATCATTGAATCAATACCGAGCCACTCGGACCCTAACCGCGCAATACTCAGTGCGCCTTATTTAATGATAAACGGATTGTGAAAATAGGTACGCGTTAGAGATTAAATGTACCATTTAGACCAGATGAATCGGGGATTTGTTGGCAAAGTAAACGAACACATTACAAAACGATTGTCATTCTTCCTACTGCGGTTCTTGTATAAAGAATAGCTTGCGTTCTTTGTATGAAACTAGTTGTTCCATCCGAATATTAAATCGACAGTTCAGTTTAGTTCAGTCATACAATGATATTAATGTATGATTACAAATTGCATGTTATATGACGTTTAGAAAAGCGTTTAAAAGTACACAGTAAATAAAATTCAAGTCAAAAGATAAGTATCCGGACAAAATGTAAGTAGCAAAGGTTGCTTTAGAAATTTTACGAAGTCGACAGGAGCGCGGGTGCCTCGGAGGACTTTGGCACGAATGTACGGGCGCGGAAGCAAATACATTTTTTAATGAAATTTGTTCCCACTGGCAAAGACCGGGTCGGTGGCTTATTAAATTTAGATGTGCCCCAATTTGATTTTAGATGACGGATACTAACTAGTTCACTTACTGTTGCATAAATAATTATAATAAATAAATAATAATAAATATCCTGGGACACACTTCACACACGGCTATCTGATTCCAAGCAGAACTTGTACTATGGAAACCAGATAACGAATATACATTTTGTTTGTAAATACATGCTCATGCACACAAATGCATGTCCTGGGTGGAATCGAACCCATGACCTGCGTCATAGGTGAAATCTAAACTAACCAAAACAACTGGCCCGTTTTTATAAATATAATCATTTTTAACCGACTTCAAAAAAAAGAGGAGGTTCTCAATTCGAATGTATATTTTTTTTTTATTTTTGTTACCTCATAACTCCGTCATTTAGTAACCGATTTGGAAAATTCTTTTTTTATTTGAAAGGGTACACTTCCCGTTTGGTCCCATTGTCATCAGATCAGGATTTGATTACTTCTTAGTGTACTTTGAAGTCGGTAAAAGTTTTTTGTAAAACAGTCCAATTATATAGTGATGATGTTGCTTGGCAAGGACACTGATGCAAAGGTGGTGCACATACAGGAGAGAACGCTGGAGAGTCAGGGTGTAGATTCTTATCACTCATAGTATAAAATGAAGTCGCTTTCTGCGTCTATCTGTCTGTCTGTTTATCCACTAACTCCTTCTAAACCACGCAACGGAGTTTTTCGAGGTTATTTTGACCCATAAATATTAATCCTTATCTAGTTAAATAAGTTAGTCACGACGGGCATTTAATTCAAAATTCAAAATCATTTATTCAAATATACCTTCGCAGGCACTTATGAAAAGTCTGACTCTAATACTCTAATACCGGTTCGGAAGGTTGCATTTGCTGAGAAGAGCCGGCAATAAACTCAGCAATTACTCTTTTCAAAACAAGCTTAGATTCATTACATAATATTTACATTCTAATCGCACTGCGTGCCCCGCATAATGTAAAATTAATATAAAAAATTAACATAATGCATAATGTAAACGTAATGTACATAAAGTTTGCTTTTACAGAAAATCATTATCATTTATATATCAAAAGATATCACACATTTAAAAAGAGCAAGAAACAGAATTTGCGATACCGTGAACGGGCGGGCCGAGAGGAACGCGGGAGCGTAAATCGCTCGACACCACACGACATTGCACCCATGCGAAGCCGGGGCTATAATATTTTAAAGTTGAAATGTATCATAATTTTCAGATTATAAAGACGCAAGAGCATGGGGTTCTTCTAAAAGGGTGTGAAGAGTTTTTGCAGGATCGGCAACGCGCGATGTGTACCCCTGGTGTTGGTAGGCTGCGGTAACTTGTATGGTTCATGGAATTTTACTTTTTCATAGCCAACGGGTTAGGTACATTAAAAATACATGTTTACGAATTTAATTACCATAAGCAAGTGGGTTAAGCCGAGATTAGCAAAGTGAAGCACAACAGCTGCGAGTTAATCTCTCCTTTAAAAGAGAATGTATGTGACAGCTATAAAGTTCAAAATTCATAAGGACATCAAAAACACCAATAAAATCATGTAGCAGAGAAGTTTCGTTGTTTGTAGGTAAATAAGGAAATGATCAAGAAATCATGTCTTTATTACCATGTATATAGTAAGCGATGATGTGGCAGAAGGTGGTAAGCACACAAAGCCTAGAAGGAACTGGTCCTCAAGTGCAGCTGTCGGAACACACCGATAGGTAATTGGCGACGGATTGAGGAAGTAGGCCAGCCAGGCGAGTACTTCACAGTGCCCTACCACCTTCCTGGTTGGATGGTTTCCACCGCAAACTCTGAGCCAACATAGCTTCAAAACGTCTATAGCAGTTAAACCCTTCCATTTCCCTCGTTCTTGTCACACATAAATTGTTGCGAGTGACACATAAATTATGACAAGAGCTCCCCTTTGTCATGTTAAGATCAATAAATAACGTATGCGAATTTTCCTCAAGATATTCCACAATATTAGTATGAAGAGAGTAGGTATGAGATATAGAATGGAATGATTTGAAAAGTCTTTGAAATTACGGCTAAGACTATGACGTTATGTTTTAGGCGCCGATCCTACAGAGAGTTCTAGAGTTCCGAGTTCTGCATTCCGTGTTAACTATTGTGCACACAGCAAGCAGTCTAGAGTTCTAGAGTTCGTTTGTGCGAAGGAGTCTACGGCACACAAAAAGTCCGTCACGGATTTTTCACAGATTCAAAGCACACAACATACATTACATCTTCCATCATTCTGTAGGCGGAACTCTAGCTAAGGACGTTCATGCTATGGAAATGCAGAGATTGCGATGTATATTTTGTACTTTACGAATAAACTTCCGGTTTTTTACAACAGTTATGGTCCAAATTAAGAAATATACGTCCAAGGTCAAAACTTTTCGTTAATCTGGTCAGACCCAGACACGCACTTGGCCGGTCTTTTTTTGGTGCAATGATAAGCTATAAGCTGCGATAATATCTTATACTGCATCCGATCAATATAGAAATGCGCTATGCCACTATGACCACTATTACCACCATAGTCTGATTGTAGTCAAACACAAGCCACGGGTTCGAATCCTACAATGAGCTTAAGGGGGCCCTTTATGGCCAACGCAACATCAACGCAAGCATAGCCTAAAAGCTTGTACTTTCATCCAACGTAATGTTTGACTGCGAAAAAAGAGAGACAGCATCAGAGCCGTCGGTTATCAGTCGGTAAATTCCGCTGATCACTCGCGGCCGCTTCGCTAGGTCGCATATCATAACACTTTTTCCAGGAGTATAATTCTAGTGAATAAATCTTACGAGTTTGTGAAGAAAAAGTTTATTATTTTGAATCTCCAATATATTTGCAATGTCGAATCAAGATGTTTTATTTACTTTTTACAATTTATAGGTACATTAGATATGGCCAAAGTTTAGGTAAAATTTGGGCAAAAACGCTGTTTTTCGGAGGCTTTTACTGAATTTGTTTCAAACATTTTTTTATTTTTGCCTATATACAGACCTAGATATAGTGCACAAGATACATATTTGCTTAAAACATCTAGCGAAAAATGTTTAACAACGCCATAATAAGTACAGGGTTTTTGTATGAAAAGTATGGCGAGATGCCTGCTCTTAAGCTTTCGGTGAAGGAAAACATTGTTACGAAGCCATACTACGGTGGTAGGGTACTTTGTAGTACCCACCTGGCTGGCACCTACTGTTGTTCCAACAGTTGCACCTTAGAGCCAGTCCCCTTATAGGCTTTGTGGGCTTGCCACCTTCGGCCAAAAATGCCTAAAAAAACTCAACGTTATAAAAGTCATCTTTTTGATGTCAGTGAATTAATTATGTGTGTTATAGGCATAGATTAAGGATATGCGGTTATAGGTACATACGGGTTTTCAGCCTACGATCGCGGTCCAGATGTAAATAGATAGTTATTAAACATTTAGCTGTAACATATGCTTTCCCTGTAATGTGTATATTTTTAATGACCCCGTCGCCGGCTCGTCCTACGCGTTGGCTGCCCACGCACGCACTTATAGGCACTTATGTTAAAATATACCTACTTATTTATAGTCACAAGTTATCAAAGCATTCAAACTCACATAAAAAATCCTGACATTTAACTAAACTGACTTAAAGTGAATATGTATATTTAACTGACTTAAAATGAATATTTATATTTAATTGGCTTAAAATGAATATTTATATTTAATTGACTAAAAGTGAATATTTGTCGATAATATTCCTCTAAAAGGATGCGCATACTTTATTTCAATACTTTAAAAGGTGATTTCATATTGGATATAGTATACATGTACCTATATTCTCCAATATTGTTTCCCCATTCTATCTGTTACACGTTATAGGTATAATTTAACACTTAAAGCCCCTATTTTCTGTTAATGAGAAATATAATTAATTACTATAAATTGCAAAAACCGACAAAACAGCAAAGCTGCGAAAAATCTCGAGCATCCAGGTAATATTGTACAAGTAACACCTACGCAAGCCTACGTCGAATAATTCCAGCCATTTAGGTTCTAACCCCACTTACGAATCTCGACAATAGCCTGCCTGGAATTCTTCTTGACGTAACTCCCCTCCGAAATACCTTCTATCAATTTGGTACAAGAACCCAAAATAGACATGAGACTCTAGGTTTACCCTGTGACCTCGTTCACGGGTCATTAGTATAAAAAGCATTAGTTGAAACGAATTACAGCTAAAATTACAATCATCAATTGTATGTAGGGTAACAATAAACATTTGAAATAAAGGTTCCTAATTTTTATTATGCGCAATTACATTATAATTCAAAAAGGCTTTGTCGGTCCCGAATTATTAAAATGAACCCGCTTTCAGGCACTCAAAGCATTTCCGTTTCCTGCTAAGTGTGCCAAGTTAACTTTGAACTGTTATTGCGGCTGGATTTGTTTTATTTTATTTTATCATACAACGACTAATAAATATACGACATATGAATTCCCCTTGATTTACGTGGGTGCTGTACCTAGCGGGGTTGACATACGATTCTCCTTTTGACTCGTTTTTTTTATTGTGTACAGGCCTGTGTTTGATTACAGCCTCACAATGGTAAGTGATGATGCGGCCAAAAGTGGTAAGCACACAAAGCCTAGAAGGAACTGGCTCTCAAGTGCAGCTGTCGGAACACACCGATAGGTGCTTGGCGACAGATTTTCAACTTGAGCCAGATGGGTATTGCAAAGTACCCTACCACCGTGCTATGGTTTCCTCACGATGTTTTACTTCACCGAAAGCTCGAATCAAGCTCATTGTAGGCTCGGTATCCGACGTCACTACCACTGGGCTATCAACGCCTTAATACTTCTAAACCAAATAAACTAAACCATGGGGATTTGGCGCTGTATGCTGTAATACAGGCTTTTGCCTAGCTATAACCTAGTCTAAGATATACCATTAAGATACAACTGTATAAGTTTCTTATGTCAATAAACTATTATTATTATTAAATAAGATGGAGCCTTGAAATATCGGGTCCAATTACGAGGAAATAAGTACTTAAAAGTAAAGTTTTCACCTATGTGTATACTACTAAGGGATCGAGGATATAAGGATGGGTTCAACATCGTCAGCATAACGTTCGTGATCGACAAATAAATATCCTGGGACATGTTTCACACACGGTTTACTGATCTCAAACTAAGCAGAGCTTGTACTATGAAAACCAGATAACTGATATACTACACATACTACTTTGGTTTGTTTGTAAACTCAGAACATACAGACATGTCGTGATAGGTGGAATCTTAACCAACTGCGCCAACTGGCCCGTCAAGTCAATAAACAGAAACTAGTCAGATACTAATTCTAAAATCTATTGCTTGTATCATTATATAGGTAGTATATAGACAATAGAATAATTTGGAATAGCTCACTGAATTCTGTTTAACTCCTAAGTAAATTAGTATAGTGTAATTAATGTAAAACTTTGTGCCTAACTAAAACTAACCCCCTTTTGATAGTAGTTAGCACGCTGAGTACGTAGCAATTAAAAGTTTTCAGTCTTACCCCATTAATAATCCAAGTAGACTCCGGCTAGGTCTAGTTTTTGTTCTTAACGTTTAGAATAGATACAGCATGTGAAGGATAATTTTGTAATGTAACTGAAAGGTTAAATAATGTTTACTTAAAAATCATTACTGTGTCAAAATTATATGTTCTTTTTTATCATGGCACTGTTAAAATAAGCATTACCCAGATTATAACCCAATCAAGCGGTAATAGTTCAACAGATTTTTATGAAACATGGCACACATAATAATTCATCTCAGGTTAAGAGGCCGTACCCTAAATTTTGTCGATTTTGCTGATTTACAGACGTGATTTTACGGTTTAAATACTGTATTTCTATAAGTTTTAATGCACAACATGAACGATCATTTCAATTATGATCTAATAAACGGGCTACTTTTTTATTTTTATTATTTAATTTTGTTTAATCGACGTTTAAACGGATGGCTGTTTCTGAATTTTTGCTGTAAGAGGTTTAGAATATCACATATTTAAGAATCGTCTTGACGTCTAATCGGTACAAAAAAATTACAATATATTACTATGAAAGTCGTCTATAAAATAAACGAAACACTTTTTACCACTTTCATATAAAAATCTTGAGTAAAAAAATATTTAACTTAGTCAAATTGTAGAGAATTTGGGTTAAGTATTGCTTTTGATTTTGGCTACTTAGAACACTCGTTTTTTAAAAATAAAATAACATAAATAAACTTCAGCTCAAAATCAAACCATTTCCTGAAAAAAAAGTTCAAAAAACTAAAAAAAAATGGCTTTAAAAAATATTTTAAAACTACCAAAATCGCGCAATATAATACTCGACGCAAGCCTCGAGTCAGCAGACCGCGCCGAGCGCTTCCAGAGGGTGGACGTATCGCTCTGCGCACCGAGTTGACACTCTACGTACGACGTGCCGACACCGTCAGGTTACAGACGAAAATAGTGCGACCGTGAGTTCTTGATTCTTTGGTAATTTATATTATTTATTATTATTCCAAATATTTTGTGATGATTTCAACATGCTTTCTGGCCGTGTTTGGCCTTGTTAGAATTGTCATGAGATGAACTTTGACCATATATGGTTTTCAGGTTCTGATGATGGAGAAGAAGGGTAAGCACTGGAACTCCATAGTGGAGCATCGTATCCTAGCCGTGTTTGGGTTTGTTGGAATTGTCGTTAGATGAACTTTGATCATGTATGATTTTCAGGGTATGATGATGGAGTAGGAGGGTAGGCATTGGAAATCCATAGCGGAGCAACGTATCCTGGCCTTGTTTCAATTGCTCTCAAAATAGATATTTGAGAGTCCTCGGGGTCACAAAACAAAAATCTATTATCAAAATTTTGAAAAAGTGTCCGCCATTTTGAACTTTTTAGATACTGGTCCGATTGCTCTCAAAATCGATATTTGAGAGTCCTCGGGGTCACAAAATAAGAATCATTTCTCAGAATTTTTAAAAAGTGTCCGCCATGTTTAACTTTTTAGATACTGGTCCGATTGCTCTCAAAATCGATATTTGAGAGTCCTCGGGGTCACATAACAAGAATCTATTCTCAAAATTTTTATAAAGTGTCCGCCATTTTGAACTTTTTAGATACTGGTCCGATTGCTCTCAAAATCGATATTTGAGAGTCCTCGGGGTCACAAAACAAGAATCTATTCTCAAAATTTTGATAACGTTTCCGCCATTTTGAACTTTTTAGATACTGGTCCGATTGCTCTCAAAATCGATATTTGAGAGTCCTCGGGGTCACAAAACAAGAATATATTCTCAAAATTTTGATAGTGTCCGCCATTTTGAACTTTTTAGGTACTGGTCCAATTGCTCTCAAAATCGATATTTGAGAGTCCTCGGGGTCACAAAACAAGAATCTATTCTCAAAATTTTGATAACGTATCCGCCATTTTGAACTTTTTAGGTACTGGTCCGATTGCTCTCAAAATCGATATTTGAGAGTCCTCGGGGTCACAAAACAAGAATCTATTCTCAAAATTTTGATAACGTGTCCGCCATTTTGAACTTTTTAGATACTGGTCCGATTGCTCTCAAAATCGATATTTGAGAGTCCTCGGGGTCACAAACCAAGAATATATTCTCAAAATTTTGATAAAGTGTCCGCCATTTTGAACTTTTTAGATACTGGTCCGATTGCTCTCAAAATCGATATTTGAGAGTCCTCGGGGTCACAAAACAAGAATCTATTCTCAAAATTTTGATAACGTGTCCGCCATTTTGAACTTTTTAGATACTGGTCCGATTGCTCTCAAAATCGATATTTGAGAGACCTCGGGGTCACAAAACAAGAATCTATTCTCAAAATTTTGATAAAGTGTCCGCCATTTTGAACTTTTTAGATACTGGTCCGATTGCTCTCAAAATCGATATTTGAGAGTCCTCGGGGTCACAAAACAGGAATCTATTCTCAAAATTTTGATAACGTGTCCGCCATTTTGAACTTTTTAGGTACTGGTCCGATTGCTCTCAAAATCGATATTTGAGAGTCCTCGGGGTCACAAAACAAGAATATATTCTCAAAATTTTGATAAAGTGTCCGCCATTTTGAACTTTTTAGATACTGGTCCGATTGCTCTCAAAATCGATATTTGAGAGTCCTCGGGGTCACAAAACAAGAATCTATTCTCAAAATTTTGATAACGTGTCCGCCGTTTTGAACTTTTTAGGTACTGGTCCGATTGCTCTCAAAATCGATATTTGAGAGTCCTCGGGGTCACAAAACAAGAATCTTTTCTCAGAATTTTGAAAAAGTGTCCGCCTTGTTGAACTTTTTAGATACTGGTCCGATTGCTCTCAAAATCGATATTTGAGAGTTCTCGGGGTCACAAAACAAGAATCTATTCTCAAAATTTTGATAAAGTGTCCGCCATGTTGAACTTTTTAGATACTAGTCCGATTGCTCTCAAAATCGATATTTGAGAGTCCTCGGGGTTACAAAATAAGAATCATTTCTCAGAATTTTTAAAAAGTGTCCGCCATGTTTAACTTTTTAGATACTGGTCCGATTGCTCTCAAAATCGATATTTGAGAGTCCTCGGGGTCACATAACAAGAATCTATTCTCAAAATTTTTATAAAGTGTCCGCCATTTTGAACTTTTTAGATACTGGTCCGATTGCTCTCAAAATCGATATTTGAGAGTCCTCGGGGTCACAAAATAAGAATCATTTCTCAGAATTTTTAAAAAGTGTCCGCCATGTTTAACTTTTTAGATAGGTCCGATTGCTCGTAAACGTGAAATACCTATATCAATTAATGTACCGACATATTTAAATAGTTCTCTTAACAAAATTAACGTCTGGAGCTCAGCATCGGAAATGGATCTATTCAACTGCCAGGTTATCGGGCGCCGAGTTTGCCGAGTTGCCGGGTTACCGGGGTGCCGGGTTGCCGGCCCGTGTAGTACTTTGCCGACTCGATAATGTACCCTCATCACAGCTCTCAGCAAACACTTGCCCGTTACTTACTGATGTAGAGCTACCATGAATCATCGACTTAGTAAAGAATAACTTGTTATTTATTTACATATTAAATATAGATTCAGTCTACTTTGTAGTTTTGCCGCCTCGCCGGGGCACGCAATTGTTGTCAGTGCGATTAGAATGTAAATATTATGTAATGAATCTAAGCTTGTTTTGAAAAGAGTAATTGCTGAGTTTATTGCCGGCTCTTCTCAGCAAATGCAACCTTCCGAACCGGTATTAGAGTATTAGAGTCAGACTTTTCATAAGTGCCTGCGAAGGACTATTTGAATAAATGTATTTGAATTTGTGATATTTTTATGAATAGGCAGGTATTTTACATTGTGTACGATATAATAACAAACCAAATTACTCATATTGGTTTTTTATTAAAATACTAGTTTTCGTCCTACCTACCGCATTTTTATCCGCGTTCCCAAGGGATATTGTTTATTCTCGAGACAAAAAGTAGCCAAAAAGTCGCCAATTTCATCACGATGGTTTGTGCCATTGAGGCGTCAAGATGTAACAAACAAACTTAATTTTGCGTTTATAATATTAGTACGATTCTCATAGACCTATCATATCCCATTGACATTTGACGACATCGAATCGATTATAGCCTACGCTTAATAATACCTATCTTACTGAGTAGGTAAATATTGTTCGTAAGATCAGTAATTAAAGTACAATTTCCAGTAAACAAAACTCTTAACAGTATTAAGTTTGCTTATCATGTCTGATCTTCTAATAACCGTCTTTTTAACGGAAATTAATTTTGTTATGAAAATTTGTAATATTGAAATTCTTTATTTATCTACTTTAATACCTATTATAGATGAATTACGATTTATTGAATAAACGAGAGCTAATTCCAATAATGATGACTTTACCTTAAATATCGCCACTGAAAATACATTCTTGCCGCGGGATGTATCTTCATGATTTTCAGTTCTGTTCTGTTAGGTTTTTTTTACAAGCTCTCACATTTACTCATACATTAGTAGTTCTATTATTAGCAAGTATAGGTGCTAACCCTACCATTCCATACTTAACTCCCAGGTAGGGTGTGTGACCTAGTTCCTAGCCACGCAACTGTACTGGAAAAGTGCAGGGGTCGCCGCTCCTGAATGCTCCCGTCGATATTTACCCTACTCTGTACATTTCACATTTACACGGACGCGGAGTACTTGGCTATGCATTTTATCCAATAAACGCGCTGATGGAACAGAACGTTTTATGAAGTCTATGTATATGAGTATTAGTGGTAAAAGCTTCTATCCTAACCAAATTGAATGTCATAAAATATCTTATGAAAACTAAAATGGTTAATAGAATTTCAGACTATAAAAATACAGTAATGGTTATTTTATAGGTAACTTGGTGTTCCCCGCAGATTGGCCCATGTATTTGAAATAAAAAGATACTATGTCTCTCTCTACAGTGTAGAGAGAGGTCATAGACAGCCTATGGTGTAGACACTGCACCATAGGCTATCTGTGTGCCTAATTTTATCGCAATCCGTTTCGAAGTTTAGTAGTGAAGAGGTGATAAACAGACAGACAATTTCTTTCGCATTTATAATATTAGTGAGGATATACACATGAGTCTAAAAGAGTAATAGGATATTTTAGTTAATCAAACGTGTAAATAAACTCAATAATTATTATATTCAGTTCATATATTTATATAAGTAAAAAAGGAAATATAAAAACAATAGAATATATTATAGGACTTTTAAACATCCAATAAACTCAAACTTAAATTCATTACATTAACATGTAATAAATAAACAAATAATTTAAAAAGATAATAATCATCAAACAAATAATTTAAAAAGATAATAATTAAAATAATCAGCAATAACCAAACCCAAAGTAAATAAACTGAGATTCAGAGTGTTGTCGCTCGGACAGTCGATTCACTTCTGAGCCTCGGAGCGGTCAACACGTCTTTTTATAGTGAACGCAGGTAGGGGCGAGCGCCGCCCGAGTAGTGGGGATGGGGCGTGCACGTGTTGTTTACTCGAGGCGAGAGCGCAGGTGCATTGTGACGTGGTATTTTTAATTAGGCATCGGGTTATAAGGTGATATTTCGTATTTGCGCCGACACGGCCATTCTGATGAGTGGCGCGTCCCTGCGCCTACTCCATCTTTTTATCTGTTATAACAGGACAACAAATTATTAAATATCATCTCATTAAATAGCATAAACACATTAATAAAATACATAGGATTCACGTCACACATAATTTGTCTCATAGCCTCAGCGCTAATTTTGACATAAGGCTTCAAGACCTCAGCGTCTATTTTAGCCTTCTCGTTCACATGACACAATTTAAAGTATTAACTTCAAAAACACAAAATTGTATTAAAATATAATACCAACATTACTAATCCTTCTACACGTCATAGCCAAGGCTTAAAACAGAGTGAACATCATAGTTTTCTTCATCTTGTCTGTCACGGTTTTCATTACCCAGGATTTTATTCATCGCCGACACGGCTATATTGCTTTGAATACCGAATTTTGGTGCATTTTTTAGATGTTCGTGACAAACTTTTCTAGAACGTCCTCGTCCATTGATTCTTCGTACTTCATATCGATCATGAGGTAAAACCTTTTTGATTTCAAATGGCCCTGTATATTTTGGTCCCAATTTAGTATTTTGCCGTGGTGGTTCACTTATACGAAGTACGAATTCTCCTTTCTCAAAACGTTTAACTTTTGCTTTACCTTTGTCAAATCGTTCTTTGTTTTTAAGAGCTGCCTCAACCAGTTTATCTTGAACAGACTTTCGCATAGTTTCTGGATCAACTCTGTCATTAACATCGTCAATTAGTGATATTAATTCTGGTGGAACAGAACCTTTCTTCCCTGTGAGTAATTCAATAGGAGATTTACCCGTGGTTTTCGAAAAGGTACATTTAATTGCTAATTGTAACGCATTGAGCGATTTGGCCCAGTGTGTTTTCTGCATATTTTTAATAACCGTTAGTCCACTCTTCAAAATTCTCATGACTCTTTCGACTTGCCCATTTGCTCTGTTCGTATAGCCTGCACATTGGTGTAATTCTATGCCAAATTTCTCGCAGTATGATTTATAATGGGAAACAAAAGCACCATCACCATCAACTATTATTCTCTTAGGTGCCCCAAACAAAAATATGATTTCTTGTAAATGTTTAAGTGCATTATCTTGATTTTTGCTTTTAGCATGTTTCAGTATAACAAATTTTGTGTATGCATCAATAGCAACGAATACGTACTCTTTTTGTGTGGCAGTCCCAGTAAGCTTTCCTGATATGTCGATATGCAACGTGTGAAAAGGCTCCGGAATTTTTTCGATAGGGTGAAGCTGACTTTGAATTGCTCCTGATGGTCCTTTCATTGTTTTGCAGGTAACACAGTGCTCAATAAAGTATCTGACAATAGAAGACATTTTCGGAAACCAGAAATGTTCTTTTATCTTAGCGAGAGTTTTCTCCCAACCCATGTGTTTTAAACACTCATGATAACTATTAATTATACTCCATTGATATGATTGTGGTACAATTTTCAGAAATTTAATCTTACCATTTACTTCAGCCTTATAGCACAATATATTATCTCTAAGGGCATACTGTTCATTAAATTGTGGATTATTTTTACAGTAGTTGATGATCTTACTCAATTCTGCATCACGATGTTGTTCCATTACCAGCCAATCTTCGTTATTAGTGAAACTCATCACTAGTTTAGTTGGATTTCTGCTAAAAAAATCAGCATGTTTCAGGCGTTCTCCTTTTCGATACTCAATCTCAAAGTCAAAGTTTTGTAGGTATGCCCACCATCTGTGAATTCTAGGTAAAAGTTCTTGTTTGTACCGTGAGGCTTTCACTGCATTACAATCTGTAGCAATTGTAAACTTACGTCCGTAAAGGTAGTGTCGAAAATGCTTCACAGCTCTTACAATTGCTAGAGTTTCCAATTCATAAGAATGATAATTAGATTCAGCTTTTGTAGTCCGCATACTAAAATAACCAATCACATGTTGTCGTCCTTCTTTTATCTGTACTAAAACTGCACCAAGACCTAGAGAGCTTGCATCAGTGTGGAGCTCGATTGGCAACCCTTCTTGAAATATAGTGAGTAGCGGAGATGACGTTAAGAAATTAATCATTTTGTTTCTTATAGCTTCATGTTTTTCACACCATTCCCATTTTATTCCAATTTTTGTTAATTCGTAGAGAGGCGCCATTTCAGTCGAAAAATTAGGAATGAATCGCCGGAAATATCCAGCCAAGCCATTGAACTGCCGTAGTTGCTTAACATTTTGAGGAGGGATGGTTTTAGATAGTGCCTCTATTTTTGTAGGACTTGGTCTCACCTTACCTTCACTGACTACATATCCAAGATACTCGATCGAAGTTTTCATAAATGAACACTTCTTTATGTTAAATGAAAATCCTGCTCGAGTTAAGGCTTCAATTACCAGCTTCAGTTTTTGCATACCTTCCTCAAATGTTTTGCTTGGGATAAGCACATCGTCTATGTAAACAAGTGCTGCGGTACCACGAAGATTTCCAAGTGCTGCGTTGATTGCTCTTTGAAAAATAGAAGGAGCGTTAGTTAGACCAAACGGCATTGTCAGATATTCATATTGGCCATCAGGCGTTATGAAAGCAGTTTTTTCAATCGAATCTGATGAAATTGGGATTTGATGAAATCCAGATGCCATATCTAGACAAGTGAAGTATTTGGCTTCAGATAATTCATCTAACTGATCTCCAATAAGTGGCAGAGGGTAATGGTCTCTAACAGTGTTAGAGTTCAATTCTCTATAATCCACACACAATCTATCTTGTCCATTTTTCTTCTTGACCAATATAATTGGGCTTGCAAATGGTGATTTACTCTCTCTTATTATATTTTTCTGTAATAATTCATTGGTTATTTGATGCACTTTCTCCCGTTCCACAGGCGCTAATCGGTAAGGTCGTCGCTGTACAATCTTGTCCGGATTCTTTAGTCGGATAGTTAATTGGCCAGTGGTAATTCTAGAATCAGAAATACCTTCCACGAAAGATTCACTATATTTTGTAAGTAGTTCACGTAGTTTTTCTAGGCATTCTGTATCAGTAACATCTGTATTTAAGTCTGTTTGACTCATAAGATTAACATTTCTCATTTCCAATTCTTCATTGCTACGGGTTACTAATGTTTTGTTCTCCTTAAGGCGAACCTCAATACCAGGGGTTTTTAACAAATCTTTTCCGATTATAATTCTTGTTGGTATCTCGTGATCAAGTACAACGTATAGAAGGATTTCAATATTAATGTTCTGTATATTGCACGTAGTTAGGATTTGACTCACTGATATAATAGGAACTGGACCAATTCCTTTCAAATGTGTCACTGTATTTTTGCGTTTGCCAGAAATCATTAATGCCGTAGATTGTTTTATAAGTGAGCAGTCGGCACCGCTATCAAACATGCTCTCTATGGCTATATCTCCAATCTTAATTATAATTTGATTATGGTTGAACTTACCTTTTTCGCACAAATTAATAGATTTTTCCGAAGCCATTCGCTTAAAGCAATTCTCATACGTATGACCAGGGATGGAGCAGAATGAGCAACTCTTGTCTTTTGTTTCATTAGACTTAGCAATAGCATTTTGACGGCAATAACGAGCTCGATGACCAATCTTTCCACACACGAAACAGGTGATGCCTTGATCAGACCTTAGAATTCCATGCTCAGTCCTTGCCTTCTTTGATGGAACATGTTCCCGAGGAAGTGGATGTTTGCGCTTTTGTCCACTCATGGATTTTGCAATAGCAATCAATTCTGGAACACTTTGAGATTTACTGTTCAATAGCTCTGTTCGAATTTTGTCATCTGTTATGCTTCCAATAACAAATTCAACAGCATCTTGCTCCGTAGGATTTGGTTTTACAATCCGTTTAAACATTCTCCATACTTTAGAAATATATTCTTGGATATTAGGGGCGTCATCAAGGGAATAGTTGCGAAATTTCAGAATATCGGAAAAATATCTACTCTCTGGTTCAAATGTTTGCAACATGTCATTTTTCATTTCCTCCCAGGTAGTGGTTCTTAGCAAACACTCGTCAGCCCACAGCTTAGCTCGCCCTTGTAAAACACCGGCAGCTTTCAGTCTAACCTCGTGATCTTTAAGATTGTATTCACTTTGTGTTTTTGAGATAAGTTCTACCCATTCTCTGACGTCCATCCCATTATCAGGGTTATATGAAGGAAAATATACATCTGATATACGTACCCTTTGTGTTTCGGTAGGATTTACCATTTTAAATATGTCACTGATCGTAGTGCGGTTTTCATCGGACATTTTTACCAGTAGGTCAGTCATGGTATCTCTCAAAGTATTTATCCAGAGGTTAAGATTCGGTGGATTTGAAGAAGATGGTCCTTCGTTATTTCTTGAGTTATTTTCGGTCATGGCGTGGCAATAATAATCATCCCACTTCTGATAAAAGAGTAATAGGATATTTTAGTTAATCAAACGTGTAAATAAACTCAATAATTATTATATTCAGTTCATATATTTATATAAGTAAAAAAGGAAATATAAAAACAATAGAATATATTATAGGACTTTTAAACATCCAATAAACTCAAACTTAAATTCATTACATTAACATGTAATAAATAAACAAATAATTTAAAAAGATAATAATCATCAAACAAATAATTTAAAAAGATAATAATTAAAATAATCAGCAATAACCAAACCCAAAGTAAATAAACTGAGATTCAGAGTGTTGTCGCTCGGACAGTCGATTCACTTCTGAGCCTCGGAGCGGTCAACACGTCTTTTTATAGTGAACGCAGGTAGGGGCGAGCGCCGCCCGAGTAGTGGGGATGGGGCGTGCACGTGTTGTTTACTCGAGGCGAGAGCGCAGGTGCATTGTGACGTGGTATTTTTAATTAGGCATCGGGTTATAAGGTGATATTTCGTATTTGCGCCGACAAGTCTACCTACGCTTTTGGTCATAATTCTAGCCTGTGAAGTCATATTGAGTGAATAAAAACAGTGAGTAAATAACTATGCTTATATTTCATGCATCGTACATATTAATTCAGCCCGCAAACTAACTTTATCAAATTGTATTTCAATTTTAAACTATAATGTATATAGAGCTCAAAGTAACAAAACAATAGATCAATATATCTGTAAGTCTATAACCCATTAGACGAATCATTTACACCACCCTTCCTCATTAGGATTATACGATATAAACGCGAGTTCGTTGACCAGTGACATAGATGTACTACCTGTATTAGATATGGCCAAAGCTGCATACAATCGTAGCTTGTAACTGCAGTTGTGTAGCATACCTAGACAGTGCTACGGCGTAGCAGCTACGATGTAGCGAAGCAGCTACACCGTGTACTGTAGCAGAGCAGCTACGCCGTAGCATACTCTAGTCTAAATTTCCATACCGCGGCCGCAGTTTCACCCGCGATCCCCTCTTTTACCCCCCTTGAGGTTGAATTTTGAAAAACCCTTCCATTCCCTTTAAATTTCAAGTTTCTACCTTTAGGTTCGAGCTGTGCCTGAATCAGTCGGGTCTTTTATATATTTAGATGAAGCTGAAAAAATCATGGCGAGATCCATACATCTATTTGTACAAAAAATTAATCATTTTAGAGGATTTTGAATCACATCCAATGTTGAGATTACATTACCAGCAATAAATAAATAAATAAATAAATATCCTGGGACATTCCTCACACACGGTCATCTGATCCCAAACTAAGCAGAGCTTGTAATATGGAAACCAGATAACTGATATAATACATATACTACTTTTTGTTTGTAAATACATACTTAATATACATAATTACACACAGACTCAGGACATACAGACATGTTCATGCACACAAATGCATGTCCTGTGTGGGAATCGAACCCACGACCTGCGGCGCGTAAGGCGAACCTTAACCGACTGCGCCAACTGGCCCGTCATATAATATAATAATATACTTGAAATATTTTATAAACCCATGCAAAACATAACACCAACATAACGGTTTTGGTCGCGATTCGTCGGCATGGCATAGAATGTCGCATTTTTATCCCGGGGATCTAAAAATATTTTAAATGCCTCAAGTTATTCCTTAGGCACCAAGGATCAATTATAACGTAATTTCAAAGTCTCTAAAAATATATATTTTTTGTACACATCTCGCCATGATTCTTTGTATGTTTACGCGCTAATCTTAGAAAGGGGTACGAACATTTTTGTATGGGAGCTGGCATAGCCACCCGCCGCCATTTTGATTTTTTTTTCAATGTCGCGGCGCACGGTGTAAGTGATATATTTGGGTAGAGGACACTTATACAAACAAAATGTCAAGCAATATGGTGACCTAAAGTGTCACGTTTCCGAGATATTTGGAGGTAAAGATCGCCATATGAGAATTACGACAATCATTAAAAATGAACTTATTACGTGTTTATATGCATTAGATTGTATTCAAATAATAGTTTCCAGGTTGATTTAACTATTTATTAGAATATAGTAAACATGGAGCACGAAAAAACAATATTCATTAATTGGTTACCTACTAAACCGCATCGCAATATTCGCAATGAAACACAATGTTGTCAAGTAGCTCGGATCGTAGTGGTTAACTTGTTTTCCATGTCGCCGTTATTAACCAAAAATTACAATACTTGTCTTAAAATATCATGTTACCGAGATATTGGAATATCGATGTATATATAATATGAGACGAATGACAATATTTTAATGTTGATTAAGTACAATTTATGTTCTTTCATTGTCATTAGTGGTCAAATAATAGTAATAATTTTAAAAATAAAATAAAACACATAATAGAAACAAGCCGTGACCTCAAACTTTTAAATAAAAGTTTTTTTACACTACTTAGGTAGCAAACAAACATACGGCCCGCCTGATTGTAAGCGAAGAAAACTCCTTTGAGACCGCATAGTTCGAAACTATTTAGGTTCCAATGTGTGAGGATGGACTTCCCGTCAATGGCGAGACTAGCGATGGTAGAAGGTAGCCGTAGGCATCAAGTTAAACAATTCTACAGAACACTGTCTGTTGTACAAGCGATAGAATACACATAAGGAGGCTAAGTCTCTCCTCAGATTGAGGGGCCCTAAGCCGCTTGTGAGCTCGGGATCGTCGACGATTCTAATGGCACGTCGCTGAACCGAGTCTAAAGGCCCAAACTGGTATCCAGGTAAGAGCAGTACTCCATATAACGCTGGACTTGCGACTTCTAAAGTTGCAGCCTTTGCCCCGATGTGAAGTACTGCTTCGCTCTGTTGAGCACTTCGAGTTTTTTGGATGCTAGCTTAACCTTGTCTTCTAGACGGCCTATTGACGTCGTTAGAAATGTCGATGCCGAGGATCCCGATGCTTTCACTGATGTCCGTGTTCTGAAATTGTGAAGCCACAGTAAATGGCGTTTTCTTAGCGGTGAACGCGCATACTTGGGTCTTAGTGGGGTTGAAATGGACTAGGTTTAGTCGACCGTAATCGGAGACACTAGTTAGTGAGCTCTCGATTTCAGACACAAGCCGTTCGCGGCTTTCCTCCACCACGAAACGAGGAATATTTGCAATAATAATAATACATCTTTATTATCAGGCTCCTGTGGCCCATAGATAACATTACAAACTAACATAAATATTATATTAAACCTTTTTGTTAGTATAAAACATTTAGGCCTATGTTAGTTAACACTACTGCACTGCACTATGTCTTCGTGCGATCATGTGGCACCAAGTTCTGCGGCCAAAAGTCCTCTTCCATGACGAGGTGCAGAAAACATGTTGATACTCGCACCACGAACGCCTTGAAGTTGACGTTGCGGCTCAATTCCAACAGCTGCACCCTCAGCGAGTACTTGATTCTTTGGCGAATGTACTCCACGATGTCCTCCGCCTTGGTGGCGTAGTGTAGACGAGAAATATACACCGGAGTGTTTGCCATGGCAGCACGCATGGTTTGCTTGAGCTCCACAGGAGCTGTGCCGCATCGATTCTTATTCGTTTTCTGACGGTGCTTCCTGCTTTGCACTATCTCAAAACCATCATCACAAGCCCGCTTCGATTCCTTTTGAGGCAAGGGCATGGCGTAAAAGGGGCCGACGTAGTAGACGCAGGCAGTGGGTCAGTGGGCCGGGTAGGTGGTGTGGCGCGGGCGATGCGCGGGCATTGATATGCAGCAGGAACAGTGTTGGGGACAGTACAGACCCTTGCGGGACGCCAGCATTTATATCTCTCAGCTCTTATGCATCTGCTGGACAGAAAATTGGCGGTCCATTTGCATAGTCCCTCGGGAAGCCCATATTCTGGTAACTTCGTTAGAAGACACCGGTGCCAAACCCGATCGAACGCCTTCGCCACCTTGACTCTCGATAGCAAGTGACCACTCGGCTGACCTGACCTTCTAGTGTATACATAGACACATCACAGCCAAGGGACTATGGCGGAAGCCATATTCTCGTTCACTCAACAAATCGTGATCCTCTAGATATCTCAAGAGTTACGTGTTGATCACATTGGAGAGAATGGGAGGTGATGGCAATAGGCCTGTAATACGTCGGGTCTGATCTATCGCCCTTTTTGATATTGTGTGAACGTAAGCAGTCTTCCACGAAGACGGGACTTTCATTTAGGTGGAAGTTTTATTAGGTCGGGCCGGCCGCGGGGTCGGGTTTTTTTATTTATTTACGACGCTATTGCAATTTTGGCGCCCAGGGAGCATTACTTAGCGATCTTTAGTTCAAATTAACTTGGTAACATAGATATTAGGACAAGTATTGTCATTTTTGTTTGTATAATAATGAAAAGATGGGAAACAAGTCACAATCCGAGCTTCTTTGACAACATTGTGGTTCATAGCGAATATTACGATGCTGTTTAGTAGGTAAGTAATTAAAAATATTGTTTTTCGTGCTCCTAGTTTTACTCTATTCAAATAATTGGACTGTTTTACAAAAAACTTAAACCGACTTCAAAGTACACTAAGAAGTAATCAAATCCTGATCTGATGACAATGGGATCAAACGGGAAGTGGACCCTTTCAAATAAAAAAAGAATTTTCGAAATCGGTTATTAAATGACGGAGTTATGAGGTAACAAACATAAAAAAAAAACATTCGAATTGAGAACCTCCTCCTTTTTTGAAAAATTGATAAATCAACCTGGGAACTATTATTTGAATACAATCGAATGCAAATAAACACGTAATAAGTTAATTTTTAATGATTGTCATAATTCTCATATGGCGATCTTTACCTCCAAATATCTCGGAAACGTGACACTTTAGGCCACCATATAGATTAACATTTTTTGTTTGTATAAGTGTCCTCTACCCATATATACCAGTTACATCGTGCGCCGCAACATTGAAAAAAAAACAAAATGGCGGCGGCTAGCTATGCCACAAAGGTTCTATCTCCTTACCAGTCGAATTTGAAAAAATATTTTTCGATAGCCCGCTTATTGAGAAAGGTATAAGGTATAGAATACAAAACGCAGTTATAAACCAGAAACCACGAAACACACATATCTTATAAATGTCAAATGACGTAGCTTTATGTAAAATGTTAATAAATTAAAACAAAAGACAGCATATGTTAGCAAAAATAGTTCACATAATTTTCCTAAAGCATAATTTTCAAAGGCGTATCTATACATTACATATTCAATATTTCATCGGGCCAGGGTGAAACGTGCGTACCTAATACAAGCCCTTTGTTTCCCGTCGACGCCCTTTCCGACAGATTATGTAAATCCGTGACCGGTAACGCGCCGACAAACTCTTTTATAGACCGAATAGTGGGTCATAAATAAATATATGTAAATAATCGTTTGTTATGGTGGAATGGAATTCTTTGTCCGTGGATACAATAGACATAGCATGTAATTTATTTTTCAGTTATTTATAGATAACTGCTAATGCATAGAGTGCTTTGCAACGCTTTTATTTTGTATTTTTTTTATTAAAGGACGCTTCTCCGGTCTGTGCAAAAACCTCATCAAATCACAATCAAATCTATAGTGAAAATATAGGAGTATGGAAGTCTACCCTTAAAAAATCGATCTTCGATTAAATGGAATGGCCATCGGAAACCCTAATTCGAATTATTTATTTATTTGAGAAATAAATAGCTTGAAGAAACCAAGACACCGTCCATTAGTTCGTACATTTGTACCATGCCCATACCATAAATAAAACATTCTTAATTCAATTAGCGGTGCACTCAAAGCGTACGTTTTCTTAATTATACCGCAGACATTTATAAATGCAAAGAATTTGTCCCGAGACCGCTTGTCGGTACTTAAAATATTCCAATACACTTTAAATTAAAACAAAACAGAATCTCGAAATCACAAATAAATAAAATGCCTCAATAACTTTAACAACGTAAATTTTTATTCACTTTCCATTCATGCAATATTCCATTGTATTTATAACAAATCATTCAAAGCCCGTGTTGTTTTTATGACAACAGATTGTTGAAATATTGTTCCAATTTTAACAATGAATTGAACCAATTATTGCAATTTCAAAACGATTCAATTTATCCGTTAAATCTATCACTGTGAACAAAAGCTCATCGCATTACAATATACAATTTTGCGCCGAGGCCTGCCTTTGTCTCGAGCAATTTATCCAACTAGAGGCAGTCTCGTGCCCGCCTCGAGGTTGCCTCAGATTCGGCACAAATGCCCTTTATCTCGTTGATGGACCATTACACAGTGTACAAGGCAGGGCTGTTTTTGTTCGCGCTGACTTATTGTTAAAGGAAATGCTCACTGACACTCTGCGCGGAAAACACTGAAAACCGTCTTATACGAGTCGAAACGATTTTGTTAATTTGGTTTATTTCATACTTTTTTTTTTTAATTTCGATTATTACCTACTTCCTATTTTCTTTACATTGTACTAGCTGTCCCCGCGGTTTCACCCGTGTTCCCGAGGATGGAATGTTTTCCTCTGATAAAAAGTATCCTATATGGTAATCCACACTAAAAATCTATCTATTAGCTAAATTTTATTCAAATCCGTTAAGTAGTTTTTGCGTGAAAGAGTAACAAACTTTTTCACATCCATACAAACTAACACATTTATAATACTAGTAAGATAAGGGAAGTTAGGCTGTGATTGAAATAATCTCACTAATCACCACACCATCTGTCTAATACTTATACATGGTTTATTTGCCCCAGAAATGTCGAAAAAATGAACATTTCATACATTTTGATCGTGCAGCGTTGGCACTTTTACATGAAAAGTTTTTTTTTGTGATTTCTTTGTTGTCACATAGTAAAAGTTGATCATAATGATGAGTACATTAACCCCGGAAAATTTGGCTTGAGGTTGCAAAGTAAACCTATATAAATATTTGGTGAAACTGGGACGAGCGTCCTATGAACAGCGAGTCAAGTGTCTATCTACCTATCCGTAAAAGGCTGACTATGATAAATATAAAATGTTAAAATACTCGTACGTATATGAACTGCGAAAGCCAACTTTAATGTATAAAGTTTGCAACCACCTACGTATATTTTTCACCAAGTACAATACATCATCTACACGTGCATAAATATTAACATAATAATTTACAGTAGGCAGCAAAATGCATGCTCAGACTCATGTTCACGACGGCTCCACACACGGATTTAGAGAGAATATACTACGCTTACATTGCTAATATCAGGTGAAGCGTAAATTATAATGCCTGTAATTACATCAGTACGTAACTTTATTGCAATGAAATTCAGTTTGAAATAACCTCTGAATCGGTAGAAATATTACAAAATCGGAAATGGTTCCATTTCCAGTGAACCACTGTTTGTATTTCAAGTTATCAGAACGTAAAAAAGTTATCAGAAAACCGCTATATTGAACCGATTTCAATTCAAAAATGATTGAAATTTAGATACTTAATCGCCCCACTGGAGACCAAAAACCTAAATATCCTATTTACTTTCAACTACGTTTAACTTCGTTACTGCGCGTGATTAGGGTGTTGCAACTGTTTACCATCAGGAGAACCGTACGCTTGAATACCGACTTAATAGTACAAATACTTGCTACAATTTAGAAACTATAATCAAACAGGATGTGTGCTGGTTCTATCTATTTTATCTAAGTCTATGTCAGGAGCCCACCGAGGTACAGGAATTGTAGCGACCGTATGCTCGGGCACGCACCGTATGCCGTTCAAACTGTTGCTACATTTGCATACACTACATACGTGTACGTGTCCAAAAACGGCTTCATGATTTACAGGACGTTACGTGATTTACAGGACATGTTATCTATTGTGTGTGACCATGTGTGACGTAGTTTACTCTTCACTAAGGTTTAATTTTACCAACTGACGTTGAATATCAACGAGTTTTAGGCTTTGCGACAGAATTGTTATAGAGAATCTGTCAAACTGTCATAGTTATCCTATGGATAAAAATCCCTGGGATTAAAAGTTATCCGCCGTCAGTAAAATTTCACGATATGTGTGTTTGCAAGTCACGTTTTAACCTTCCTCTTCTAAAATGATAATTTATTATGAAAAATAATTTATATTGTGTACTATTTAAAGGAATTTCTCTACGTGACAGGGTCCGAAATGAGGACGTTCGTAGGAGAACGAAAACAACGGACATAGCTCGTAGAGTTAGTAAACTGAAGTGGCAATGGGTAGGCCACATCGCCCGAAGAGCCGATAACCGATGGGGAAGAAAGATTCGCGAGTGGCGACCACGTACTGGAAAGCGCCGAGTGGGACGACCTCCCACCAGGTGGACCGATGACCTGGTCAGAGTCGCTGGGCGCCGCTGGATGCAAGCGGCCCAGAAAGAAGAAAGACAGAAAGGCGTGGGTTGACAGACTCATGAGTTTATATCCTGCATTTCCTATTTCTTCGTTTTTGACCCACTTTTCCTTACCAGAGGGCCAACCACCATCTCTTAAAACAATATTATTATAAGCTTACTCGCGTTACGTCTTTCTTTAACATCCGACGTCAAAACAGGACAAAATACAAGTAAGGTAATAATATTGTTTTAAGTGATGGTGGTTGGCCCCCTGTAGGCTTTAATGCCGTACTTCACCAGTCCCGGTCCAAACATAAATTGCGACATAGCTTTATGTAAGCAAGAAATACGTTCACTCTACTTTGGCTACAGTAGTACCCAATTAATATGGCTTACCGATGTACCTGCGCAGAAGATACATTTTCAGTGTATTATGAACCTTATAGTAGTGATCTAGGGTTGATTGTAAGTTTTAAGCATTCTTTTGTTAATCTTCGGGGCCATACTGTCTTTTCTGTGCGAACGAAGATTCACGACGCGCCATATCAGTTGGGTACTACTGTACCTACGTGTACAGTACATACATTCAACTCATTTCCGGGCAGGGCCGTATGTTGAGCACTAGCATCATTTCACTGTCATATCATTCAAGTCATATTTACTACCAACCACTTTAAATCAAATACTGCATATTAGATGCTTTTCTGAGCTACTGCACTCCTCTATCTTATATTACATTGTGATGAGGGTATTATGCAGACCATGCCAGCACTTGGCAGGGGGAAATGGTTTTAGTCACGTAGTTATTCTGTCTCAGCTCCGGCATCTACGCTTGCTGCATATTTTAAATTGTGCTAGTTTTTACTGTCTTGTTTTTCTAGTTTAATTTATGTTTTAACTATGTAATAAGAATCGGTTATTTAAGCTGCGTTATACGTTTATTCAATCGAAATCTATCTATTTATTGACCCCCGATGCAAAAAAAAGGAGTGTTATACGTTTGACGTGCCCGAATACTTGAATATAACCAAAACAAAGATTAAATAAATAATAATAAAGATAAATTATATAAAACAAGGTGATTTACTAACATTCTACTATATATTACTTATATTACACATATTAAGATAATATATTTACTAAATAAAGTAAACAAATATTAACAACAAGACACATGGAATATAATCCATATTTAAATATTCAAATACCTACATATACAGATTTTTAAGAAACTGGCCACATAGTTCTTTATATAACGAAAGATTGTTCAAAATTTAATACCTAAAGGGAAAAATAGAGGATCGCATGTGAAACCGCGGTGAAAGCTAGTACATTACAACAATAAACTATTTATCCTACAAAATCTCTTGTATCCTAAATTATCTTTGTTTACACAACTTAAGTATGAATAAGGGTCGCATAATTTAATATTTTGACCTGCAAGAGTCCCGAATTTCCCCGGAACGCCGCTTCTCTACAACTTTACGACTCTCCCGGGCTTAACGGGACACAATTGGAGTACAATACTTACTTATACACCGAGCAGATTCTTCTTAATAGCAATTGATAACGCGGATTTTTCTTCGGTAAACTTCGCATCAAACAAGTGTTGAGTAACACTTTCTATGCCTACTAAAAAAGTAATCAATCACCTCTTAACTTAACGATACTTCAATGATCAACCGAAGTATCTAAACAGGTAAACAGTGTTGCAAAAAACTCGCAGCTTCTGCAATCTGGATAAAGTTAGAAGTAAGCCAGGGGAAACAGCCATTATGAAAGTTCAAAGCGTTAACCAAGTTTAGCCATTAGGGCTCGTTAAAAATATTGTTAGCCATTATTATAAACGTTATGCGGGTGGCCATTGAATCTCTTTGATGCCTCCTTCTGAAGGCCCTTTGTAAGCAAAATATGATAATTATAATACCGCGAAAATGTTGAGTAAAGAGAAAATATGCTCTGAAACTCTGACTTTTAAAACAATATTAATATCAAATACCGATACTATTAACTGCTATGTAGAATGAAAAATGTATGTTATATGATATATCAGATGTAAATGCGAATCAATAGTTAGGAATCTGTAAACTTACATCTAAACTCAAAGAAACCTATGTATCTCTCGTACCTACTTCTTTGCACTGAACTATTCACATTTTATAATTATATTTAAATTCATTTTAAAATCACCTGTTGATGTTTTATGTATTTTGTGATGTATGTCTGGAAAGGGGCGCTGAGGGTTGCAATGCGACACAATTGCTTTTATCTATTTAACCACCATTCTAAGGCGGTTACACTACATTTTTACACTACATACATATACATTACAGGCGGTTATCACACTGCCACGCACCACACAGCGTAGCGCGTCAATGCGTCTCTTAACGTTGCTTGTAAGTATCTCCGTTTGTATAGAAAAGACGCACAGTCCAACACACTGAAAATGCATCTACGCGCGTTCATACAGATCACGCACCTACATGCGTCTCGCCCCGCACCTACGCGCGGGGCAGTGTGATAATCGCCTAATTGTAACTAAGATAATTCTGTTTTTAGGCATAAATAAATGTATATAAAAATATGTAATAAAGCCGGAAATCAATAGTTTAAAGTCTAGTCAACAAACAAGTGATGCATTTCAGTGCAATACTAAGTCTATCGCTACAAGCTTAGACAGCACTTTGAGGTACTCCATTAACGCGTACATTCAAACCGGATTCCGTTTGAAACAGAACAATGTGCACTAGATACTAAAACGTAAGTATCTGTTACTCTACCACTACTGAAAGCAATCTGTAAAAGCTATAACTTCAAACACCAACATTGATGTTAAACGAAAACTAAAGGACAATTTAATTTTAAAACTTTCAGCTGATTCTTTAGTTTAGTTAGTGAGTTATTGGAGACTATATACTTATCTTTCTTTCAAACAAGCGTAGGGCCCGCCGGATGTTAAGCGGTTACCAAAACCATATGGACGCTTGCAACTCACGCGTTACCGACCATTCTCCCCTAATAGCCAATGAGTTCACGCGCAGGAACTCAAAAGGTACTAAAGCACCTACATTTATTCGACTGCGGTATTACGGTGCGGTATAAGGTGGAGTTACTTTCGCAGTGGAGCTGCTATTGATCATGATGATGATGATGATGATAATTTCCCAGTCGAGCTTCTATTTGAGCAACAATGTTATGCTCTACGTCTCTATGTGATTGATAATGATAGATCAACGCAGAACCTAGGGACACCACTTAGAACCTTAGATTTTCTTATAGCATAGGGTCTAAGAAAGAATTTTAAAAATAATATAGTAAAATAGGACATCGCGGGCGAAAAGCATGTTAGGGAATCTATGTAAAGTAACTTAGGATGTTTAGGGTAAAGTCAAAGTAAATTACCTTTACAAGAAATGGAACGTACAGTAGTACCCAATTAATATGGCTTACCGATGTACCTGCGCAAAAGATACATCTTCAAAGCGCGGGAAACGCTATTGGTCGGCAGCTGCCGCCATGTTAGCGCGCGCCGTGCCGAGGGGCCTCACGCGCGAGTGAGACGGAACTAACAGCTGCAGCGTATTATGAACCTTACAGTAGTGATCTAAGATTGATTGTAAGTTTTAAGCATTCTTTCGTTAATCTTCGGGGCCATTCTTTCTTTTCTGTGCGAACGAAGATACACGACGCGCCATATCAGTTGGGTAATACTGTACAAATTATGATGGATAATTTGTTAAAAGTTGAATACATATAAAAATATTTATTACGCTTATAGGCAAGCATATAACATTAACTGGAGTAGATAAACTATACATATACCTACCTACTATACCTCACGCACTATAGTTGGTAAAACGCGTAATGCTAGCAACTGTAGTGGCAAAAGGTACCCCGTATATGGATTTCAATCTGAATTTTCTCTTCGTGTTTCGTGCGTTCAGTGCTTACATTTTTAAACTAAACAGCCATACATCCTTTCTAATGGTTGCCATAGGACGTATATATCGGCGGACAATCGCCGTTTGTATTGAAAACACTGTTATTCATATTAACCGTATCTATTTATGAAACGGGTACTGTAAATAATTAAATTAGAACACTCACACACATAAAATATTTCAACAATATAGCAAATTTAACAATTAAATATTAAAAAGCTTGTACTTAACTCAAGGTTGTTACTCCTTCACGTCTGAGAACGGAATGAATTTTCAAGCTCGGCTCGCTATTGCTTTTATAGTTTTTATACGCCAAGAATCTACCCTCAACGATCAACACTTTTATTTTGAATAAAATGAACGACTTGCGGTTGATTTAAAATCATAGAGTGAGCTGTCAATTAAAATACTGAATTGTTTGTAAAAATTAAATAATGATTATAAAAATGAAAAGGTAAATAAATATAGCCTGAAATAATTCAAGAATTCACAATCATTTGAACAATAAAATTATAATAAACATATTCTTGCCTATTTGAAATCTTTAGAATAGCATTAAATAAGTCAGTTTTAAATATTACTTATACCGACACGATGATCGGAATTGTTTGGCGCCGATATATACGTCTTTTTTGTTATTCTAGTTTACACTTATCATCATATTCATGCGGATTCCTGGCTATCACCTGGTGGACCATTCACAATGTCATTCACAATGACAATCAAATGTCTTGGGCCGTTTGCACCCGCCCTTATACCTTTATACTCTAAAAATTACTTTATATTATTATTTAGTGCATTGGTTATACAACAGTACTATCTACATTTTAAACTTAATATTTTACATGAAAATATTTCTCATGTCATACATACGATATGGCGAATGTTACCGGATAATGCAAGTTATACGTTAAACAAGTTTACAATGTGAGCACGAAAACTGTCTTTACTTGTTAGAGTCATTGAATCTTGTTTCGGTGGTCCTCAGTGTGAAGATAAACAAAACACCTAATTTTCAAAAACTCTTTAAGGTAAGTAATTGAACCAATGCGGTCGTGAATCACTGAAATATTTAGCCATATTGTTCTACGAAGGTAGAAACCAATTAAAACTGAAAAAAAAAACAAATTTCCCGCCTCATGCTGAGCATCCACCTTAATCTATTTTCTAATTACATACGCGTCCCTACAGTTGGGATACGACTGGGTTGAGCCTCGGATATTAGCTATTTTATGGACGTAGAGTTGGACGATCTTTACATGCCTTTGTATTTTTGAGGTTTCCTCTTATATCTAGTGTTGAAACGTAAGTTACAGAAACAAAGATAATAAAGATCATAATAATATGCGTGCCCCCGGTATAAAACCAAGTAGAATAGTGCAAGTATAAGACGCACTTCGTAACGTTACTACTATTATTTATTCTGTGGCGTAACATCGAACAGTATGGTATGTAATGCAGAATATATCTATTTACCTACTTATTTAAACCAACCACGTCGCAGAGTTAGGTTGGCTGTTGTACAAGGTTTCTCAAAGTGGAGTACAGGAAGCCCCATTGGAACGTCAGTTTGACGTAAGGGGATCGCATCCAGATGGTAGCTGACCTAGACTGAGCAAAATAAAACTTCTGAAATTAACAAACACACATTTCTTTTTGTCTATACTTTAGGCACCTACTGTATTATTGTATCATTCCATATTTTAAAGAGATAGGTATCTACATAATTTAACTTCTGGGCGATAAGTTTGAGACACTATCTCTTTCGTTTCGATGTGCTTTGGTGTAGAATGCAGAGTTCTCCTCGTAATCGATCACTCTACACATACAAGTGTTCTCAATCGAATCATATTTTAGCAACACTTAAATTAAATTAAATCCAAGTACCTACTACAGGCAGGCAGTAAAAGCTTAGTTTAGAATTCCCTCCCCTACCTACTCGCTAAACCGACTTAAAACTTAAAGGTTGTACATACAATCTACTAAACTAAACATGCCGCATCTTATGAAGTTCATGAATCCTGAATTTAATCTGCTTTATATTATGGTGCGTCTACGCTACGCGAACCGAGCCGCTCTCTGTTCGTCGCTCGCGATATCAAGTGTGGACGTACAACGAGCCTACAAATCGAGTGCGATCCCTGTTTCCGTCAAAAAACTGACCTTTAAATAATGTAACATATACCTAACTGTAAATAGATAATGTAAAATATTTCGACATTCAAGTGATCGTTTGGTATTATATGCTGTTCAAATGTCAAGTTATGGAAAATCAAAACTTTTATGTGACTTGAGGTTCAACCGTTCAATTATGTTTGGCGGTAGTCTAGGTTAATATATAAATTCTTTGTCTGTCTGGCAAGGGGGTCGCCAGAATTTTTCAACCTGTAAGGGGGTCGCGAAATCAATAAGATTGAAAAACACTGCAATAAACAATCTAGAAACATGACCACTATAGGTAAGGCTTCATTTTCATTCTACTGTTATGAGCATAAATATACTAAAATAGTGTGTTAGGTATTTTAAATCAGGGTCATAATCATCGTGTCCTACTCAACTTATAAATAGATGCTGTTCATGCAAGATTAGTTATGAAGTACCTCTTCGTAAAAGTCTACGAAGCTACAAAGCTGATAATGCTCTCCACTGAGGGTTATCTCGTATCAAGGTCGTTGTGTTGAGAGCTCTTGACTGCTGCATTACTGATGCGCTTAAAAAACCGTCAATATTTTATCAATTAATTTCTACCAAACTTTTCTACCAAATTATATATTTTATAGATGGATCATAATATCTTGGGTGGGATGTCATATAGCTGACATTACATACAATACTCGAGATAAGTATGACATACATGTCGGTGAAAATATCGTAAGGAAACCATAGCACAGTGGTAGGGTACTTTGTACTACTCGCCTGGTTAGCTAACACCCTCAAGTTGAAAACCTACTGTTGGAATTTTTCAAGCTGCCTAGGAGGCATCCAACTAGCTTAACGACTATCACAATTAAGTGATAATCGGGACCAACGGCTTTACGTGCCTTCCGAAGCACGGAAACGCTCGATTTGAAATACCACTAGGCGGTCACTCATCCAGGTACCGACCACCACGGTGGTAGCTTAACTTTGCCGATCGATTATTAAGAACGGCTAATCATGCTATACCACGAGCGAAGTCTGGTGAGCCTAAAATGTATGTAGGTATCCGTAGACAAAACCTCTATACGAGTGGACTGACCATGATCATTACAACTTGTCGAAACGTCGAAGTTAGTTAAAATCATATTTTGATAAAGCGAGAATAGATCCGATACATTAATTTATTAAAGAATTTAGTTCGCGAAAGCTTAAAAATTACTAAAACCTCTATAAACCTGGTAAATCCATACTACATAAAAAAACCATGATAAACCAAACCAATAGAATCGAAGCGGTGGCACATACTTCCATTGAATGGACCCACAGTGCTTTAACTTTGTCATTATTTTATTTCCCCTTGTTACTCCGTCGCGGCCTATATCACTATCGTATTACACGTATCAATCTACAATGGACAGGTCACGGGTCAACTCGACCCTTTGTGCCTATAAGGACCTTGGCACGGCATTCTCACGGGTTTAATACGTGACAGGGTGTTTTCAACCGTGGAATTGGAACATCGGGCTACAAGGATGATCTTTATACGATCATTAGACCAAATCTTTGTATGGAGATGTTATACGAAATAATTGTATAGGAGAGGAGTAGATACTTGATATTGACATCTATTCATTGTTAATTAATTGACAGTCTACTATAAGGTGACTCATTACGTGGAAGACAAAAATATATGGTTGTAGTAGCTTCTCCCTGCTTGCATCACCCCCTGGCTAAGTGACAATTGTATGGATAAGCATAATAATTATATGGTATATTGTATAAGTATTTGGAAAAAAGCTGTTATATGAAAAGATCTTCAACAAAAACAATGCCTTGCCAGCCTTGCTGAGATTCTTGCCGGAGTTTTTTTTTTTTTTTTTTACTGTTTATAGGCCTGTGTTTTACTGCAATCTCACCATGGTAAGTGATGATGCGGCCGAAGGTGGTAAGCACACAAAGCCTAGAAGGAACTGGCTCTCAAGTGCAGCTATCGGAACACACCGAAAGGTGCTTGGCGACAGATTTTCAACTTGAGGGTGGTAGCCAGCCAGGCGGGTACTACAAAGTACCCTACCACCGTGCTATGGTTTCCTCACGATGTTTTCCTTCACCGAAAGCTCAAGCTCATTGTAGGATTCGAACCCGGGACCTTCATCTCGGTATCCGACGTCACTACCACTGAGCTATCATCGCCTTAGTCTTCTCAGTTTGAGTGTATTCCGAACCGGTGGTAAATTCAACTGTATGTAACGTTCATAAGTGCCTTACCAGGGCCTAAACTGAATAAATGATTATTTCTTTATTTATTACCCGACTGATCCGGAAGGAGCGTAATGTTTTTTCGATTGGTTATCATTTAAATAATAAAACAAGGTAGTTTTGCAATATCTTCTTATTAACATGAAAAACATAACTCTCATAAATAATGAATTACATTATTTGAGATATTGAGGTGTCAAAATTTAAAGCGAAAATACATAATTATTTTGGTATTAAAAGGTATACAGTACAATACAATTAAACATGTAAAATGATATTTAAATTATAGGACATGACATGATTGCAAAAAATATGTGACAAACAAAAGAAAGTCTTATGAGATTATAATACACGGTTTTAATTCGAGTAAGCGCTTCAAATTTAATAAATTACGTGTGCACAATATATTTTCTAATCTATCAGTCGTTCTAAAATAATTTAATAGATACAAAAACATATCGAAACGCGGATTAATTTAAATACGCATCACTGGGGTAAGTTTGAGGGATTATTGTCTAACTCCAATACATGTCGTTATCCATTTGAATTAACAGTGAATTGTAAACCTTATACCCATCGAAATACATATGTACTACGTACTAGATTTCACGATCCAAACTATTCCGAACACTCACTTTGTACGCCTTTACAATACTTAAATGTGGCTTCGACTTTCATGCAGTGTGGTCGCGTACAGAGCCGCACTCATAAATAATACGAGAACTCACGTAAATAACAATTCAGTAAAGTAAGTAAAATTATTTATCTACACCCATGCTTTAAATCCTCTATTAACCCGTTGGTTCACGCGAGGGACGCGCGTCCTATTATAACAATTGATGTCATTGTTATATTTTTATCCGCGAGCCAAGCGATTAAAGTTCCTGAAACAGTTAGCTTATAGCCAACCAAAGATTTTCATACGGCATCGTGCCTCTACCCAGATGGATAGTCCGCCTTACTAAAGCATGACATTTAATATCACTCCGCTTGAGGGGCTCCTGAACAAATCGCTCTCAGTTCGTGCTGCGCACGGCTGTCATCGCGTCACACTCGCTGTACTGATTAAATAATAAATGTCAACTTGCGTATTAAAACACTGGCTGAGTGTGGTTGTCATAGTGACCATTATATCATCCAAAACTGTGTATAATGTTGTACTGAATTTCATTATGCAACTCTTTTTTTTATTTTACTTTTTTGCTTTTTCGGTCCATTCCTTACTCATCAAACAGCCACATTCTCCGTGGTATCCTTATGAATTTCAAAAAATTAACATTTTCATTCAGGCGCGATTAAAACCCTTGCGGAAATAACTATTATTGTTCAAGTGAATAAATAGGTAATAATATACGTACGTAGGTAGTAATATAAGTAATACCACACCAGAAATAAATATTTCTTCATTTAGATGCTACGTTTGTGATGATCTATCTATAAGGACCACATGTTGTTACACTACTTTATGAAAAACGTATGCGCCATGAAAGTCATGGCACTTACGACGTTTTGGTCGCGAGAAATCTATACTTTATAACCGATCTAGCGCCGCATGTTTTAGTAGTTTAGTTAGACGACACAACTAATGTTTTAGCGATGCAGAAAATACCTGTCTGTCTACGGCGCGCTCGCCCCTCACATTTTTTGTTTGGAATAGCTTCTCTAGTACGTAGTCAATAAGGCTCATTGCTTATACCGACAAGCTTTATTTCGGCTCACGTTGCATGAAGTGTTAGGTTATTATTTCATTAACATATCTCGAATCTTATCGGGTATCGATAGGTGTTATAGTAAGACAACACGGGGGCTAGGGTAAAGGATGAATTATAGATTTATTTGAGGAATAATTCCTGAAACAGAAACGCTTCAATTTTTTGGAATAACGCGCAGATAAAGAATAAAGTGCACAAGCGCACATTTTGGTAATACCGTCAATACAGCAATATGCCAATGATCTGCCTCTTTGGAGATTTTGACAGTTCAAACTACTTCCGAAAAATTACGATTTTGTCTAAGACTGATCAACCGCCATTATAAAAACAGATCACGACCTGGGTGAACTTGGTTGGTCAACCCAAGACGAAGGTCAAACATGATCGTGTATAAATCGCAGTGAAATAGAAATTGGTGGGAAACAATTGTTACCCCTAATAAAATTGGGATTTATTGAAATAGTATATGTATATAGTAATTGTACTTTATAGAAATAAATTAATAGATTATATATTAAAATAAAATATTTTAATTGTTATATCCATAATATTTCTATTTCACTGCGCAATTAAACCCCACAAGTCAACATTCACAGATAATCAAAAATCATAATAGCTGTCTTTATATACAAAATGCACACTAGCATTATGAGTATTAAATATATTTAGGTATAAGAATCGTGCAGACTTGTCAATTAACGCGTCGTTTTGCAACACGCTAAGGCTGCTGGCACATACACTAGCGACTTTCACGCTGTCACTAAAGTACCTTTTCACCTAGTCTAGCAATCTAATAAATGTTTTTGAAACTTTCATATTAAAATTATTTTTAAGACAACGCGCTAATAGCGCCGCGCTGATGACGAGTGATTCGCTAGTGTACGCACCGCCTTAAAGTATAAGTCATAGAAAATATAGCATTATATTGCTTTGTGTACCACTACATGATATTACATGAGTCTAACTGACAAATATAGTATTTTATGGAAGATACGTGCACAGCGTTGGCATCTAATAGTCAATAATATAATAATAGTCAATGCAAAAGTTTTCGATTTTCAAGTTAGCTCTAATTGTCTAAATCATCGTATTGTCTATGGTAAATTTTAGGAGGAAAATTACTAGTCTCCTTCGTCCGTCCGAATTTCGATAAATAATAAAAATAGCATCATTTAGGTAGCATGGAAAATAGCCGAAAAGCGTTACGATTATTTCATATCAATTTATTATAAAGTCGAATACATTCCAACTACCACATCCAATGTGTTATCAAAAGCTACCATAGTCCATCATCTTCAAATCATGTTGCCACGATCAATGCATGTTTTATGAGCAAGATGGTAAAATACATTATTTAATTCAGTTCAGGTCCGATTTTCATTCAAAACAGAAATTCATACAAATTATCAACCAGATATCACTTATCTAGCCATTGCAATATCAGCCCTAAGTCGACATTAATAGAGCCAATAAGTATTCTTCGACGTACCTTTAATGTTAGGGCTTCACCGTCGTGTAATGCCATTAATTAGCACGTTATTTGTCATAGTACGCAGATATGGCTGGATCGTAGCGCGCTAATTTGCTAAGGGCATTATTAATGTCGTTAAACTTTAGGCGATAGCTCAAATGAAATGATAGTGTGGCCACACATTTAGTGTACCATTTATTACACGTTAATTGTTCCGATAATTGGACGTTAAGCGTCACGCAGGAAGCCCTGGCATTACAAAAACAGAATTTTTGTATCATTTTCAATAACTTAACGCACCGCTGAAGAGGAAAAGGGACCTAAGAGTTCGATATTTTACATACTGAATCAAATAATGAATATGTTACATACATTTCATAAAATATACGTTTGTATTCAGGTTTATTGGAAAAACACTAACAACCTTGCAGGACTGTATTACTAACATCATAAACAACTTTTAGTATTTTACCAATAACCCTTATAAAGAAATATTGGCTGACAGTATTGAATAGATATTTACAACAGATTGAATCAAATAGTTACACCGTAATTTCAATGAGTTCCTTCACATACGAATCGTCCATTTTATCAATTAATCAACAACTTCATAATAACCCTAAAATATGTAGTTTCACTACGATTCACCAGATTCACAAAAATATCATTTTGCGAGGGATTCTAGCACCTCTGTCATTCGAAATACGTTTAAATTCAATGTCAAATATTGGGAAGAAATCCATGAAATATATCGATTGTATTAATAGCTTATTTATCTGTTAAATTTCACCAAAATCGAGTTCTTAATAAACAGATGGACAAGCTCATTAGTTGTTCATAATATCAAAGAATTAAATGGTAATAGACAGCGAAGAATACATCGGATAATATCAACAGGATTAATTAAAATAAATAATTCAATAACACGCCTCGAACGCGATAACAACAAATTGAGAACTTATCTATTTACAATTATATATCTACTTATGACTAAATGTATAATTATATTATCAATAGTATAACTGAGTGTATGACTGGATAGCTCACTGTAGTCGCCGCGGACGCCGCGCCGCGCCGACTGAATCACAAGCGTTACTATACCTAATAAATAGTCACTTTCTTTTCATACGTTTACGTTTGTGGACCTTGTGATATTATGTGAACTCATTAAACTGCGCCAGAGCCGTCTTCACCCTGCAAATAATTGTAATATTATAACTTTGAATCTTGTTATTTTAATTTAAGCTTAGGTGGTGGTCGTCTTTAATAAAATAGCACGGTCAATGAATGCCACATCAAAGACCGCCTACACGTCACGGTTCAGATACTTTTCCGGGATGAAAAGTACCGTATGTCCTATTCCAGGATCAAATGTAACTCAAACGCACGCACTCATGCACGCACGCACTAATTCGCGTACGCACTCATGCACGCACGCACTAATTCGCGTACGCACTCATGCACGCACGCACTAATTCACGCACGCACATACTCATGCACGCACGCACTCATGCACGCACGCACTAATTTACGTACGCACTCATGCACGCACGCACACGTACCCAAGCACGCACCCAAGTACGCACCCAAACACGCATGCACTCAAACACCCAGATTTTCTTTCATAACATACTTGTCGTGCAGGTGCGCGGCGTCCTGGCGCGCTCGCAGCAGCTTCAGCGCTCGCAGCACGCCGACCTCGGCCAGCCGCGCTTGCCGCTGCACCGCTCCCGCCTCGCCGCGCCACACCAGGTTCCCCGCCACGAATAGCGCTGCTTCTTGGAGTTTGCTCTCCGGGTGCGCCTGATGGATGTACGGTCAATTAATATACGAGACATTATTTATATTATTAGATTTTGACTAGACGCTCAAACTGTGGTATGTGCTTCCCGCCGTCGTTATCCCAATAGAATACAGCATAGGGTTCTTCAAAAAGGTGTAAAGAGATTTCTGGAGGGTCGGCAACGCGCGACTAATGGTGTTGCAAGCGTCCATAGGCTACGGTAACCACTTAGTAAGGCGGGCCGTATGCTTGTTTGCTACCTTAGTAGTATAAAAAAATACTGTATGTTTATTTATTTATTCTTCACACAAGACCATCTGATCCCACAATAAGCAAAGCTTGTAATTGTATGTGTCCGCACTTAGTAAAATCTTTGAAAAACTGTTGCTTAACCGATTGTCAAACCAATTTAAAAAAAATATATACTGCATAAAAACTGTTGCTTAACCGATTGTCAAACCAATTTAAAAAAAATATATACTGCATAGTCTTGAACGATTTAGAGGTTAAATCGTTCAAGTGCATAGTCATAAGTTCGGTTTCACGAATCTACATCAGATGCGGCGGTAACATTATAGAATAACCTCAATGAAACCGGGAATAATTTACAAAATGCATTTGATCTCGTGATCTGTCCAAAGCCTTTGACTGCTTTGACCATCATTTTCTGCTCCAAAATCTTGAATATCATGATATGGAACTGCTCTTAATCTTATTTTATCTTACTTAAGTAATTGTCAATAAAAGGTAGGAATTTGTGGTACAACATTGAAGAACTCTTTGAGCTAAAATGGGAGTACCCCAGGGATCAATACTAGGACCTTTTTTGTTTCTAGTTTATATTAGTGATTTAACATCAATTGTAAATGGTATTTCAGATTGCCTTGATTGCATATGATACTTCAATAATTTATAAGATTAAACCGAACCGAACCACACGACGCCGGGAAAATTTTCACCCGTACGTTGTTGACATACCGAATATACGGACACAGCGTTTTGCATCCTCATTTTTAATGCGGACAGCAAGGGAGTGGAACTTGCTTCCGGCGTCTGTGTTTCCTGACGCTTACAATCTAGGTACTTTCAAGGCCAGAGTGAATAGGTTTCTTCTGGGTAAGCGTGTTTCATCTTAGGCTTCGTCATCGCCCCATATGGGCGGGTCAGTGGCCAAACGCAAGCCCATCTAATTTAAAAAAAAAAAAAAAAAAAAAAAAGTAAAGAATAAGGTTTGTTGCATCGTATCGCAATAATCACGAATGATTTTCTCAAATATCCTCAATAACTACTGGTACGAGAGCTACCAACGTTTTCGAGAAAGAACTTTAGCAAGGCTGATTTTTTTATATTTCCTTGCTCATAGAAGCCTGATTGAGATGCACCAACTCTGACAGCCGGAAGTGGTTGCGTTTCCTTCTGCGCATCCTGTTTGTACTGGTGAAAATTTCGGAGTTTGAAACATTTTAACATTTTTTAAATTTGTTCGTCACTTTCTCCGTCCTCTTAGCAAATACATTTTTTTTTGGATGAGCGTTATGTGATTACTACTACGTGCGAGATGCTATTTTAGTTGTGAAAAAAAAAAAAACATTTTAACATGATAAAGTTATGCTAGAACAAAAAAATTTTTTGTCAGGTGGAAATCTGGTTGCATAAGAGTATACAGACCAATAGTGTTGATTCTCGCGAGAGACGCGCATCCTATAATAACAATTCTTTTCGTTGTTATCATTTAACCGCAATCCAAAGATCGGCTTAAGAATATATTGTGGTACTCGAATATCTGTTTAGATTACCTTCGACCAAGAAGTATGAGGATTTCATCACTGCCTAAAAATAGACAAAAAACTGCTTTGTCAGAGAAAGTCATGACAATTAACGAATGCCGACAAGCACGTCTATAAGAATTGGCTTATATAATATATCAGTTTATATTAAGATTTATTACATATTCAGATTCTTCATTATCAAGCTCGTCAAAGCCCAAATCAGAGGGTTTAATAATAATAAATAAATAAATATAAATATCCTGGGACATTCCTCATACACGGTCAACAATATAAAGAGCAAGACAGCAAGAAAACATTTTAATGTAGAAAACCCTCGTGAATGCATGTTTCCTGTACCTTTCTAAAAGCTTTTGATTTAGCATCATATAATATCCTGTGGGATAAGCTTAGGAAGAGAGGTGTCCCTGTGGAATTAGTTACTACACTATCCGTCTGGTATAACAAACAGATAAATTATGTTAAATGGTCCAACGCAATGTCTGATCCATACAAACTGTAATGTGGAGGTCTGACATCGCCAAGATTATTCAATATTTATGTAGATCAACTGATCAGTGATTTACTATCTGGTAATTGTGTAAATAACATGAGCTATGCCGATGACATGGTGCTTAACCATGACATGCCATGGTTTATTGTGACTGAAGACCTCAAAGATGATTGCATCGACCATAATAAGGTCAAGGTATCAAGGAGGGTAAATTCATTATAATAGGTCTTTACCTATGAAATTGCCGTTCTGCAGTACTGGCCATTTCAAATCAAAATAATTTTTGTTTGGCTAAGAATTCTAATTTCAAATTAATTTTATTTTAAAAACATGGAATTCTTTTTCAAAAGTAGTCATTTGTTTATTGATTAGTGTTACATTTTCATCGCATTTCAATCTTTTTCGTCATAATGGATACGTTAAAAATTCGAGTAATTATGGAATATGAGTACCGTCGTGGCAGCAACGCGGCACAAGCGGCACGAAACATCAACGACGTTTACGGAGCTTACACTACAAACCAACGCACCACTTGTTATTGGTTTGCTCGCTTCCGTTCTGGGAATTTCGACCTGAAAAATGAACCTCGCGGTCGTCCGAAGACTTTGGTCGACAATGACGAATTAAAGGCGATTGTGGAAGCTGATGATATACAATCGACGGCTGAATTAGCAGCAGCTTTCGACGTTAGCGTCAAAACAATATTGGTCCATTTGCGTCAAATTGGCAAGGTAAAAAAGCTTGACAAATGGGTGCCCCACGAACTCAATGATCGCTAGCGCGAAGTACGCGTCGAAACGTGCCTTGCACTGCTCAACAGACACACAAATAAAGGAATTTTGAACCGCATTGTTACCTGCGATGAAAAATGGATTCTGTTTGATAACCGCAAGTGCCCAGCAAGTTGGTTGGATCCTGGTTCAGCACCTTAACAATGCCCTAAACGAAAACGTACCCCTAGAAAAGTAATGGTCACTGTTTGGTGGTCTAGCGCCGGTGTGATTCATCACAGCTTCTTACCAAACGGGGTGAGCTTTACTGCAGATGTGTACTGTGAAGAACTGAACACAATGATGGAGAAGCTGGCACATCTCCAACCAGCATTGGTCAATCGCTCGTCTCCGCTGCTCTTGCACGATAACGCGCGACCTCATACTGCACAGCAGACGGTCTCCAAGTTGCAAGAACTGGGGTTGGAAGTTCTCCGTCATCCGCCCTACTCACCAGACCTTGCGCCTACAGACTACTACTTTTTCCAGAATTTGGATAACTTCTTGGCGGGAAAAAAATTCAATACCCGAGAGGCAGTACAAAATGCCTTTGAAGAATTTGTTGCCTCCCGTCCAGCTGATTTCTTTAAGAAGGGCATCAATAAACTGCCACTGCGTTAGCAAAGATGCATTGATTGCATCGGTGATTACTTCGATTAATACAAATAAAAAATACTTGAAAAAAAATCGTTTACATTTTTTCATACAAAACGGCAATTTCATAGGTAAAGACCTAATATTATTATTCATTATAATAGTGGATGGATGTCCAAAAAGAAGTCTGAATAAGAGATAGATGAATTGTAAGATGAAATTAGTAAGAAAGGAGGGAATGCTGATATAATGGTCGAATTGAAGCAGCGCAAAAATTGCACCGACTCCATATAATTAGCAACAGGGTAAGAAAACAACGAATTAAATAAAGTAAAAGTATATTAAAAAGTAAAAACCATCGTGTTATCTAAATGAAAAAAATAATGAGGAGAAGAAGCGACGCAAGAAACTCCTCATGGGCCCGAAATGTTTATTGTTGTAATTTTACAATTAAATTATCACTTTAATTACACCTACAGTATTAATAAATTAAAAGTTTTAGTAACGGGTGAAATAGCAGCTGCACTTAGAGGTATGCACAGGGGGGCTAGAAAGGAAGCTAAAGCAACATTGCTACGGAATCCATTTTTTCGATTTTCTTTTTGGTAAAATAGTTACTCATTATGTTCAATTCAATTCATTAAAAGACTCGGAATTGATGAATTACTTAAATTCTGCTGTAAATTCGAAAAAATAAATTGCGTTAGCAATATTGCTCAGCTTCCTTTTTAGGGGGCTAGGTCGAGTGCTTGCGATAGACTGCCTCCTCTATATGCTACACGCAAACTTTTATTAACTTTGCTATTGACTTTATGGTCAGTGTTGCCACTTAATCAATCTTTCTAATGATCCAAATAAGTCGGACCAACTATTCAGCTTCCCGATACATAATTTATATTAAAAAATTGATTAAATCCTAACTTCCTAACTAATATTATAAATGCGAAAGTGAATTTGTTTGTTTGTTACGCCTAGAAGGAGTTAGGCTACTTTTTATCCCGGGAACACGGGTGAAACCGCGGGGGACAACTAGTACAAAATATTTTCGGAGATTTCTCAGTTTAAGTGTATTTCGAATCGTCGATAGATTCAACTGTAACGTTCATAAGTGCCTTATCAGTGCCTAATCTGAATAAATAACTTTTTTATTTGGATTTTGAACATAAAGTTATCTTATTCTTTCCTTCAAATGGCTCTGGTTTAAAATAAACTTTTTCGAGTTAGCATTTTGTTCATTGCTGCTATCGATTGGGTCTCTAATTCCACTTCCGGTACTTGCTTTCCGTGTGCTGAACTGATCTTAAATTAGTCTTTGTACCCTTATGCAACCAGATTTCCGTCTGGTAAGGTTTGTTTTAGGTTCACTGATAGCATAACTATATAATGTAAAAATTTCAGCTTTTAGAAAATGGTTTGGAAGAAAATATGTCATTCACAAGATTCACAACTAAAATAGCATCTCGCACGTAGATAGCAACCACATAACGATCTGTCGATTTATGTTTAGGTAGCTAAAAGGCTGTAGAAAATGGTGATGAAAAAATTATTCGTGCTAAAATGGTTTAATGGGTTAAAAATCCGAATTTTTCACTAGTACAAATAGGATGCGCAAGAGGAAACGCAACCACTTCCAGCTGCCAGACTTGACGCATCTCTATCAGGTTTTAATGCGCAAGAAAATATCAAAAATCCAGCCATGCTAAAGTTCTTTTTTTCGCGACGTTGCTAGCTCTTATACCATACATATTTCTCAGTATTGAGTTTTCTTATGATAATCGAAATATGAACGCACTATTACTAAGAAAAACAATGAATCTGTTTTTGTTTCACGTTCAACGTTTTGTCGGCTACATCATAACTCACTAAAACAAAAATAATGAACTCACCAGGTAGTCGACCAGTTTCCTGAGCACATCTTCATTGGCCATGATGAGATCCTTGGCCTTCTCCCCGTCGCCGATGTTCCCCAGGATGCAGAGCGCCTGCTCCTTCACCTCCGCAGGGTACGAACCCTCCAGCACTACTATCACTGCCTACACACACAACAATATGGACTATTATAAGACAGGTACGACATACCAGGTAACCTGCCGCTACTGGAGAATTACCTCCACCGAACGGAAGATCAAAGCCAAATTTTCATATTAAATTTCTCACCACATTACCTCGGATAAACGATTATATTGCAGGCTTACGATAAGACGCTTACCACTAGGCGGACCGTATGGTGCCAAAATGGTGGGGCTAGACGTTAATATTTAGGCTTTTGGTGCCTCTCACGTCTTAGTTTCCTTCCTAAAAATGCGGCGGAGAGTTGTAATACAAACACCAAAACTTTATGAAAGTGGTATAATAGTTGTATACCTGCATAACTTGTGAGGAGTAGTCGGTCATAATGGCGTCGATGTGCTGCCTGGTGGAGAGCAGGTTCCGCAGCAGGCCCAGCGTCTTCATGATGACGCGCGAGTCGGCGTCGCCCAGCAGCCGGAACATCTGCTCCGTGCCCAGGCAGCACAAGATGCGTTGTTTCACCTTCTGTTCTGCCTGCATGGACAATATTTAACTCGTTAGTATTATACAAAAGTTTATACTGGGTGGAGATTTCGAGATGGCATATTTTCGAAACCTATGTTTGGTTAGTCATGCTGAACAACTTTTACTATAGGACCAACAACGAATTCTCAAAAAAAATATTTTACTTTTCATACATTATGATCGAGCAAGGTTGACATTTACTATGGAAAGATAACATTTTTTTTTTGAGAATTCACCGTTGGTCCCATAGTAAAAGTAGTTCAGCATGACTAACCAAACATAGGTTTCGAAAATATGCCATCTCGAAATCTCCACCTGTTATAATGGTGCCGATTCTGTTGTAAAACGCACGAAACTTATTTTAATCACATCACATCTCTTTCTTACAAACATTATTGAAAAAGGTTAGACCATATTTAAAGCTGTCGAATTAGTCTTTGCCGTTTTCATTTGCGGGTAAACAGACGAAACCAATTTTGACAAGACATCATTGTGCTCATTATGACAGCACGGCCACTCCTCGGCATTTACCTTGCCATGCAAGTGAGGCCTTTGAATCATATGCGATAAAGTAAATTTTGCAATGACTAGATAAAATAGTTGACGCCTCGCACGCAGCAAGCGGTATCTTACCAAAGCCGCGCCACCAATTTCACCGGCGCCGCGCCGCCCGCAAGCTGCCACCTCACAGGCGGCGCGCTGGCAGATATGCTGGCAGCATATGCTGAGTTGAGGTCCTTTTTGGCATCACACCACAAATATCTATGCTATTTCTTTTTTCATTTGTGGCATATCATAATTATAAGCTTTTATGTTTTATTTTTTGTTATTTCTTTTTGTTTTTATTGAATGCTTTTGTTTTTGTTGTTTGCCTACTTTGTAGTTTTTAATTTAAATTTTTGTGATGTCAAATAAAGCTATGTCTATTGTCTATTGTCAGATTAACAATAGACAATAGCTGCGCCGTTGCTGCGATGGAGCGGTGCTGACATAGTGGGCGATGACCTTTAATTGGCACTCACCACTGTCTATAGATTACACTAGAATAAGTCAAATACGTACCTGAAACGCCATATTCATAAGAGCCCATATGCCGTTCAACCTCAGTGCTGCTTCAGGCCTTTTCGTTAAATTACATAACATTTCTACGGCACCTGATCATGAAAATAATAATTATTAAAAAAAACACCCACGCTTCAATAATGTCTCTTTAATATATATTTAAGGTACCTTGATCCAACATAGGTTCCTTAGCAGGTGAGAACTCTAATAGTAGATTACATAGAGTTGAAGATCCTACGGTGAGTAGCTCAGTTCCGGGTGAGTCGTTCAGAAGCTGCATAAGCGGCCTCCATACTGAGTGGTCCTGTAATGTGTAGGATTTAACTTTATCAAGAACAACTGAATTTAAACAATCGGACTTATTTCTTATATCCTTTTCTTATGTTTGTTGTTAGTAAGAGATATAATGAGACAAAATTTTAATTTGTTAACAGAATCAGCAGTCAGCACTAATAATTCAAAAACCAATGTGATTTTACCTGAAACGTCGTCCTCAGCTGTTGTACCGATCTTGAGAGTGAATGTAAACATCTAACTGCTGCTAATCTTACCTGTAATAATATAATACTATTTAAGTACCTAGGATATAATACCCAAACAATCTGCCATGGAACTATAAGTATTGTGACACTTACAGAAGGTTCAGGGTTATTCATTCCATTGACTATATGCACCATTAATCCATGTGTTTCTATGATCCTCTTGCGAATATCTTCGTCGTTCGCCCCCAGAGAAGCGAAACATTTAAAGGCGCCTTGCTTCGCGGCCGCTGAGGGACAGTTGACGATCTCTGCTAACGAACTCATTAAGTGGTTTGATATCGCTGCTAGTCTTTGGAGTGAAGTGTCCACCTAATTGAAAAATATATTCAATGTATGTTATTATAAAGCTGAAGTTTGTATGCGCTCTTAATTAGCAGTCCGATAAAAAAATGTTTTATATGGGCCGTTTATTGTAAGGCTTTATTTCCTAGACACTCATAAGGCAATAAGGTCGAAAGGTCAATAATCGGATTGGCTTATCTGAGAGCAGTTGTTCCTAGAAACACGGTGCGCACTTTTTAAGATAGCGATACAATGTAGACCTTTATTTAGTATACAAAAAGGTACACAGAAGAGAAGGTACAGAACTACAGAGAAATTGAATACGCGTAATTCGCGAAGTCGCGAGTAACTTGTCACGAATTCTTTCACTGAAATGTGTAGCAGATGAAGTTTTATTTAAAAGTGCGCGACGCGTCGCAACTCGGTGTAAACTGACCCTTAAGGCTAATACGTTTGCTGTAAGATATTCAACCTTAAATGGGACCAAAATTAAAGATCGCGACTGTACATTACGCTCACGCGGGAGAAACGTGGGAGAAAATATAAATGATCTTCTGCAGATTTTTTTTCTGTTGCTGAGGAGATTTGTGCATACGCGGATGCAGGTGTAAATAAGTGTTCTACTGATATACCTGCATAAACATGGCGAGAAGGCAAAACTACATACAGCAATATGTTTACCATCCAATAAATAAATCTGTAAAAATTCTCTCAAAATATTTACTTTTCTCATTATACTAATAAAGTGAACTTACATGAAACATAGCATACCTCTGCTAAGTAGGCTAAGGTCTCTGCGGCCGATGCCCGGATGTCCTCCGGCATTTCCTTAGTGCACAGTCGTGCGAGGCATGGCAACGCTCCAAACACCACTCTGTTATTATATTAATTAGCAACATAAATTAACACATCGGTGGGAAGCTAAGCGCATCTTGCGCGACAGTCCCTAAATCTGTAAGTTCATTACCATTTTGTTTTAGTCATAGCACAGCATTTTTTTTACCACTGATGAGGCAATCAAGCATACGGCCCGCCTGATGGTAAGCAGTTACCGTAGCCTATGGACGCTTGCAACACCAGGGGTATCACTCGCGCGTTGCCGACCCTGAAAAAACCTCTTCAAACCCTTTTTGAAGAACCCCAGAACAAATCAAGAACAGCATCGAACAAATAGCCCAAAGAGCGCAATGACGTTCATTTGGTTTAAAATCTCATCATCATCATCATCAGCGTATAAAGTCCCACTGCCGGGACAGAACACGCAGTGGGCACGTGTGGTATCTGCACGAATGGGCAGATACCACACGTGCCCACTGCGGATTGGTGCTCTATAGGCTAATGGTGACCGGGACCAACGGCTTTATTTGCCTTCCGAAGCACGATTCAACAAAACTAAACTTTGTGGATCGATTAAGAATGACTAATCCATGCTACAACCACGAGCGCTTGAAATCTATTTCTTCAATTCACCACCACCGACATTGCGCTCTGATTAGCTAAGTCAAGGACACACTAAACATTTCGAGCAACAGTCCTTACTTCTTTCCTCGATGTACCCCAGATACTAAACTTATTTAGCTATCTATGACACTGATTTATAATTAGTATGTCACTGATACTTATGGTTGTTAGATATTTATTTAGGATAAATATCTAACAACCATACAATAATACTAGCAGACCCCCGCGGTTTCACCCGCGTACGGTTTGTTTTTTTTTTTGCGCGGAACACTTATTATTTTTAAAATAAAATATTAAATTACTCCTTATAACAACAGCTATGACCCGGAACAGACAAACAAAAATGTTTAAAAACTCAAACCGATTTCATTAAAAAAAAAAGGTTGAACTCACATAAAAACATTTTATTTATGTTGGCGTTACACGGCTTGTGAATTTTGGTTCTAGTCACGATAAATCACTTTCACATAGTCTTCAGTCAGTCACCGTCTATAAAAGTCATGTTTTAGTACAATGATGGTTGTACTAAAACTTTTCACGGACTTCTTGAGACAACTTGAAAAGTCACGTACATATATTACACATGATTTTCACTTCACTGGTGCACATAGATTGATCGTTATATAATAAAATACCACCGATAATATGCAATAAAACTCAAATTAATGAAAAAAAAATTAAAACGCAACGTCACTCTGCAAGTTCCCGCCAAAAAGTCACATAAAAGCAATCCAAAACTCTTTAAAACTGGAATTTCATAAGAATAAAAGCACTAAGATGCAAATCACCCCGAAAAATCAAACACAGATAGTTTTACAATTAAAACTAAAAACTTATATAAACATATACACTAACACATAAACCTCAAAGAATCTTATTTAATTATTATAACAACAAATGAAAAAGAAATTAAATTAACTACATCCAAAATATTGTAATCAAATAGTGAAAATGAACTTCCAAACAAATTATACAGCAATCGCAAATATTCGCTTTGTAGGTAATCTAAGAGATTTTCAAGGAATTTTCAAAGGAAAATCAATGCATGAGGTAAGCTTTTCATTCAAATATGAAAGAAAAAAAAATCAAATTCTAATCCGATTTAAAACTTCTTTTTTGACATTCCAATTTTAAAGAGTATTTGCATTGTTCCAAGTTTTTTGAATAAAATCGGCTCAGATTACAGAACCAAAGGCAGATAGACCGCACGGGAATGAGGCCAAAAAAGGAAATACAAATTGAAAAACACATACCTGGTACAGTAGTACCCAACTAATATGGCGCGTCGTGAATCTTCGTTCGCACAGAAAAGAATGTATGGCCCGAAAATTAACGAAATAATGCTTTAAACTTACAATCAACTTTAGATCACTACTATAAGGTTCATAATACACGGCAGCTATCAATTTCGTCTCACTCGCAAGTCACGCCCCTCCGCACACATGGCGGCAGCAGCCGACAAATAGCATTTCTCGCGCTTTGAAAATGTTTTTTCTGGGCACGTACATCGGTAAGCCATATAAGTTGGGTACT
>OX596256.1:4056371-4105152 GCA_951394255.1 Polyploca ridens | reverse complement strand
GATAATACGGAATGTATGTATATGTAGCCGCTAAGCAAAATTACGACAATTGTCTGAATTTGTCTGCAACAATTAGCGTGCGTTAATGCGATATCTACCTCTTTTTATTATAATACATTGGATTAGCAGGATTAGCATTAGCAGTTTGTCTATGGTAGTCTAATCTTAACACGGTAATACCAGATTGGACATGGTTTCCCCAGAAAGTTGCAGATTTTAGGTGAGTAAAAATAAACATGGGAGACAACTTAGCAGCGAAACGGACAATAGTTTATGTTTATATTTTTTCTATTTATTACCAAACAATAAAGATTAATAATACTATTTTAAGGAAGATTCAATCATAGATTGACTTTGCAAAACAGAAAGAGCATAATACCTATACAAGTACGTAGAGCGAGACAAGACTATTCACGTATACACTTCATAAGTGCCCTTCTGGGGCCTAAATTGAATAAATGGCTTAGACTTTAACTTTTTGACTATATCCGGCGCCCCTGAGACGTCAGTTCTGGATACCAGCTTGGGCCTTTAGACTCGGTACAGCGACGTGCTGCTAGAATTGTCGACGATCCCGAGCTCACAAGCGGTTTAGAGCCCCTCAGTCTGAGGAGAGACTTTGCCTCCTTATGTGTGTTCTACCTGCTTGTACAACGGACAGTGTTCTGAAGAATTGTTTAAAATGATGCCCACGGCTACCTTCTACCATCGCAACTCTCGCCATCGACAGGGAGTCCATCCTCACATATTGAAACCAGAATTGTTTCGGACTGTGCGGTCTCAAAGGAGCTTTCTTCCGCGGACGCTCAGATTGTGGAATGAACTCCCCGCCGTGGTTTTCCCAATGGAGTACAGCATGGGGTTCTTCAAAACGGGTGTTAAGAGATTTCTGCAGGGTCGGCAACGCGCGAGTGACACCCCTGGTGTTGCAAGCGTCCATAGGCTGCGGTAACCGCTTACCATCAGGCGGGCCGTATGCTCGTTTGCTACCTAAGTAGTATAAAAAAAAAAAGTGGTTTGTGAACGTGGGAACCTGTGTACTGACTGGTTGATTTGGGGTAGAATATAGAGGATTTTGGCTACACAAGCCATGGTGAAAAGTACTCTTATTTTCTTGGGCTTCACGAAGTTATCGCCATGAATATTATTCATGGTATCGCCAACTTTTGACTTCTATGCATGACGAAAAATAAAAATTACATCGGTAAACTCTGCTATTTCAGATTCATTCTGGTCTTTTTGGCGGGAACTTGCAGAGTGACGTCACGTTTTCATTTTTATTTTCATAAATTCGTATATTTTGAGGTTTATTGCACATTATGATGGAATTTTATCCAATAAAGATCAGTCCATAGGCACTAGTGAAGTAAAATGAATGTAACGTGACTTTACAAATTCTCTCAAAAAGTCCGTGAAGTTTTAGTACAATGACCACCATTTTATTAAAACATGACTGAACACTGTCCAGTGGACAGTGACTGATCATGCGGACTATGTGAAAGTTAATGTACGGACTATATTAAAGTGATATAAATAAAATATATGCGACTGAACGACTTTGTATCCATGGTCATGAACAAATTAACAAACAAAAAAAGATTCTTTCTTTATTGCTTGATTGACAGCTTTCCCCAATCAAACAAGTTACCTACCTAGGTACTTTCTTTCCTTCGCATTTCTATTATTGTATTGATATTGTGATTTCGATCGTTTAACGTTACTGAAATGTTATTTTACTAGCAAAATAAGATTACACACATCATGGCTGATTCTGGTGTTGATACAAGTAACGAAAGCAGCGATAATCCAATTTTCGACCATTCTCAGTGTGTGTTAGAGTTCAACCCCCCAGCGATACCGATAAATCAAGCTGGACAGCCAATGCCCGTCGACTTTCTGGGTGAAACTCACGACCACATCGGTAAAATCAAGTGCTCTACGAAAGCGAGACACTGTCGCCTGAAATACAGGTATGGGGGCATAATTTGTTCGTCCAGAAATCAAAAATTGCGATTCGCGGCCTCGACAAACAATACAGAACTCGTAGAGAAACTCTTGTTGTCAGGGGCCGATCCAAACTCCTCAGATGAGCATAAAAGAAGTCCTCTTCACTTGGCAGCTTGCAGAGGTTACGTGGAGGTGGTAAGAACTCTCCTTAGACATGGTGCTAACCCTAATATAAAAGACACTCTGGGTAATACACCCCTGCATCTAGCTGCCTGCACAAATCACATACCAGTAGTCATAGAATTGCTTGATGCAGGCACTGATGTCAGTTCACATGATAAAAATGGCCGAAACCCTATACAATTGGCTCAGAGCAAGCTTAAATTGATCCAGATGCGTCCAAGTGGTGCCGGAAATTTTGAGGAAACAAGACAACTAATTGGGGAAATTTGTATGGTTGTAGAAATGATGTTGAAATACATGAAAATACAGAAAGCTGATGCGGGCGAGCTCGAGTCTGTCCGAGAGAGGTTGGGACGTGTCAGCACTCGCGAGCAAGTTGATTCTGAAGTACAAAATTTGTTGGACAGTTTAGATTCACTTAAATTAAGATAAACTTATATTTTAAGAATGCTAGGATTGTTACTGCCCACAAATAGAGCTCACAATGTGTAAGTTTTCTTAATATTATTATGTTTAAGTGTATTCTATGGGAGGAATCTTTTACCTATGATGATTGCGTGTCATACTTATCAAATTGAGTAAGTAAAAAAAAATTAATAGAAGTATGGTTTTAATCATTTTGTTTATTGTTTTAATAAACAAAATTGATTTATTTATTAGTACTAAAATGACCAAAATTGCTAATATTTATCTGGGTTGTTTGGCTCTTGTGATTCATAAAATTTTATAAACTTGAAATTTTAACAATATTCATTTAGTAGTTTCTAAGTGTTTCTTAGATAATTATAAAACTATTTACAAACAATATGTAATAAGTTTTAGTAATAAATTTTTCTTTGATTTTCATTATGATATTTCATTTATGAAAACAAAACATCCCAAAATATTTATTTATTTATTGACAACAGTTTCATAAAATTAAACAACTTATTCACAATAATACAATTATCTAAAAAAACACTAATACATACATTTAAATTTTAATCATAATTTATGTATATAAGCCCAAAAAAATTATCTATCTAGCCTAGGAATATTGGCCACTTCCATTTTTAAATTTACAACATGACCAATTAATTTCTATTATTTTGGTCTCATTCCTTTAATAATTAACCCATCACAATAAATAACTGGCAGATATGATGTATCTACATATTGCAAAATAAATTACTTATTTTTTAAGACACACTTAAATAATAAAAATTGTTGTACATTTCATTGGGAAACTACAATAATAATAACAATTATGTGCCAACTTAAAGTGGGACTGACATATTACTACACATTATTAAATATTGTGTAGAACCGTGCATGCTACCTTCTAAAGTAATAAAATAATTTGTGCAAAACTATTAATACAATATTCCAAAATATTTTTTTCCATTGATACATACATAAGTTGTACATATATTTTACAATAGTTTTTAAAAGTATGTTTATGTATATCACATGAACTTGATTAATAATAAAAATAAAATAACATATCAAGTTTCAAATTCAGTACAAATTCTATTTATCACATCTTGAAAACATTTCATAGTAGGCATTAGACAAGACTTAAATATATCATTGGAAAAAAATAATGGCAGAATTTGTTTTTATCACAGAACACTTCAAAGTAATTCAAATATTTCATTACAATAATACTGCTTAATATAATTAAGTTACATCAACAGTCCCTAGTGACCCACCCAACCCATAGAAATAGACTTAAATGCAAAAAAATATAATTTAAAAGGCAAGCTTTTACTTATTAATTACCCATTGATGACATTATCTAAAAATCTTAAGTAAGGTATGAATAGGCAAAAATATGAGAGCTATTTGTTTAACTTGGAATATTATATATTATAAAAATATATATATAAATAAATAAATGCAGTTTGATTCATGGTAAATGAAAATTTGCACGCAAAATTTAATTATAGTGTTGCTTTTTTACATGCTACCAAAAATGATATTGGCACATTTTTCACAACAATAAGTGTTAAAACATTAAAGAGAACAGAAGATGAAATCTTCAGTGTAGAACAACAGTAGGTATACCAAATTATTTAAAAAAAAATATGAAAAACGTGACTGCTATTTGAAACATTGTAAGTAGTAATTAACTGCTCGAACAGTTGAGCAAATAATACAGTCACTAAATCAATTCCTTGACAATAATAGGTATAATTTACATTTTAGAGTGCGTATATTTGGCACTTTTTCATTGTTTGTTAAGCCTGACTAGTTGCTATAATATGCACATTTATCTAAGCTTTATTTAATTTATAAAATTATTATCACATTTTTCGTATTGAACTAATTCAATTCAAATTATCGTAAGACAATTAAAATCAAATCACAACATTCATGGAATGATCAATAAGATTGCTGTCGCACTAATCAACTATAATAAAGATAGAATAAAACAATTTAGATCAGACACAACCATAGCATGTTTTTTACGATCTTCCCTGGAATTTTATTTTCATATTGCACTTCTTTAGGCTCGTTTACGTACCTACGATTCACGTGACTACATCAGTCACTTTGAGAAATATAAGTTTCTTCTTAATATAATTTATCCTAGAGGTTATTTCGAATCCGGCACCAAAAGGTTGACTATGTTTGGAAATATCTCCGCTTGGATGGGCCCATACTCAACCAATTCACCATCCACTGTGAGGTAACCATTAGACCCCTCGGGTACTATTCTGAATGCACTGACGGGAATCATCTTCAAATATTCACTGTTGACGTCTGCGTGCGTCCCGTGGCTCACACCGAGAAGAAATGACAGTAATTGTGATCTAGATATTCCAGCTTTAATAATGAGCATCCACATAACTCCATCGGAAAGTTGCGATCGGGGGGCGAACAAGAAGTCTTCTCCGATATAGGACTGATATGAAACATGTACCATGATGAATTCACCCTCCTCGTGCACCCAGTGCGAGGGTAAGTGAGACATGAGCGAGGGCAGATGCGAGGCGGGGCCGTGCATGCACGCGTGCACCGGCGACCGCATCTCCGACCGACTGCTGGTCACGCTGTGGTACTCTGAACCTCGAGTACTGAAAAATGCACTCCTTCGCGAATTAACTGAATACCACGAATCGACGCGTTGATGATGTTTACCGTTGACAGCATTCGTAAACACCTCTGAATGTTCATCGCAGTCAATGAACGCTTCCGCGTCGGGGGAATCGAGTGCTCCATCCTGACTCACGCTATGGCTTAGGGTGAGCGGTTGTTTTGGCTTAGGAAGATTACTCACATCCTTAATTTTCGCGTAGCTTACTACACCTTTATATCTCCGCAGGCCGAGAAGTCGTGCGAGCGCCCACACGGCGAATCTTTGACCCCCGATCGCTCTAAGCCTCTCGCTTTCTATATCGATGTCCGAGAGAAGTCCCCAACCGACAGATAAAAAGGAAAACATTATCTGCGATCAAAGAAATTTTTCGAATTAGTAGTGTCATAGAAGGAAATAGAGATGGCTCGCGAATAAAGTGTGCATAATATTAAATTAATTAATTAAAATGTACAAGTCGTGTCTAAACATCGCGTTGCGACCGCAATAGATTGGCTGGCGTTTTCCTACATCAGAGATAACAATGCAAATCAGCATAGAGTAGCTTCATGCAGAAATAATTGTATCCGTGAGTCGAGAACACCTTGTTTGTCGTGACGGACGCAGTCAATTGGATAGCGTAATACTATACAATATTAGGTACTACTAGTATTTACTTTATTAAATAAGTCGATCTTTTAATAATGCTAGGTAGGTACTCACTTTAGTTTTAGTTTCAATTCTGACAATATCCATTGGCGCGGTTATGCCTCTTGCTAGTGCCATCGAAAACCCAGTTAAATTATGTGGTATGTACGGTTCACTAAAACAAAAACAAGTAATTACTTAAAAATATACTTATAACGTAGTTAACGGTAAATAAAGCTCAATTACTATGCTTCATTGAATCAAAAACAGGATATTGTATTTTAGTAAACCAAACTGAACACAACAATTTTAAGTATGAATGATTTACAAATTATTGGCTTAATACCTACATGTATTTTTCTATCCTTCTATAAATAATTGTTTTACAAACGCCCGCTGAGAACAAAAGGTGGATAAATGTATGTAGGATAGGTGTAGTTATCATCATCCAAACATTATAAAAACCTTAAGATATACAAATAAGCACGTTTACGTATGTTATACATATATAAGACACGGCAATTTTGTTATAAGTACTGAATTCCCATAAACACTCATCAACAAACAACTGAATTGCGTGTAGGATTTACACGGATCATCGCACCGAGATTGGACTATAATAATACCTAATAAATAACACAATTAGCTAACATACAATAAAGCCCCGATACTAGAACAGGTCAGTAGGTAGGTATAAAAGAGCTAGGTCGAATCAACACAAGGATGATATCAATGATGAACACGGGTTAATAGTTACTCATAGGACAGAGCTACGTAACTAGTTATTCAAATGATTTTAATTCACATTATGAGACGTGCAGTACAATATGCAAAGTACCTATGTAACATCATATTTACCTTATGGACTGGAGGCTAAAGTAACAACGTTCTGACTTACTAGATTTTAAGTGTGACTGGCATGTCCACCATCACTGATTTGAACTCTTGAGTCTGTCGCTGATTTGTCGTCAAATATCATTGCATTATGGCCCAATTTTACCAACGTCGAATAGCACTTATACACGGTATAAATATGGCTGTGACCATGGTAATGGCTGTGACCATGGTAATGGCTGTGTCCATAGTAATGGCTGTGACCATGGTAATGGCTGTGACCATGAACTTACAAAAAGTCGCTGTGACATAATTTGTATTGAGAATCTGCCAAACTGTCATATTTATACTACGAACAAAAGTTACTCGACGTTGGTAAAATTGGGTATAAAGATGCCAGGATTTATTCTTAGAGTGAGTCGTAAATTACACGTGAAAGCCGCGAATATAGTAATTTATAAAAGCCGGTACTGCTAGCTAACTTTACGAGAAGAAACAAACTTCATGTCACAATCTTGATAAACGCTAATGTTCATATAGCTTCGAATATTTTTTTTTGCTTATTATGGCATTTTTTAAATTCACTGGTGAATTTCACTCAATTATAAAATGTAACAACCTCAGTGAAGTAGAAATATCAGATTTTGTTGATCCCTAGTTCAATAGTTGTAAAGGGTTCTTAGGCGGCCCTGCTAGTATGGGTCCGACATGGGAAGGCCACTTCTGTATCATAAGAACTAGAGCACTTAGCGAAAATCTGTTTGCTTTTATTTCTAAGAGCAACACAGGTCGATGATTCTCTATTTTGTTGTTATTTCTATTTTATAAGATTTTGTTTTTTTACGTTGTATTTTTGCCTTCCTTGCTAACGTTATTGTTCTTTTCGTTTTCATACGTTTTGTGGTGCCAAATAAAGCTTGGTCTATTGTCTTGATAAATTGAGAAATATAAACAACAAAACACGACAAACTATATGAACTCACATATAGTTCATTTATTACTAGAATATTTCTAGAACATTAAATAGATGTAAAAAAAGAAACATTTGTTTGACTTAAAAATTAAAAGAGACTGTATTCATGCAGCCGACTGTATTTCAGAACTTCGAAATTTGAAACATCGATCGACTGCACTACGAATGTTCGTGAGTTCGAAAAACTTTAGTTCGATTGTTTTTCATCGCGACGTACCTTAAAAAGAAAGAAATAAGCGAGGGCCGATTGTCAACGTGTTCTCATATTCAAGTACCGGTGTACGCATATGTAATTCAAGCGTACAATCTTCCATTATTACATATTTTTTTTAACCTTACATGTACGTTGCAATGAAAAATATTCGAACTGTAGTTTTTCGCAATAGGACACTTTCGCTCTAACGTATTTTGAACTCATGAATATTCGCACTATAGTCAATCGGCGTTTCGAATTTCGAAGTGCTGAAATACAGTCTATGCAGCCCTTGGGCTACTGCATATGAAAATGAAATGTGTTATATCTTCTTAACAAAGGAACACTTTCTTGAAACAAAGACATTTTAGTTCGGTGCTCTTGTTTTTGAGATACCTGATAACCCTTATAACCGACCGACTATCTGATAGTTGGCCAAACATTTAGACGAAATAGCGTCATACTCAGGATTCAGTAATTGTAGCTCTGCCAGAACGGGTCGCACAGACTTTAACAAAACTATGATAAAACTCCCCCATTCTGTGAATATGTAAACAAACATGGCACCGTAAATAATCAAGCCATTTATTTTCCTCGATAAGATTGCTTTTAACCTACTGGCAGAGATTTACGGATGTGGATTATTTTAACTCCAGTTAAAGTGAAAACTTAAATTTTGAATCCCAGCTAGACGACTGCTCACGTTTCAGTCAAATACATTGATATATATTTTAATATCTGTATTATTAATAGCGACGCTTCTTCATGAAAACAATACATAAGCAATTCAATTTCGATCGACAAGTTGCTTGGTTTAAAATACACATTATCCATTCTTAGAGAAGTCTGTAATATCACCAATTACGTGTAAACGACATCGTCAAGGTCTTCGAATACAAATTTTGCGATATAAGAAAAAGATTATTATCGTTTCAATAGCTATTTGCATATTAGTGTTTCAAAAATTAACAGTAGAGATAAGAATGGCACATGCAAGTAGTTAGCTTTTTGGATTTAGTATTATTTAAAGAAGTAATTAATTTCACATTGGTTATTCAGTTTCAATTCGATATTCTGAAAAAAAGCAATATTTCCCACTTGTAGTAAACTTTAAAAGTAAAATAAAACAACTATGTGTATGTATGACAAGGAAAACTACCTAATATGGATTTATGTCAGGTGCGCTGTTAATATTTCTGAACACAAAAGTCTGAGCGGGGACTAATTACGATAAAAAAATTATGATAATGTTCAAACGCCAGATGGATTTTATTATCACGAATGGTAGGTATACAGATATATTAATATTTAATACTAATTAATTTTACAACACAGCTTGGGACAATATCACGTTATCAATGCCATCAGATACAGATTACCTGAGTTGGTATTACGAAATCTTAGCGGATATAATTATTTACCTTGCTTAGCTGTAATGTTGAAATCATATATCTGTGTCAAAGATTTTCATAGGGCATCGTGTGTCTCAAATTAACGCATCACCGATCATGCGAGGGTAGAGGATACTCTTCTTCCAAGAAGTAGATACTAATCTAGTTATTTTTTCCTCTCGGTAAAATCTCGCCTTTCTTTCATTCGTAATCCCCAATCATCGAGGAAATATCCCTTTAGAGTAGTTATACTGAACAATCAAATTCCACAACTAGACAGTGATGTCACTGAATTTGAACAATAAGGACCACTCGCTGCATCGTTTGTTTTTGACTTGGCCAATCAGAGTGCATGCGTCCTTGTTTTAACCAATCAGCGCACATTGTCGCCGGTGGGAAATTGGCGGAATATATTTCAACCAAAATTAACGTCATTGCGCTTCTTTGGGTTAATTGTTCGATGTCCCCAATCGAGTTTAGTCATCCCATACATAATAATCCGCATATGTTCATGATGATCACACTAACTCTCTAGACTCATCATCTTCCAACCCTCAAGCAATCAATTTATAAATAGCTTCTTATAATAGACAGGATTAAAAAACTTCTCGAGAAATTATTTTATATGCTGTTTCTCTGTGCTGGTTTTTGCTCTGATATCGTAGGTGCTCTACGCAAGGCCAATAGTGTTACACGAGAACTAGTTTTAACTCATTAGTCGATCTGACGATCGACTAATGAGTTAAAACTAGTTCTTAGTAGTAGTTCTAGTTCTCTGACGAGCCTTGTTAATCAATTTGTAGGATAAACAACGCTATAAATTAATCCGCGGCTAAGGTAGGGTTACTAGAAATGGAAATTGTAACTATATTTGCGGAAATAAATAAATGATCTGTATAAGTATTGATTCCTTGTAACGATTGGTCTGAGTTTGCAAACATTTTGTTACGGCTAACACGTACCTCACCATTTTTCCCACGTTCCCGAAGGATGTCATATTTTCCCAGGATTGAGCCTAGTTCATCAAAACCCATTAAGGAATTATGGTTTGATTGAGTAGGAAACATTCAAAGAGGTTTCGAATGTATAGCATTAGTTGGATATTAATTATACCTTTTCAATTAACCAAGCGATAGGTACTTACAATTTCGCTGATAATTTTCATAGTATAGTGAGCAAATTGATAGAACACGGATAGAGATAGTGAATAATGTACTTATGTAAAGAAGCAAGGCCATATAGTCTTCGCCAACTTTTTAATGTTGTATCTACATACCACTTATTATGATCAAGTCTTTGTTTTTATTTTTCTCGGTCGCAATCTGTTTATACCGAACCAATATTTAAGTATATTTTGTTTGTTAAAAGTTGCTGTAGGTATATCATTAACTAGAAATTAAGACTTTCAAGTAATGTTTGTACCAAAAGAAGATAAACTGAAACCAATCGAGAAAAATAAATATTATTAGCGAAGATTAGCATGTCTGTGACGATTACGACTTTCCATTATCGCCTTGTATTACGACTCGACGTTTTGTCTTTTCGACTTTATGACGGTCTTATTTGGACTTTCTACTTTTTTACGTTCGACTACATTGAATCGAATTTTGAACTTCGCTTCAATAGGAACAGAAAACTCATAGCTATATTACTTAATTTTTGACAAAAGCCTATGTCTTAGACCTTAACCTATAACGAGGACTTTTTCAGAAATGTTAACAGGTATATGGTCACCCTACCATGTTACAGCGCCATGCTCTAGAGATGTTCTAATAAGCCTATTAAAAAGGCAAAACAGGGTCTGAATTACAAAGTCTTTCGTTATCTCATACTTTTAAACAGATCGTTTAGTTAGTCCTTTCTTAGGGATTGATTTGATGGGAATTTTCTGTATCAATTTCGCGCGAAAAATAGTACTTTTTCACGCGAAGTTTCTCTAAAACATAATTTCTGACATTTTATTTAATTCACAGTTATATTTGTGAAATAAGTTTAACTGATTTTAATGTTGATGACAACTCAATACAAATTATTAAAAGATCAAGCAAAAACGTTTTTCGTAAGCATGAAACAGCAGATTTTTTAATTGTTTAAGTATGAGATGAATATATATTGATCTTACAAATACAATTTTTGGATTTCATGTTTACTCCATATTATAATAAATTTATCAAAAGTGCGAACGAGATAAAGAGCAGAGAACTGAAGGGGATTGAATCTGAATTGGTACAGTCTCATAATGTTGTTTTAAATAGTCCCTCGAAGTCAACTGATCATAAAACAAGGGTTCTCACAACTAGCGAACAATTAAGTGTATGACCATCAATTTAGTTATTAAATAATGATTTTTCATTTTCATAATCGAAATAACATGACACTGGTAAATAGAAATGCTGAGAAACATTATGGTTTAGCTGACACCAATCTGATATTTGGTATCGAAGACCCTATCTGAATCTACATACAGGGCTGAGTGGACTTTGTGAAATAGAACAACCATACGTTGTTTATTTGACTTAGATTTCTGTGTCTGGGAGCCTTTCCAACCTGGCGGAGGGTGCCCAGGCAGGTGAGGCACGAATCTCGGCTCAGGGCGAAACCGCGGAGGGAGGGGACGGACTGCTAGAGTTACGACTAATTAGAAACGGTCGCATTACTCATGGCAGCTCGGGCCGCTTGAACGGGACGAGACTGGATGGGACGTCGCAACGCGTATCTTCGCCGGCGAGGACGCGGTTATCACGGTGATCGTTTATATATGTTGTTTTTGTTGCGAGCTTCGTCAGCTGCGATCTGAGCTAAGGTGATTGGTTCGTCTGGCTCGCTGAGAGCGAACCGAGGTCGGCGGATCTTGGATATAAGGAACAGCGTGTACATGGCGGCATTAACTATAAGCAGATTACGGTGATATTATTGCGATATTAAATAACTTAAATACCTATTAATTTACTGTCATTCAGTTATGGCTCTAGGAGGGCACTTATGAAGGCCGACGCTACTGAAGTTACCACCGTTACAGCAGTCAGGGTTCAACTGAGGAGAAACCAAGCAAGGTTACATTTCCATACAAACAGAACAGAAAAGTCACAGATTCCAAGTTTGACTCGCACTTTAGCAGTTTATTGTTTTTATTTTTCACTATTATTCCAAACGGTAAATTAATGTGGCATTAAAAAAATGAATTAAACAAAATTTACACATTGTTTGAATTTTTAGTTTCTGTTAAGATACAGGCAAAGTGGTGGGTAGGTTGGATATCCTATCCGATATTACACTATCATATATCTAGGATCCTAGATATGTGATAGATAATGTAATATTATAGACATGTGAATCATTTTATCTTCCAATAAATTCAAGTTTTAAATAAGATTATATTTCGCTGGTCATAACTAAATAATATCTAATGGTGCGTCCATGCTACGCGAACAACGAACGAATCCTGTTCGTACGTAGCTCAGCTAATTAACAATCTATTAAAAATATCTTAGGCTTATGTATCAATTTTAAAACATATAATATTATGAAACTAATATGTTTCCTATTTTTGTGCATTAAATGTTGAAATAAATATAATTGAATAGGTTACAAGCTTGAGATATGTTATCTAAGATAAACTTATTGCTAATCTATGTACACATATAAGTAGGTATGTTGACTACATGCGGTTTGGATTTGTATAAAGTGTAATATATAACAATAATAAAAATTAAGATCTTTGCCTATCTCTTCTGTGATACTGAGTGTAAGCAGGGTGAATGTTTTAAAGTGGATCAGTGGACATGGATAGTCAAATTCTAAAGTATAGAATATCGAGGGTGATTTTAATATAAATGTTTGAACTGTTTTACAAAAAACTTAAACCAACTTCAAAGTACACTAAGAAGTAATCAAATCTGAACCTGAAGACGATGGGACCAAACGGGAAGTGTACCCTTTCAAACAAAAAAAGAATTTTCCAAATCGGTTAATAAATGACGGAGTTATTAGGTAACAAACATAAAAATAAAAACCAAAAAAACAAATATACAACCGAATTGAGAACCTCCTCCTTTTTTTGAAGTCGGTTAAAAACTGAAACTGAAAATTATAATAACTTTATAATATTAGGTAGTAAATTAAATACTTTCCAAAAATTAAAATAAATTGAGGAAACTATAAATGCAGTACTTTTTTTTTAACTTATATCTTATTAGCAGATAGTTTCTATATCCTGTGGGGAAACCAGTCCATCAACCTTTCTTCCGATCACTTCTTATTCAGTTCAACAATGTGGTTACGTTTGAGTCTCTAGATGGTTGATTGTCACTAACTTGCTAGGGGATTCGGATGGGTAGCGGGTCTTTGCTTGTAGGTAGTTGTTAGTAGTTTGTAAGAGCTGTAGGTTTGATTGGGACTCTTAAGTATCATCATGAAATCTAGTTGCAAATTATTTATAAGATTATTTTGCAAAATATCCTTATTATATTATATATTATAAGATAATTAACTTTGTACTTAAGTGTTTGTTCAATGAGAAAATCAATAAACTTTATTATTATTATTTCTCTGATATTTATCATCAAGTTGATTATTTATTAACACTTATGGATAAGTATCCTAAATTGTGTCAGAAAACTACCTACAATAGTAATAATAATAATAAATAAATAACAATATGCAAGCATTATTTCAACACTCATCATGATGTATCTACAGGTATTACTAATCATTTCAATGTTCCTTGAACATGACAGTGAGGAAAATAGTAAATAAAGAAGACATAATTGTAAGGATTTCAATGAAATTAATTGGAATCTAGACAGTTTGGTTTAGTAGTTATTACGGGTTTATTTGATGACCTCACTTTTTTTTTATTGATAACAAAAAACTTGTTTACTTCTTTATAACAACACAATAAAAACTTGTTTTAAATGCCATCATTAGTGGACTTTTAGAGTTAAAAAAATAAGTAACATTATTGCATACATCATGGATCCAAATAATTGGTTTCTTAGATAGGTAGATATATCAAATAAAATCTGCAGAACTATGTCTATAATTTATATCTTTTAACTTAAACTTGTTTCTACTAACAATGAGAAAACAACTAAGAAACTAGTAAAGCTAATTTATTAAAATTCTATTCAGAAAATTCCAGTCTGCTTAAAGCAGCATTATGATCTCGTCAAGTCAAAGTAAAGTCATAACAATGAAAGTTTTATACTTGATAATGACTGTAGGTACTTACTTGTAAAGGTGACACACACTCCTTGCAAGACCATTGCCAGATCCACAGGGCATTATGGCGAGTGGCACTTCCAGCAGTGCCTGCTGCCAGTCCAGGCGCTCAAACATACCATTGATGATCTCAAACAACACTCCATCGCCACCCACCGCTACTATCCCGCGCCAACCGTAAACATTCCGCGTACGAACAAATTCACGTGCGTATTGAGCATATTTCGTGACGTGCAGGTCGTAAGGCACCTCGGCCTCCTGCAATAAAGGTGCAACCTTCGTTTGGAATAGCTCCCTACCTTTCCCCGGCCCCGATTTCGGATTCAAAAGTATAAGCAACTTCTTATCGTTCAGTGGCGGCACGTACGTAATCGGCTGACCTGCTATCAAACACTTTATAGTGGTTCTCCACTTTTGCGCTTCTCTGTTGTTATCTTCGTATTTATCAAAAGACCTGAAGCGCAGTGTTATTGTTGTCCTCTCTCTTTTCAAGGTACGTCGGCTTCGTTTTAATATGTAAGCGTAAATGTACAAGTATGCGCTGATGTCGTTTTCGTCTAGATCGCCGCTGTTCTCGTCTACTACTTTTAATTGTTGGTGTCCCACCAGCGAGCTGCAAACGCACGACCCTGCTCCAGGGCGTCGTCTCTTGCTCCTCATACATTTGCTGCCGATGATATCGCTTAGAAGGATCGTTTGCTCCTTTGAACTGCCATCTGTCTCTTTTGTAAGAGACAGTCCTTTGGACGTAAGACGAACACGAAACACTGAATTCTTCTTTGAAAGAATATAAAATGTTTCTTCCAGATACATATGTTCTTTCGAATGTTCACCATTAAAGGCGGTTGATACGTCCTTCTCGAGCTTTGGTTCCGCCATGACTATTTTTTTTCAAGCGAGCGAGACTCAAGCAGTGTTGCCAACTGCTTCTATGCTTTAGCCCGTAGACAGACAGAGAAAGGTATTTAGCGTATTTTAGCCGACTTTTTGGCGGGAACTTGCAGAATAATAAATAATAAAATGTATTTATTTCTCTACATAAAGGTATACATAACAATGAACAATAAAATGTTACAGTTTATTGAGTCTTAAGTACTCCTTTATGAGAGACTGGTGCCTGTACTAGGATACCCTGTTTTACAGGTCACCAGGCCCTCGGCCCTCGGAAATTTGTACTGCTTATCAGATTACGAAATAAAAATATACTTAAATAGGTACCTATAATAAAATTACAAAATAAAATGAGTTAAAGGTACAACGCAAAGTAATATGTGTATGTATGTGTGTGAGTGGATGTGTGTGAGTGAGTGTGTGTGTGGGGGGGGGGGTTGGTTTATTATAAATATAGATTTTAATTTAATTCCGGCCAAAATTATGACGTAGATAATTATTTAGGAAAGGGAAATAAGCAGGTTCTCAGTTTCCGTGTAGCTTAATTTTTGCAACCATAACGATACGCTCTTTTTACATTGGAACCTGGAGAGTGCGTAAATCGGTGTAGCAGTGTTAATTTTGTTGTACAGGTAAGGGCCAAGAAAACAGAAGAATTTACGTGCAAAACTGGTTTTGTAGTTAGGGACTGGGCAGACTATATTTTTACGGCGTTTATTTTTATTTAATAGGGGGTCATAGATTAAAAGGGAATGCATTTTCATGATAATTTGTAAAATAAACAGTTGGCGAACCGTATGTACTTTACATTTCTCATAAACATTGGTTGTGAGGTGAAAAAAGGGTAGAAAATAGGAGACTTTAAGGACTGCTCGCTGAGCGCGCTCTAGTTTTAGAAAGTTAGTTTTTGATGTTCCACCCCATGAAGTGATGCAGTATGTTAGAATGGATTGACATAAGGCAAGGCAATGACGTTGTGTTTTCATTTTTATTTTCATAAATTCGTGTATTTTGAGTTTTATTGCATATTATCGGTGGTATTTTATCCAATAAAGATCAATCCATGTGTACCAGTGAAGTGAATCATGTGTATCGTGACTTTACAAGTTGTCTCAAGAAGTCCGTGAAAAGTTTTAGTACAACCACCATTGTACTAAAACATGACCTATGGACTGTGACTGACTGAGGACTATGTGATTGTTCATGGCCATGGATACAAAGTCCTTCAGTCGCATACATTTTATTTATAATTTCACTTTTATTAGTTCGCACATTAACTTTCACATAATCCGCATGATCAGTCATCGTCCAGTCATATTTTAGTAAAATGGTGGTCATTGTACTAAAACTTTTCACGGACTTTTTGAGACAAATTGTAAAGTCACGATACACATAATTCATTTCACTTCACTGGTGCAAATGAATTGATCTTTATTGGATAAAATACCACCGATAATAGGCAACAAATTTTTCATATATACACGAATTTATGAAAATAAAAATGAAAACACATCGTCACTCTGCAAGTTCCCGCCAAAAGTCATTAAACCTTTAAAAATATTGCTTTATTGCCAGATTTTGTGACCGAAAAAAAGGTGTTAGAAGTACCTAAGGCTGGGCGCATACATCCGTTTTCCGTATACGGTTTCCTAATCAGGAATTCCAATTCGGACTTCCGTGAGCCTAGCGCAGACGTTAATTTTTTTGAATTAGGAATATTATACTGCCAGTACGTTCAGTGGTGGCGTTGTGAACGCACGGCCATGGAGAACGACGATTTAATTGTGATTGAATTTCTCTTATCATTATCAATGAAGAAGAAAAAGAAACGTCGGTACTGGATACATCCATTAAACAGTCGAAGAATCTACGAGAGTCCATTTTATCTAAAGAGAGCTAAGTTACGAGCAGATATATTCTTCAATTTCTACAGGACTCATGGTGAAAACGCACAATACGTCCGTACGCATGGCGCATGTCGCAGTTATTTTACTCTTTGGTCGCAGTTCTGAATGTAAACCGAACGTGTGCGGCGGTACATAACAAATGTATGCCATTGCTGCGTTCCGCGTGATGTCATTAGGTTTTACACGAACAGTTCTTCCGAAAGCGCGGGCTAGCGTTCGAAACGCACATACGGAATGTGTTCCGTACGAAAAAAAAAACGAACGTGTGCGGCAATCAATGTATTTTATATAGATTTAATGCATTTGGATCTCCGAATACAGAAAACGAATTCGGAAATCGAATACGGAAAACGAGCATGTGCGGCCAGCCTTAATGATCCTTAAATCCTTGTAGTAATTAGGTAGATAGCTGTGTGCTGCAAACTCTCCTTCTTTTCTGTGCGTTCTGTTACTGACAGTTACGAGTTGGTTGGACATGTCTCCTTATCTCCTTATTATTTTTCAATTCAACGAAAATCTGGATTATCACAACGTGAGCCAAGTGTACGACATTTAATATTTTTCTAAGAATAACACCTGTTATTGACAGAAAATAAATCAATAAATGCTCTCAAAATAAAATAAATCAATGTACAGTGATTCAGATTCTGAATTAAACTGTGAAACATGCAAAGTGACGTTGCATTTTCATAAATTTGTGTATTTTGAGATTTATTGCATATTTACTTATCGGTGGTGTTTTGTTCAATAAAGATCAATCAATGTGAAGTTGAAGTGAAATGAAATGATTTACGTATCGTGATTTTTCAAGTTGTCTCAAAAAACCGTGAACATTTTTATAATAATAATAAATTGTTTTATTTTTAGTACATACAATGACCGACCAATGACTACCATTTTTTTTAAACTTGTCTTTTATTGGCACTGACTGACAGAGCGGACAATGTGAAATTGATTTATTGTGACTAGAACTTATAATACGTCATTGGCAAAAATAAGTCCTAATAAAAAGGATTTGTTTGCCAAATTTAAAACTAAGGAGAGGAATATAAAAATTCCTACTATTCCAAAGAAAGCAAATAGGGCATTTTTTAAATTCTCCTTCATTTTTCCGTCTCCTGGATTTTAAGCATAAATATACTTCTTTTTACCTTTTACCCGACTGACCCGGAAGTAGGGTTATTTGCAAGTTGAGGTTTGCAGCACTGGTCAGCTGTCAACTGTCAAAATAGTAAATAGACTGGAGTCAAAGAGTAATTTAATACATGACTGGAGTGCTCCAAACGTGGAAATTTGTAATTTATGTTCAATTTTAGCAAATAATGAATTATAAAATTTTAGAACTCTACAGTGGGATAGGTGGAATGCATAGTGCTTGGAATGGTATGTGAAATTCTTGGTTCAATTTACAAAGCGTAATGTTTTTCTTTCGCTATAGTTCCAGGTACTTGCCATGTAAATGTAATCCCCCTTATTACAAAAGATGATTTAAAGCAAGTTTAATAAAACCACTCACTCAGTCACATTCGAAGGCCATGTAACAAAAAGAGACTAGGCTATTTAAAACCTGAGTTTGCTTAAAAACTTCATGTTTATGCTATTACTAGCCGTTACCCGCGTTTCCGGGATAAAAGTACCTTATGGCCCTCCCTATACCGTAGGCTATCTGCGTGCAAAATTTCATCGCAATCGGTTCAGAGGTTTATTAGTGAAAAGGTAACAGACAGACATAGTTCCTTTTGCATTTATAATATTAATATCATCCATCATCATCAGCCTATAATGTCCCACTGCTGAGCACAGGCCTCCTTTCACAAATGAAGGTGAAAGGGAATGGGCAATACTCCACCACACTGCGAATCGGTGGAGGTAGGCTAGTGGTCAACCTACTGTTGGAATTTTTCAAGCCGCCGAGGAGGCATCCAACTAGCTTAACAACTATCACAATTAAGTGATAACCGGTACCAACGGCTTTACGTGCCTTCTGAAGCATGAATATTAATATTATAATATAAATAAATATTAATATGGATTTAGTAATTTTAATAATGAGTTATTTATATTTATTTTCCATTACAGCATCAGGCTTACAGGGAGAAATCGTTGCTGCAGTGGATATAAACACAGTTGCAAATCAAGTGTATAAACACAACTTTCCTGAAACTAACTTGATATGCAAAAACATTCAATCATTAACACCAGATCAAGTACAGAAATTTAAGGCAAATGTTATACTAATGTCTCCACCATGCCAACCTTTCACTAGAAATGGGAAGTATCTGGATGAAAATGACCCAAGAACAAATTCATTTCTATATATTATTGGAATCCTAGATCAATTCATTAATATTGAATACATTCTAATGGAAAATGTCAAAGGTTTTGAATGTTCTACAGTTAGGAACTTGTTTATTTCAAAACTGCAGGAATGTAAATTTGATTATCAAGAGTTTCTGCTTTGCCCCACATCTGTAGGAGTACCAAACTCAAGGCTCAGATACTACTGCATTGCACGACGCAGCAACTTATCTTGGAACTTCAAAAGAAAGGAGGAAATAGTAAGTTTAAACTGTTATTTCATTTATAAAACTGGGCCTGTTTCACAAATCTTACTAGATTCATGGCTTGGCTGTGAATCCATCCGTGGGGTTAGGTAAAAAATAGAAATCAAATGTTATTTCACATGTTGTCACAAGTAAATGGGTTAATATTAGTATATCTCTTTAAGAAATCAATTAACTGAACAGTTATCCTACAATTGGATACTTTCCTGGGCAGAAAATATATACCTTTATCTAGTCCGTCAGTTAGATTATCAGAAAATATTGGACTGTTTTTGTTTTTGATAATCTTATTTGACGGACTAAATATATTTTTGGGAAAGTAGCCAATTTAACTCATATTGTGTCCTATACTCCACGTTGAAGTTTAAGAGAGAACCGCAGCCAAATATTGCTTCTCTCCACATATAAAACCACCACCTATCACCCTCAAGTTGAAAATCTGTTACGTAGCACCTTTCGGTGTGTTCCGATAGCTGCACTTGAGAGCCAGATCCTTCTAGGCTTTGTGTGCTTACCACCTTCGGCCGCATCATCACTTACCATGGTGAGATTGCGCTCAAACACAGGCCTATAAACAGTAAAAAAAAAAAAAAAAAACAAGTTTTAATATTATGTCATTTTGATACCATTCCATAGAGTTTTTAATGCTAGCCAGTTAGCAGTTAGCCAGTTTGCTGGTTACTCATCCTGATGGGTCTACAAATATTACCTAGTTCAGGCATAAATAAGCACATCCTTTCTTTCTCTTACAGATGGAGAGCATACCTAATGACTACGGAAATCCATGTTCCCTTGAATTAATAATGGAAGACAATGTACCAGATACATTTTTAATACCAGACAAGCACCTCAGAAGGGCTAAAGTTTTTGACATTTGCTATAGAGAATCAAGAAGATCTTGTTGTTTCACTAAAGCCTACTCACATTACCTAGATGGCACTGGCTCTGTGTTCACAGATGCTGACCCAGAAACAGTAAAAGATTGTTACAAGGTAGCAAATACTTTTGAAGTAGGTAGTCTACAATATGTTGAGACAATGAAACCATTAAAACTGAGGTTCTTTACACCAAAAGAAGTGTTGTCAATAATGTCATTTCCAAAAACATACAGTTTCCCAGATAATACAACAAATAAGCAATGTTACAGATTAATAGGGAATAGTGTCAATGTAAAAGTAATTAGTGAACTAATAAAATTATTATTTAACTGATAAATATTTTATTTCATTGCATCAGGTATGATATAATACTGGAAGGTTATATAGCCCCATTGCTAAGCACTTGTCTGGCTCGTCTTTTAGCTCTGTAGTTGAGTACCCTCAGTCTTAACATCACTGCCATAGAAGATGCAGCTCCTATTACAAAAGACCAAATTGTAAACTTCCAAAATGCCCTCTCTTCCAGATAGGCCACTCTATCACAGCTGAAACAGAAATTATGCAATGACTGATATGTTAAATGGGGTTATTCAGAGCTTCTTGGGTGTAAACATTATTTTAGTGGTGATTCATTAGGTAATCTAATCCATCAAATTCCATCCATTCAGAATGACCCAGTTGGTTAATATACACAACTAGCTGTTCCCCATGGTTTCACCCACATTCTGGGGATAAAAATACTCTTAAAGTACCCTATAATACTCAGGAATAATGTAGCTTCCTAATCATGAAAGAATTTTTCAAATCTAACTGGTAGTTCCAAAGATTAGCCCATTTAAACAAACAAAAAAACTCTTCCGCTTTATTATAGTATAGATAATGATAAATGACTGCCTAACAGCAACAAATGCAACATTTAATGATTTATATAGGAATGGGAATAGGAATCTGAATAGGTGGAGGAATTTAAAGTACCTTCTTGTTACTGTTTCACCATTTTCACATTTCAAAATCTCTTTGAAACTTGTGTGTATACATACTCCTATGCTCTTACTTCGGATTTCAAAATCTGTAATTTAGAAAAAATGAACATAATTTCTACAAAATTGGTTGATGAAATGTACCAAAATTGTGATGAAATATACCTGAACAAGGGTGACATTCACTTATTATTGAATAAGGTTGGTGCATCCAACATGTTGAGTTATTCTCCGTGGGGAAGGTTCTATTTTTCATCCTTTGGCTCCCAGATAGGGTCTCTGCTAGATGTGACTCTAGTATGAGCACTACAATAGTTAATCTGCAATTGTTTCATAGTGAAAGATTTCATTCAAGTATCAGTTTTGCTTTTCATCATAACAAAAACTGCTATGATGAAAAGCGAAACTTTTCTCCATTACTCATAAAAACAACAATCAAGGTTTTTATAAAAACTAATCTTATTTTATATATTTTTGGGGTACTGACTTCTGTAATACAGGATTAGATCTAGCTCGGAAGTCAGAGACTTCGTTTTTTATTATTTATGTTCATTTTATTTATTTGAATAAAGAAAGTATTTATCATTATATACTCACATTCCTAAGCAAACTGTACCCAAGAGCATGCATCTTTTTGAACATGTTTCAAACATTGTAAACGATGCTGGCTGTATTATTAGGAAATCTGAAAATTCATTGCACCACAACAACACATTTTATTTAATTACAAAAGTACAATCACCAGCGTTGCCAGAGTGACTTCACGATAGAATACGCACAGCACCTAAAAATAGTACGAAACTTAACTTTTGAGTACGCAGTGAATAAAAAAATATTTCAGTAATTTCTCGGATATAGTAAGTTTATTAATTGCATTTTATAAGTGCTGTTTGTACACCTAAACCGAAGGAACCACGAAATAACAAAAACAAACCAGCGAAACCACAAACAGTAACACAGAATGATGAATCATAAGACGAAACGTGGAATACAAAAGAAACAAACACACTGGGGCGCTAGTGCTCATTTTGTGCTGAAACGTGCTTTACAGAAATTAAAATTTGAATTTTTTGGCTTTAAAATGAGGAGTTTTCTTAGACCGGTCGCATACTATAAGAAATTTTCTGTCAGAAATTTTCAGACGCTCGCTTGCTCATACATTTTTGGACATCAGACACGACAGAATTTTCGGATAGTATGCGGGGTCTAGAACAAAATGTATGAGGAAAGTGCCTTCCGGCGGGCGTCCGAAAATTTCTTATAGTATGCGGCCGGTCCTAAGATACCTCTATGGTCAAAATACCTGTCAAATTGTGTTACTTAAGGTTCAAAGTGGTTCGAATTATCAACAGTTCGACAGGTATTTTGATCATAGAGGTATCATAAGAAAACTCGCCATAAAATAGTACGCAAATTGGCGAGAGAGTACGTGAGAACGCTACCTAACGGAATAGTACGCAATGCGTACTAATGCGTACCCTAATGGCAACGCTGACAATCACTAGTATCACTACAATCCACAGACTTAGTAGAGATGCTAACGCATTCTATTTAGTGATGGATGACTAGTATCAACTTTTATTCGAATGTCATCGAAACAACATTTCGAGTGAAAAAAATATCGACTAAAGTCACTCGCGGACACAAAACAGCGGGACTACCGCGTAAGTCAATCATAATGAACTTCATTTAACTGGTCTTCATTGAAATCTAATAATCTGGAGTTTTATAACTCTTTCTACGCATTTAGACCTCAAGTGGGTCACGGACAGGGTTGGATTCAGTCAGACCCTCAGAAAATGATTGTTTATGGAAAATAAGACTATACTACTTGTCGAAAATAATACTACGTTTCGCTTTTCGTCCATTTTGTTATTAATTGAAATAATTTTTTTTATGTAAAGTGTATGTAAATCTTTCGTTAATCTTTAAGTTTAAACTATAAAAAAATGAAACATTATGAGACGTTTTCTTTCCATAGGGTTTTATAGTTTGTTTGAAAATACCTGTCAAACTGTTGATAATTCGAACTAATTTGAACATTAAGTACACGATTTGACAGGTATTTTCAACCAACTCTATAAAACTCCATGGAAGGAAAAAAGTCTCATTATTTTCGCAAATGTCCAGTCCTATTTTACATTTGACTAGTATTAAAATAAAATCATCCTTCGCATAGTTGGCGCTGTTCATGAAAATCGATTTAAACGCATAATTTATATAATCAATTTATTAAAAATCGATTAATATTACTATAAAAATCGATTATAACGAAAGAATAATCGATTTAAATACAAAATCATTATTTTTTAACATCCCTAGGGTCCCGTTGGCACCTTTGGGTACGGAACCCTGAAAACATCAAGGTTTCCCGGAATATATAATTCCAGGGTTGGCAGCTCTGCCGTACTGGTTTTGAAAAATCGGATCTGGCAAGACTATAAAGGCGCCATGTTTATTGAAAACGTAAACGGAAAAGAAAGCGGCATTTTTTTTACTGTTCTAAGCGAAAGTAAGAAGTTGTTATTTTAATTTACTTTTGTGTTCAGCAAGAGTTATGTGAGTTATTACAAATTTGTCTATTACTGATAAACCGTATTGAGTAAAACCTTGTGACAATGGCTTTGCCAGGCGAAGTTCCAAGATCTTTTTCGCTTTACGTTACCCATGTGGATGGCGAGGGTCATTTTCTAAAGATAAGTGGGCAGCTTGATCAGCCGTCTTCGTTGATGGTGGAAAGTCTATTTGAGGCGGCTCGCGAAAACTTGGAAAAAGGTATAGGGGTTGTGCCCCCGGCAGCTATACACGAAGGCGTCATTTGTGCCGCGAAATACAAAGACGGGACATACTATAGAGCGAAGATAATAAACGTAACGAATCTCGCTACCGGTCTCGTTGGAGTACACTTTATAGATTATGGTAATAAGGACATTATCTCTCTGAGTACTATACGTTTCTTGGACAGCTATGACCCCTTGTTCCTTCAGCTCCGTGGCCAAGCCACTGATTATTACCTGGCTCGAGTGATGAACCCTTCCGGGCGATGGGAAGAAACACTACTATTGAAGCTGCAAAGCTTGCTTTGTTATGCTGAGTACCCTGCGACAGTTGAGGCTCAAACTCGCACATTTCCTATAGTATCAATACAATTTAAAGGGAATGATCTTTCCTCGCACCTTGTTTCAATCCGTTTTGGTGCTGCATTGCCATTAGCAAAGCAAGAAGTTTTAATTCTTCAAATGTCTGCCGATAAGCATCAAACTTCAAATTGGCAACCAAACTTTTTGTCTGAATCACCGTCTTACATGGAACATGTTCCGTTTTTAATAAACCAGAATTTTCCATCAAACCCTGCATCTGCAATGCGCCTGCAACATAATGTAGCTGTACCATTCAATGGTAACATACCAGTCACCCCTTCACTCATCAGCCAGAGGCTGCTAGTCAATAAAGCATCTCGAAATCCAGTGAACTTGAGAGCACCAGCACGCCACCCACAACATGCTACAACCTCTGCAACTAGTCCTCTCTTAACTACACCACCTACATCACCACTAGCTATAGCAAACAAGCCTGGTTCACCTAAAAAATCAATCACTTACAAAAGCAGGCTATTGGAAGCAAACTCTCAACACAAAGTATTTGTCTCATTTGCTGAAGAAGGACCAGAACTGTTTGCTGTTCAACTTGTAACTGATGCTAAGAAATTGCAAGATATGATGGATGATATAAACAGAAGACCACACAGCAGTCTTGCAGAGCCACCAATGATTGGCACGGTATGCCTCGGTCGAATGTCAGGGGACCGAATCATTTGTCGAGCCATTGTAATGAACTTGTCTGGATCACAATGCAAGCTATTCTTTGTTGACTTTGGTGACACAGAGATGGTGTCGTACTATGATATATTTGATATTCCTGAGGAGTTTGTGAAGCCAAATGTGTTTGCCATGAGGTTTTGCCTGTCAGGTGTGAAAAAACTAGAGAAAGGGCCACACCTGAATGAGACCTTTAAACAGCTTGTAAATGGGAAAGTATTGACTTTGAAGGTGGTTTCTCCAGAAGGGCCTCCATTAATTCAATATGGTGAACTCTATTTGGACAATAAGAATGTGCTAGATTTGCTGTTAGCAAACATGAAGGATAAACTGCAGTTTAAATGGGTGGAAATGATGACATTGGGTGCAAGGAAGTCTGTACTGGTTTCATATGTGGACAGCTGCATTAAGTTTTATGTTCAACTCTCTGATAACATTGATGACCTGAATGCAGTCATGGATGCAGTAAAAGTGCACTGTGAAAATAGTTCTTCACCTGGTGAGTTGCCAGTTGGAGCAGCATGCTGTGCCAGGTTCCCAGATGACGACAACTGGTACAGAGCCAGGGTAAGAGATACTAAAGGCAATAAGATAGTTGTAGCCTATGTGGACTATGGAAATGAACAAGAGATAGAGGTATCAGATCTCAGGACAATCACACCAGAACTTATAAGGTTGCCAGCACAGGCCATGAAGTGTGCTTTGAAGGTAGGTTCTTGAACAAGAATTTTATTTAATTTCTTATTTAAACCAATGATGTAAAATATGTATGAAATCTCTCTAGGGTTTTGAAAACAAACCAGTTGAGACCAAGACTTCAAACCAGTTGGAAATGTTAGCACTAGAGAAGACTCTGATGGCTCATATAGTGGGTGTTCTATCAAGTGACACAATGCTTGTATCTCTGGTTGATGACACTGTCAACCCACCTCTTGATGTGGCCCGGAGAATGAACCAGCTCTCGCAACCAAGAAGCTCTCATGAGGTTAGTTTATTTTCTCTTGTCTTGTTCAGAAGTTGCAGCTGTGTAAAAAGAATATTTCAGGTTAATAAAACACTATAACCCGTGGTTTCACCTGCATATGAGATTCAAGATTAGTGGATTAAAACAAATACAAACTATTTTATTTTATTGGCATATTAATATATATTATAGCAACGTCTGTGATGGGCTTTATTTTATTAGTATAGATTACTTTCAGACTACAGCTGTATTGGAAGAATTTCAAAGAAATCAGTTAAGTTGTGTTGTAAAAGTATAAATGTGAAAACACTAAATATACCTAGTTACGATTTATAAATAAGACAATGAAAAAATTCATGCAAATTTTGAGTCGATAATATTGAAGATGTATGAGCTTTTCATTAAGTTTCCAACACATTGAAATAAACATTGAATTAATATTAAGCATCTTTCTGTATGTAGTGTTTGCTGTGATGACTCAGCTATTCCTTGTTTTAGTTAGAGTAACTTAGAATGAAAAAGTTACAAGGCTTTATATCAAATAGCTTCCGTCCCGCGGTTTCACCCGAATTCCCGAGGGGTCGTATGTTTTCCCGGGATAAAAAGTATCCTATGTGTTAATCTAGAACATATTCTATCTGTGTGCCAAATATCATCCAAATCCGTTCAGTAGTTTTTGCGTGAAAGAGTATCAAATATATTCACAAATCACATCCATACAACTTTCACATTTGTAATATTAGTAGGAGTAGGATATTAGAAAGGAAGTAGGTATGGTATATGTTTGTTTTGGGTTGTTCAAAGTCAAAGCCATTTATTCAATTTAGGCCCCAGAAGGGCACTTATGAAGGTCACATTTACTGAAGTTACCACCGGTTCGGAACTCAGCTTTCAACTGAGAAGAATCCGGCAAGAAACTCAGCAAGGTTACATTTTTTAAATATTATTTGGACAATCTGACTATGTTGGCTTTTTTCCAAAGAATTAAGTTATTTAGTTTAAAATTATGTTTGAAGAAAGTGTGTCGCTTTGATATCACTACCAACAATTTTAGATCGAAAATAGATTATAACAATTTAAAAAAAACTACCCACATGAATATTTATATTTCTCGAATCAATAAAGATGAAAGCAACAACACCAGTCCGCAAGGAAGCGCCAGAAAGCTTCAGTTCACCAGAAGGTAGCATGCCAGACGACGGTAGAAAGAAAAGCTTTCGCCGTGAGAAGAGTTTTAAAGATGAACGAAGACCGCCCAGGGATGGAAACGAAGATTTCGCACAGAGAAGCGGTAGTTTCCGTGGGAGGTTAGTTTAAAAATTTAACTTTTCTTGAACAGTTTTGATGTGTTAGGGTCAGTTCACACCGAGACGCAACGCAAGCTTAGATAGCAATAGAATATAGAACTTTATTGACTACACAAAAAGGTACACATTTCAGTAAGAGAATTCGTGTCAAGTAACTGGAGCCGCCGCGACGTGTATTCTAATTCTCTCCCTGAAATGTGTACTTTTTGTTTACTAGTTCCATAGGTATCTATTGTTATTTTTAAAAGTGCGCGCCGCGTCTCTTCGCGTCACGTCACGGTGTGAGCTGACCCTTAGGCTGTTACTTTTTCTCATAAATGATAAATGAATATAGTATGTAACTGACGTAATAAAACCTAGAAAGTTGATTGAATAATTCGATACAGGGAAACTCCGATTATACAGTTTGTTTTAAATTGCGATTTACACACTATTAAAATTTATTGAAGGATACTGAAATACGAATTTCTTGGTATATTATATTGTACTAGTTCGCGCGGTTTCACCTGCGGCTGCGTCCTCGAGAGAACTTTTGTTTTCCCGGGGGATAAAAAGAACATATTCTATCCATGTTCCAAATAGTTTTTGCGTGAAAGAGTAACAAACACCCCATACTCACACACTTTCGCTGTTATAAATTAGAATAGGATGTAAGGATTAGTAGAATAAGTTGGTTTTAATTTAATGTTAATGTCGCAATGAGCTTTTATTCTTTTTATAAATGGTGCCTATCGTGTCGTCGTCGTATCGTTTGTTTTTATAGCTCCATTTCATAAACAAAGTCTGAAATAGACACGTTCTAAATCAGATGAGGTTGGTTGATAAACGGCGAGCCAAGTTGTATTTTCTCGTACGAAAACAGACTACACTGAATGCAGTTTTATTAAAAGTACGTTATTTATTTACATTTCAGTATAAAATTCGTTACAAAGATAGGTTCGATACCAAGTGGACATAATTGAGATAATCCTCACGAGAGAGGTTTAAAACTGTCGTGGATAAGAAACGGCAAGATAAGAAAACTACTTTTTATAGCAATTCAATTTTGTGAACTCCACACTTCTAACGTATACTTTTTTATTCCAACAAAAAAGTAATAATAGAGCCCTGAGTCACGGCACCGTCGTATCGACCTTCAATTCGGTTCTTTGAACCCAATTGAGCTTAGTCTAGGTGCGAGTCTGCAGTTAAATTACAGATATGTATAGGTAATATGATATTGTGTGATGATTAGTCATAAATGTTTTGAGTATGGTGTTACGTGACAAATGATAAACGTGTGAGGTAATGTGTTTGTTTGTGCCGGCAGGGATAACAAGGAAAACTTTGATCGATCTGGACCGGGCCGGAATAGTGAAAAGTTCGGCGGGAGGCCGGAAAGAGGCGACAGGTAAGACTGATGAAATTGTATTTATTTTGTTTTCAGCGATTTAGTAAATATACTTTTTAAAATTGCATTGCAGCTGACTAAATCTATAAAGGATTATTTTTGTATTATTGGTAGAAATGATGTCCATACAAATTAATTTTTATGGAGGTAAAATAGAGGTAATAAAATGTTTTTAAAGTTGTAGTGATGACATCGAGTGCCATGGCGAAAAGGGATTCGAATCTTGGAATGAGCTTGAGCTTTCGGTGAAGGAAACAATAGCACGGTGCTAGGGTACTAGATAGTACCCGCCTGGCTTACCACCCTCATGTTCAAAATCTTTTGCTAAGCCTTTACTTGTGGGCTCTTCCCTTCTAGGCTTTGTGTACCTTTGTGTATTTTATTATTCTAAATGTGTAAATTATTCTAAACTAGTTATGACATGTATTTTTATTGAGTATATTTTTGATATGTAAAATGATTCTAGGCTAGTTATTAACTTTTAAGGTGGTTGCTCTGATTGCCCTTTCCATACATATTTAACTAGCTGAGATTTCAATACACACATCGTATTGTTTTTATTTGAGCTATTCTTTGGACCTCATACTAGTTACCGGTGTGGCTAATTTTAATTTCAAACAAAAATATCCAACGGAATTACAATAAAACTGGTTTAAAAAATTGCAAATTTTGTATTCGTGTGAGTAAATTTTGTAGCGCAATCTAGGAAGGCAATATGGTTATTAGCAAGGTAACTAAGAACTAAGATGTCAAAAAGGAGCCGGGGTTCGAATTTAAAACTACAAGTCGTGAAATAGATGGCGCTTTCAGTAATTTGACTCTATAGAAATCTATGCTTTGAATAATATTGGTCAAATCTTAGCATAGCCGAAACGGGGCGTTGCCGTTCCGACTAGGGTAGTTTGTTGTAAAGGAAACGCGATGTTGCCAATCATCGTTGCGCGCTTCTTTCGTATATTTCGTTGATTTCAATAATTTTGAAGTTGAATTTGAAATTAGCTTTTGCGCCCAGCTTTGCCTGCATGAATTTTTTGTGTAATATTATGAATACCAATAAGTTTTACCACGTCTAGGTTTTATGTTTATTGAATATATATATCGAATGTATCTACCTACGTTAGTTTATGCTGCATAAATTATATCAAAGAGAAAGTTAAAATATGTCAATATACGAATACCAAAAACATTCCAACGTTTAACTATGACCGACCTAATATCTACTTTTAAAGTAATTAATAATGCTATCCGAAAAAAAAACAATTTAAACAATTTTACGTTTTTTTACAAACAAACATGTTTTAATTTGTATGATATAGTTTAAAACCTATACATATTATAATATAGGTACGAAACTTCACCGTTCGTTCGAGGATGGTTCAAGGGATGCGTTCAAAAACCAATACTATTGAAAAAGATTGATTGCTTAGATTATTCATAAATAATAATACGTAGAAAGTCAATATGTAATATACTATGTATTATACATACCTACTTATTTTATTCTATCATGGTAAATAATAAAGTTAGGTACCTACTGATATATTTCAATATTTATCTAGTCGAGCTAATAAGTAATAATGTAATTAGTAAGATTCCGAACATGATGTTTTTGCAAATACCTAGTAGGTAGGTACCTACTGTACAAAAAATAAACGATGTTTTGAATCGATTAAAATATTAGGTGGTATCAATCGACTTTAGGGCTGATTTTTCCATCGTCCGATATAAGAATTTTTACTTGAGGAATTAAATTCACGTTTGCAGATTCTGTAGAGAAAGACTATCAAAATACAAAATTCCTCGAATAAAGACAGCTGACGATGTTAAAATCGACCGTACGATTTTTTTATTGGGATATACAAGTAGATCGAATCTATACTTCGATACTAATATAATAAAGCGGATGTTTTTTTTTGTTTATTTAAACGGGCTAATCTCTGAATCGCTAGGTAATCACTATCCATCTGATTGGAAAATTCTTACACTAATACGAAGCTACATTATCCCCGAGTTTTACAGGCTACTTTTTATTAAGTGTATTCCGAACCGGTGGTGGTAGATTCAATTGTATGTACTTATACTTGACGTGCATAAGTGCCTTACCTGGGCCTAAACTGGATAAGTAAATAACTTCTTGAGTTTATTTTGATTTATCCCAGGAATGCGGGAGAAACCGCGGGGGACAGCTAGTGAAAAAAAAGTGATAATCGGTTATCAACAATGATGGAAAATACATGTGAGTCGGTAAGTAAATGTATTTTTTTTTACCGAACGAGCTCCGCGATCGAATCGTTTCTGTTTCAGCTTGGGCAAAAATGCTTTCGTATGTCTTTATGTATTTTCGAAAAATCTTCAATATAAATTAAGTAGGTACCTAAGTATTCATCTTATAAACTGTAAAACATCGATTCAAAAGATTGAAGATCGACCTATAAAACCTCTTTTTTGATTAAATCGAATCGAGATCGTAAATCCTAGTTTGCCGTGATTTGCCTAACGTTGACACCGTTGACACATCTTTTTAGACGTGTCACGTTCCTACGCAACGTTTATGTTTCCCATGTGTTTCCTACGGCTAATATTTTTAACAAATTATTTTCTCTTATTTGGATATATTACATTAGCTTGATGTTTAGCCGAGTATACCTTTATACAGGTATGTAATAGATATATGCATTGATGCTAATAGTATAGAGATAGATAGATAACACTTTATTGTTACACCACATGAAAAAAATTACATCCGTCGGAACACACCGATAGGCGCTTGGCGACAGATTTTCAACTTGAGGGTGGTAGCCAATCAGATGAGTACTAAAAAGTACCCTACCACCTGCTATGGTTTCCTCACGATGTTTTCCTTCACCAAAGTAAAGTTCATTTTGTAAGGTGGTTTGAAATTTGAAAAAAAATTGTTTCCTAATTATTTAGGAACAAAGATATTGTTTAGTTTTAATAAGTCGAGAATACTTCTGTACTCATTTTGTGATATTATAAATTACATATTCTTTGTCATAACAATTACGCATTTTATTTCAGGTCCAGGGGCAATTAATTATGCATAACCAAAATGCATTATTCTTTTCATAATACTGTTTGATTTACATCCATTAAATCTTATAACAGTCGTAAAGGTTTGCCGATATGACAAGGTCATCAGAAATGTGAAGTCAAATGCTAAAGCTAGCAAAATTTTCAAAAATGCTAATTACTAGATATTATGTTGACTCAATTGGAAAAGAAATAACTGTGCAGATCAAAATTAATTTACAAGTAAACTATATAAAAATCGGTATTAAAAATAATTATACAAAGCAAACCTACTAACAGGTATTTTTTGTTCTAGTAGAGGATCATGCATCTACAATGTAGATTCTACATAATCATCAGAAAGTCAGTTTGTTATGTACCTATAATATTATGCTTGATTATTTTTATCAAGTAAATAAAACTTTGAAAATGTTTTGTAACAGTAGGCATTTATTTTCAACTAGTTCACCCTTCTTACTAGAAGAACCTCTTGAACTAGGTGAACTTCGTAACACAATTTTTTTTTATTTTTACCATTTTTTAAACCACTCCTGTATCACAGCGAACAAAACACAAAAATAATTATTCAAATCGGTCAAGCTGTTTTTGAGTTTTGTCGAGACTTACGAACAGCAACTAATTTATATACCTATATAAATAACATTTATAAATATACCTATTTCAGGACCAAGGATTTAACGTTACCAACATGCATAATATTTTATGTTACTTCGTTTCGATTACGCACAACGGTCACAGTCATGATGGAGAATAGATGCGTACCTACCTCGGAGGAGTTTATCAGCAAAATGCTTTTTAGATTCTACCGAAATCACAATTTAGATGTGAATTTTTTGAGTGTTTATATACCATACCACATTTACTTACGTCATACATTAATAAAGAAATATACAGAGAATCTATTTTTATTATACCTACATAATAATCAATATTGACATCTCATAAACGTACCGGTGTAGAGCCTCCCCTAATAACAAGGGGGATTGGGCCATAGTTCATCATAACGTCAAGCAGGACAATGTGGTTTGGTGTACTTCTAATGCTTTTTAATTTGACTTTTTCGTGTTGGTTTCCTTACGATCAAGAACGAAAACATATCATCGGCCTGTACTTTGTGAGATTTGAATTTACGTACAAATTCACCTTTGGATAATGGTGAAGGAAAAACATCATTAGGAAATCAAATAAGTACATGTACAATGTACAAAATTTTAATAGTAAACATGTTTTATATTTATTGAAAAAATAATATAAAATATACCAAACCTAATGAATATATAAAAGACAATTTACGCATAATTCATGAAAAAATACTTAACCAATTTTAGCACACACGCGTAATTATTTAAACGCCACCTAACGGCATATAAAACAACTCAATACTTATTTTAACGCCATCTAACGGTCGAAACAAAACAAAAAATTACAATGTGTGCGTGTATATATACAAGGAATAACTTGACAGATATTTTTCTGGAGGAATTCTTTGTAACTAATTGCCGTGGAAGTAAAATTAATGCTTCATAAATACTTCATTAATACATATTGCTCGCCAATCACTAAATTACGCACCAAGGATGCTTGAATTTTACATAAAAAAAGAAATAACATAGCTTTGCGATACTAACACCATCTAACGGGAATATAGCTTTTTGTAATCGTGAGCATTCACCTTAAACTATTATATTAATTGTGATGTATACTTAATTATTACTAATGTGTCTATCTATATTGCTGTGCCCTACAGGGTCCATGTGAACTATTAAATATATTTTTACACCTTTTATACACATGTGATGCAATAAAGTATATAAATAAATAAATACCTTAGGCCAATCATCACTTACCGTTTTGAAATAAGGCGATGATAGCTCAGTGGTAACGTCGGATGCCGAGACGAAGGTCCCGGGTTTGAAACCTACAATGAGCTTGAGCTTTCGGTGAGGGAAACCATAGCACGGTGGTAGTATCCACCTGGTAGTCTACCACTGGTGCTTGGCGAAAGAAGTTGAAAATCTGTGGTTTTGTGTGCTTATCACCTTTGGCCATATTATCACTTACCATGGTGAGATTGCAGTCAAACACAGGCCTATACACAGTAAATGATTGTGGTCAAAAACAGGCCTATTCTAAGAAATGGGTTATTGAATAGACGTGGAGCCCCGAAGTCATGGGAGAACAACCCTGGTCCGGCGGCCGCGCCTCTACCTGACGACGACGACTGGGGCGAAGCATCCGCCGCCACCTCGCCGCCGCCCAGGGCGAACAACCGGGACAATAATAGAGACAGGTATATTATATGCTATACTAGTAACACACCCCTGGCTTCCTACCGAAATAAATTCTCCAAATGATGGTAGAAATCATATTTAAATCTGTATTTGTAATGTCTTAGTTGTTTGAGATATTTGAAAAAAAATAAAAATCCCTATGGTTTATAAAAGATAGCTTGATCTCTGCGACAGTTGTTTGAGTCATATGAAAATTAACCTTATAGCTTTACTTACAATAAGGTACATCTAGTTGTTTGAGTCATATGAAAATTAACCTTATAGCTTTACTTACAATAAGGTTCATCTGTTTAATCTGTGGTTGATTTTATGATGACACATAAACCTTATGCTAAAGCTATAAGGTTAATTTTCATATGACTCATACAACTGTCGCAGAGATAAAGCTATCTTTTATAAACCATAAGCAGTTGCTTTCAAGATGATTTTTTTATTTAATGTATATGTTCTATATTTCTAATGTATTTATACTATATAATATGTAGCTATCATTTTGTTTAGGAGCTCTTGAATAGCTCATCAACTGTAGCCGTAATTTACCTCTTATGTAATGTATTTACTATGTATATGTTTACTATGTATATGTTTATTATTATCAATCAATGATTTGACAGAAGAAAACCTAGGTCGGACCAGCATGAGAAACCGGGTCAAAGACCTGGGTGGAAGAACAAAGAGTCAAGTGGTGTGGGCAAAAGGTTGAGGCAAGCGGTGGAGGCTGCCTCAGTCGACACTCAGACTGCCTTTCCAAAGGGCTCGTCCATACAGGACCGACTGAAACGGTACCGTGCTCACACATCTGAGCTGACACAAATGGCTGAAAGCACTCTATATGTTGCGCTTACTGGTTCAAATATGTTAATGCTTTAATTAACTATAGATATCATCTCATGTTTCATTTTTGTTATTGATCTGATAGTATGTATAAATTGGTTGAGTTATTGAGGTGAAAAATTGCCTACAAACAGACACACCCAGTTACCTAATTATATTATTAGTGCGGTTGTAATTATCCAAGTATCACGTAATGCTTGGCATGATTTCGAATGCTTGTTATCAAAGTTGCTATAGATTTTGTTACCCAACTAATTTGATTACTTTTGAATAGTAAACTCTATTGGTAATCCCTTAAAATTCATAATTGAGTATACCAAATTACAACACAATGTTTTTCATCATTTTCTTGAAAGCTTAATAAAGCAATCGATCTTGAGTAAATTAATTGATATTAGTAACTGCTACATTGATTATACAGTCACACGCAAACTTACACATCTACGACATTTCTCTAAACGCAAACACGATAAACGCATTTGTTAACGTCAATTTTACGCTCAGAGTACTCCAGTGTATTTTCAATTTTATACTGAATTCGATTTCAGTGTCTTCATCTGGAGACAAGATAACTTTCTAACGATTGCGAATTGTTGGTCAAAATATACAATAGTGTGAACAACATAATTTGCAATTTAGAGTCTATAAAAACGATGTTCGATGCAATAACTAAAGCATTAATGTTTGAATCAGCGTCCTAGTTTCCGCGCCCTATTTGTTCACCGTCACGCTTGAATCGCGCCTCACGTATGTACCGCCGCTCTCGATACGTTGCATTACCTGTCGATACCAGTTTTTTTGCATTCCATTGCACACTATGCCGTCTTCAATTTGTATTTATCATTTCAGCACATTCTCGACGTCTTATGTTTCATATTCACCTGTTCTGTTCCTGTTAGAGCCAGAGTATTCATATTAATTCATGCTTGGTGTGGTGTACACTTCTGTTACCTTGTAAAACAATAAAGATAATTTCAGCATTTTAATTTAATCTATTTCGGAAGGTGTTCATCAATATTTGACCAACTTTTCATAACAATTACAATGTTCATGAACACCTAAGACTAATTTTATAACAATATGCTTTAGTTTTCACTTTGTATGTTAACAGTATAATCTTTTAACCATCCCCTTATTTACAATACAAGCAGGTGACAGTATAATTTACTTGCAGAGACAATACACACAACCAACAAGACGAGTGGGAAGAGAGGAGGAACGATGACTGGGGCAACAAAACCGCGGGCGAACCCAACCGACGCGAAAACCGACCCGACCGTCGGGACAACCGAGACAACCGCGGCGATAGACGTGACAACTGGGGAGATAGAAAAGATAACTGGAAAGAGAAACGAGAATTCAGAGGGGATAGAAACGACGACAGTTGGAAAGAGAAACGGGAATTTAGAGGAGAAAGAAACGAGGATAGTTGGAAAGAGAAGCGGGAATTCCGTGGCGATAGGAACGAAGATAATTGGAAAGACAAACGAGAATTCAGAGGTGAAAGAAGCGAAGATAATTGGAAAGAGAAGAGGGAATTCCGAGGCGATCGAAGCGACAGGGGTGAAAGAAACGATAGGACTCGAAGCAATTTCACCCCCCGAGATCGAGCGGAAAGAGCCGAACGGTCCTTCGGGTCCGACACCGACAAACGCTCCGAGAGAAGCTTCCGCTCTCAAGACAACGGCAGAGACCGCGCAGGACGCGCACCGCCATACAAAACCAGAAGCAAATTCACCGAAGTCCAATACAAAGAGTTATCCGATCCAATTCCCTTGGAATCTCCATTCGCAGAACCAACAGTCGAACAAGACGCTCAGCACGAGGTCTCAGTCACGTGGATAATTTCACCAGAGAGCTTCTATACGCAGATTTTGTCGCACCAACCTAAATTCCTAGAAATGATGCACCAAATACCGGAGTTGTACAAAGGTGTTAAGTCTTACACGGGCAACGTTCCCGTCGGTGCGTCAGTGTTGGCTCGCTACCCCGCCGATGGTGTTTTGTACAGAGCGACCATAGTGTCCGTCCAGCCGTTCTCCAAATTCATTGTCCGCTATGTCGACTTCGGGAACAAGCAGTTGGTTGACGCCAAAGATATTTGGCAGATGGATAGGCAGCTTATGGAGCTACCTAAAATGGCTGTACACTGTTCTTTAGTGGGAGTGGCGCCAAAAGACGGTGAATGGAAAGCGGATCCCGAGATCGATCTTTGCTTCAACGCGCCACGTTACCAATGCGTTTTCCAGGAGTGTTTGGGAGAGCAATACAAAGTGTCATTGTGGAATAACGGTGTAAGCGTTGCCGATACGTTAGTTGAGAAGCAGTTGGCTAATATGTCTGAACACCAGTCGACTGTTACCTTGAAAGGTATAACTGTGAAAAATAAGTAAATAGTGGCCCTGATTCTGTTGTTCACAACTAAACTAATTTTAATGTCACTATGTCTCTTTCTAACAAAGAACACAAGAAAAGGATGTAAGAAATTTAGTCCTGTCAAATTAGTCCAATGCTTGTTTTCAATACAATTTTAGTCGCCATCTATCGCTGTTACGCCTAAATACACGCAAAATAAGACGGCAAAGATTAATTTGACAACTTAAAATATGCTCTATCCTTTTTCAATCATGTTCGTCAGAAAGAGATGAAATGTGACTAAAATTAGTTTAGTGCGATTTACAACAGAATCGGCACCAGTGTCATATATTTTGAATTAGGGGCGGTTATAAAATGTTGTATTAATTTCAGATGAGGCGATTGATTTGACGATTATAGTCGGCCAACAGATCCTGTGTAAAGTAACTCACGTGGAATCGTTTGAGAAATTGTACGTGCAGCTTGATTTAGACAAAGCTGAATTGGTCGAGACTGCTATCGCTAACTTCGACACTACAAAAGTAAGAATTATACATAACCAGTTCACGCCCCTCGTTCCCAAGGGTTCTAATTACCCGGGATAAAAGTATCCTATGTGTTATTCCTAACGAACAAACTCACATTATATTAGCTAGAAAAAAAAGGATTTTAACTAACTATTGAATTTACTTTACTTTCAGCTGACACACCTGAGTGCTGAGAGCCTCACAGATGGCATCCATTGCACATTGAAACACGATGGTAAAATATACCGTGCCATTTTAGAAGATGTCTCCGACACGGCTAATATCAAAGCCGTTTTACCAGACTATGGAAAATCTGTTACGACCTCTTTGGATAACGTAAGTAATCATTATTATATTATCATTTGTTCTGTTAAAATTAATATATTGTGACATTAAATGTACCAAAATATGTGCTTATACTAGTCCTAAAATATTATTTCGACTAAAGGCTGTTAATTTTGTCCCACAGTCTGAATAATTTTTATACTAGACCTTTCAATTTTAGTCACGTGACTTTCATTCCTTCATAACGTGTCCATACCACGATAAACGGTTCGCTCTCAACTTTTCAGTCACTGGCGCCACTTTTAAGCTTCTTACGAACTCATTCCTTAACTATTCATTTTTCAATTTTAAAAATAAATTCATCAAAGATCTGCATGATTTGTGCCATGCCAATAATACAGTAACCGAATAGCGTCTGTTTAAATTGTTACTCTATATTCCTTAGCTATAAGTCCAAATTATCTCTCACCAGTCGTTACGCGCCATTAACATAAATTACTGTAATTATACCAATAAAGAAGCTGCAATGATTTTTGTTGATATTTCAGCTCATGATCTTACCGACGGAACTGAGCGTTTACTATTACCAGTCTCTGGAATGTTGCCTGAACAATTACTCTGCGGAATCTGAGAAGCTTATGACGCTCGAACAGTTGAAGGAAACTCTCACTGGCAACAAGTTTATTGTTTACATCAACAATGTTGAGGGAATTAGGTAAGACATTTTAACAACATTTATTTAAATAAGAACATAAATTGTCTTCATTATGAAATAATATGTACATAATTTGATATTGATATGAATGATCCAGATACTCTTATTATTTAAATTTTGGGACTTTTTTTATTTATTAGATTAGTCTCATATGCCTTACTATACGGCATACTTTCCGTGCCTTTACCCTTTCGGTTAAATTCTTCTATGAGAATAATAAATCAATTCAAAATGGGTTCTTATCTTTACTGGCGCTGCAAATTAAGAAGCGACTTACTATAAAGCGACATTATTTTCAGTTTGGTATCAACACTATACGACAGCGTAACGGGCCAAAAGGTAGCAATATTCTCGCCGGACGAAGGCGCTTACGACGAAGTGGTACAGCTTTGTATGAGGGCCGTCTTTAATTATAACTTCGGTATGGCGTACATATCCCACGCCGAGAACCTAAACGAGTTCTACCTCCAGAAAGCGGCCGATGGCGACAAGATCGCCATTTTGTTAGATCAGCTCTACCAGTTTTATGAAGAAGGTAATTTGAAAAATGTTTTTTTTAATCACAGTAGCAGTATTACTTAATTTATCAATATTGATATTAAAATTTATTTTGTACAGGTACACCAGAAGCTCTGACAAGTTACGAGGTAGACGGTCTGTGTGCGGCCAAATCTGCTGACAGCAATTGGTATCGCGCCACCATTATCAGTGTGGAGGAAACCGAAGTAAAGGTTCAGTTCTCCGATTACGGAAACACAGAGGTCCTTCCCAAAGATTCCCTCAAAAAACTTGATACTAAATTCTACGAGCCGTGCGCTTTGGCACTAGTCGCAAGTTTGGGACTTGTAGCATTACAAGACGATACTCTCGCTAAGCTTGTCGAGTGGACCACTGAAAAAGAAGTTCAAGTAACATTAGCATTCGGCTCTGACGGCTGGCTAGCGAGCCTACATTTGGATGGTGTTGATCTTGCCATGAAATTAGTCAACGAGAAACTGGCAACACCACAAATAATTTCTAACGAAGAACCGAAACCGGAACCCGCCCCAGAAGAGCCGATTTCTCTTCCGGAGGGTTGCAATCAAGTCTACATTAGTCACATTGACACTCCTGGACATTTCTGGCTACAAATGCTGGACAAAGTAGATAAGATTGATGAAATCCAAGCGCAGCTTCAAGCGAATGCCGAAACATATGCAAATATTGATAACAGAGATATGGGTACCTTATGTATCGCGAAATATTTAGCTGACGATCAGTGGTACCGGGCTGAAATTCTGGACTCTGATGCTGATATCACAACGGTTCGTTTTATCGACTATGGCAATACGGACGTATTAGACAATCAACCTGGATTGATAAAGACGTTACCTGATGATTTGAAGGATATCGAACGTTACGCGATTAAAGCCAGTGTGAACGCCGTCCCCACAGGCACAGGCCAGTGGTCGGAGCCGGCCTCCGACTACTTCACACAACTCGTCGGGGATTTGTCCGCGCCAGTCGATGCTCTTATCGTCCTAAAGGATGTCACCACCTACGTTGATATCTTTGTCAACGGCCAGAACCTTACAGACAAGTTAGTAGCGGAAGGTCACGCCACGAGGTCAGAAGAAAACGATTGTGGAGATTTGCCGTCTTGTTTCGCGAGTCATGTAAACTCCCCCTCGGAATTTTGGATTCAGTTAGAAACGGCCACTTCGGAATTGCAAGCCATGGAAGCAGCCATGGTTGATGCAGAAAACTTCCCTGAACTCACCGATAAAGAAGAAGGAATAATTTGTGCCGCTAAATATCCAGAAGATGGTGCTTGGTACAGAGCTCAAATCATTGTAGATGGCTCCGAAGGTACGGAAGTTCTCTTCATGGACTATGGCAATGCTTCGATTGCGAACGAATTACGTAATCTTCCAGATGAACTTAAAGTCAAACCCGCTTTATCAAGAAAATGTGCATTACAGAAACCTAGAGACATAAAATCTTGGTCCCGTAAATCTGAAATTAAATTCAATGAGCTCGCTGCCGAAGGCGCTACCATCTTTAATGTTCAGTTTATCGCTTCTGGTGATATATCTATTGTGGAATTGTTCCTTGAAGGTAAATCTGTGACTGAGGAACTTGTAGGGCTAAGTGAAGAAGTCCCGGCTACTGAGAGGCCTACACCAGTGGGCCAAGACTTGCATAGTAATGGTAGAATCTGCTACGTCAATGCCTGGGACGAATTCTACGTTCATTTGGATGATTCTGCAGCAGACCTCGATAAAGTGACCGATATATTAAATGACGCTCAAGAATTCGAGTCAGTTTCAGAACTAAAAGTAGGAGCATTATGTGCTGCATTTTGGGAGGAAGACGAGAAATGGTACAGAGCAAAGGTCTTAGAATTTTGCGATGTCGGATATCACGTCCAATTCATAGACTATGGGAATAAAGCGAAATGTGAAATATTTAGACAGCTTCCTGAAAATTTAACAATAATTGAAGCGGCAGCTAAGCCTTGCCGTTTGGCTGGATTGAGTGATGATAAACATGATAATGCTAAAAATAAACTAGATGAACTTGCTCTTGATGACACCACATTCCAAATAGAGTTCTTAGACAGCACAAAGGAACCGATACTCGTGAAATTAATACTGAACAACAAAGATCTTATTACTATTTTAACAAAAGAAAACGTAGCTAGTTCAGAAATAACCGCACAAGAAACTATAATTAATGACTCTAATACAGCTCCTACAATAAACCCAGAAATCGCCACTATACAGAGTATAGAAATTAAAGATAAAAAAGAAGCCTCTGAATCTAATGTTATTGAAAACGCGCAGTCAGCGATAGTGGATGAAAAACACGTGTTACAGGCATCAGGAACTGAAGAAATCGCATTATCAGCAACAGAAGGTAAAAAAGACGCGTTACCGGCAACAGAAACTGAAAAAGACGCGATATTAGCAACAGAAGGTGAAAAAGACGCGTTATCGGTCACAGAAGCTGATAATGGCGCATTATCAGCAACAAAAGGCGAAAAAGACGGGTTACCGACAACAGAAGCTGGAATAGACGCGATACCAGCCACTGAAACTATAAAAGAGGCGCTATCAGTGACAGAAAATAAAAATGACGTTTTACTGAGTACTAATACTGTTAAAGATGAGAAAGAAGCGTTATCAACGACTAATGATATTATTAAAGATGAGAAAGATGTATCTACGAGAAATGATGCTCTTGAAGACGAAAAAGTTGAGCCAACAAATAAGGTTATTGATGAGAATAAAAAGGAAATAAACGAAGATGAACAATTTGAAAATGAACTTAATACCTCACAACCTGATCTCAATGAAAGTACTAGTAGCAATCACACTGTCATAGAATGTAACAAATCTTTGAATGACGATTTGACAGATGATATTCCCTCTACTCCTGTTAAAGAGGAGGACTCCTTAGAGACACATGACAATTCAAATGACACAGTCAAACTTTCTGAACGAGACGAATCCAAAGAGTCTATTAATTCAGACACAGGTTATACAAGTTGTGGTGATCATGACAAATCTTCAGTTAAAGATTTAGATTCGCCAAAAGAAACATCAACACCAACAGTTGAAACTACAACTAATGATAACGTAGTATTAACAGAAAAAGTTATTGCACCAACAAAAGTTGCAGACAGTGAAACAGTAGTGGAATAGTGATTTAACGAACCTATTGTATTATATAAAATCTCGTTTGGACTTAAGCTATTGCAAAGCAAAGCTTGTGATAGATACCTAGTGCTTATCTTATAGTTTTTTTTACTTATGAACATCGGAAACGTAATTGTTATAATTTTTTTAGGCTATCAAGTCTGTTTATACTTTGTATAAAATACGCTATTAGCAACAGTTGCTATTTTAGTATAGGAAAGATGTTTTGTAACAAGGTTGTTAAAATTATATTTCTTCTTTATGTTTTAAATGTGAATTTTCTTTGATTTATTTTTGTTTAGAGTGTAAAATTGTTACTTTTGAAACTTAAGAGTGAAGGTGAGCTGTTAAAAGACAAGTCGGGGAGCGTAGTCAAAATGACTATCGGGGCCCGTATATTTTTTATTATTAATTTCTTGTCATAAATTTTTTCGATATTATATTTTCTAAATTAACTTTGTTATAGAAAACCCGTTTGAATAATTATACGTGTTATCTAACTAGTGAGTTTATAATATATGTACTGCACAAGCAGTATATAATTGTATAACTTTTGCGTAGTTATCATATATGACTACCATCATAATAATTTATGGAACAGTAAAATACTCATTTTATATATTATGTTAAGGGTTACCTGTTGATTTTAAATATGATACGAAAGAATATAATATTTGTTGGTTTTATGTATATTAAAACAACATAGAACCGCATAGGCAGATTACTTTGAGATTAGACCACATTATTTCCGTCAATATCACCAACTAAATATATGCGGTATTATAAATGGTTTTGCTTCACACTTAAGAAATAAAGCTCTGTATAAAGCATTATATATATTATTTAACCAACTACATATTCCTTATTTTCTACAGTGAAGTCCATTTGATGAAACTTCAGAGTGCTTCTTATGCTAGGGCTTCACCTGCGTGTAATGCCACGTTATTTGACATAGTACGCAGATATGGCCGTATGTTAGCGCGCTAATTTGCTAATGGCATTATGAATGTCGTTAGGCGATAGCCAAGAATCTTATATATTATATAGCTCAAATCAATTGATAGTGTGGCCGCCCCTTAAGAGTGCGTATAAAGCAAAATAACAATCTTGGAATTGAAATTTACCCAAGTGAATAGTATTTAAATCAAAAAATATTTTTATATATATTTTAATATTTTTATAGTTCATTATATACGCGAGGGTTCTATCTGAGCAAAAACATAATGGAATGACATTTCCTCGATAGAAAAAAATCACAAAGCTACCTCTAATAATAATGAATTTTCGGTTTTATTCGTTCATGGTGTATCTAATTAAGACAAAAATTCGATAAATAATATCACTAACATATGACATAGGGCTGCTACTAACGATTTTTGAAAATATTCTATACTTTACGAGTTATTTAGATAAAAAGCGCTTAGTTCATTTTTGTTCCGCGAAACACGCTATCTCCATCTCATCTCCACGCGAAGATTAGACATAAGTTTGTGTCATCTGACATTGCCATATTTTTCTGGCTTGGTACGCACTCTTAAGGGCATCATTTATTACCATAGACTTAGCATTTCGCTATGTTTATTACACGTTAATTGTAAAATAGTTGATGGCACGGTAGTCTTATTAAACTGGTATTCATTGAAATCCCATTATCTGTTTTTTTTTTTACATTTAGACCTTTAGCGGGTCACTGGACGAGTCAATGGATGGCTCTCTTAAGGCGGCCCTCTGTGGCCGGCGCAACTTCAACGCGAGCATAGTCTAAAAGCTTGTTGTTTCATCCAACGTAATGTTTGACTGCGAAAAAAGAGAGATAGCATCAGAGCCGTCGGTTATCAGTCGGTAAATTCCGCTGATCACTCGCGGCCGCTTCGCTAGGTCGTCATTCATGATTTCGCATTCATAAAACTTGTTCCAGGAGTATACTTCTTGTGAAAAAATCTTACAAGTTTGTGAAAAAAAAGTTAGTTATTTAGAATCTCCAATACATTTGCAAGCCTGGTATCTAAATGGTTTCTTTATTTTTACAATTTATAGGTACATTAGATATGGCCAAAGTTCAGGCAAAAACGCTGTTTTTCGGAGGCTTTGATTGAATGTGTTTCACACTTTTTTTAAATTACGCCTAGATACACGGCTAGATATAGTGAACATGATACTAATTTGTTCAAAACATCTAACGAAAAATGTTTAACAACGCCATAATAAGTACAGAGGTTTTGTATGAAAAGTATGACGAATTGAGCCCTCTTAACTCATTTGGTATTCTCGTGTTTCATAAATATTACAGAAAAAGGAAGACCATTTTGTAGCCCCGCTGGCCCCTAATAAAACTATGGGCAATGTGTCGATACTCATGGAAACCTTATTATATGCGCCCCTATATACGCCAATGGGTACTTGCCGAAATTATAGAATTTAACGAATAGAATAAGTAATAATAATGAGAATACTCCTGGGAGCAAACAGATCATTGCTAGATGTAGTTCTTGGCCTAACATCATAATAACCAACAAGTTCTGAAATAAGGACGCTAATTTCGCAAAGTTTTGAGAGTTTTTGAGATCTGAGGTGACACCTCGTAACAGCTCGTTATAATTTTTCAACCAGGAAATACAGATTTACGACATTTTGTCCACTACTTATTCAAATCGGTGTTGGTGCCAGGGTCACACGAGTCTACGATTATGAAATATCGAGAAATAAAACTTGAATATAGTAGTTGAACTATATTTTATTCAACGTTGACAAAATATCGTACAAAATAAACGGATATTAGAAAAACATCTGTACAATATTAAGATATGAACTTCACAGTCATACATTTTATAGAAAAATCAATTTATATACAAATGTCGATCACGGGGCTAAGCGTGAATAGCGTAAATCCATCAAATTACTAATTCAATTACCAATAAATTGACATATTATTTTTAAAACAATATTAAAAAATGAACCCAGTTTCGATGGATCAGCTAAATTAGGCATGCATTATAAAATAATTTATAAATCTTACAAATAAGTGATAAATCAAAAACTATTTAATGAGTCCTATTATTCCGATGTCTTTTAGATCGTCTTTCTTTTCCAATATTAGCCCCTTTTCATTGGCGAGGTGAAGAACTGAGAGTAAGGCTAGCGGCACACTGAGCGATTCGCGCATATTCTGCGATAGTTTATTTGGCAACCGCGAGTAAATTGAGTAGAAAGTAGTTTGTGATACGTCTTCTTTCTCCCCTTCCGGAGTTTTCTCTGTGAGCATTTTCCATGTACAATGTTTTAGTTGTTTCATATCTACTTTTTTCGCCCTCATTGCGTACGGTATGAAGATTTTTGCAACCTAAAAAAATTATATCAAGTTAGTAAGTGAAAGTGTGTATTGCGTATTATTGATGTACGTTACAAAAAGTATGCACAATAAATACGTAATTACTTAGCCATACTCATAAACGCGATAGGCACACATGTTTTTTTTAGTTCCTTTACTAGTTTCCGCGCTCATAATTTTAATCCAAATTGTCATCTATATGCCAGCTATTATTCAACAAACATCCAAACATTTTTTTGCACGATAATAGTGTTGATTCTGTTGTTTACAACTAAACTAATTTAGTCTCACTATGTCTCTTTCTAATAGCAGCATATTAGAATGTAAAAAAATTAGACCTTTCAAATTAGTCCAATGCTTATTTGCAACATAAATTTAGTCGCCATCTATCGCGGTTACGTCTAAATACCCGCAAATGAAGACGGCAAAATACTAATTTGACAACTTTAAATATGTTCTATCCTTTTTCAATAATGTTTGTAAGAAAGAGATGTGATGTGACTTAAATTAGTTTAGTGCGATTTACAACAGAATCGGCACCAATATAGTTCGTATTTTACAAGGTGGGTACAATACCTTAGTAGGTGGTTCAAGCATGTCTCCGATTTCATCGTGGTCCATCGCTTTAACTTGGTCGTGCAACTCTCCCGCCGCCGTCGCATCCTCGTTGCCCCATTCGTCGGCATCCTGACGATGGAAATATGATCATAGGAAAAATATACAAGGACTAGCTGAACCTAAAATTAAAGCAGTTTAATAGCCTAATTTTGAGCAGCTCGACTGGGGAAGTACCTCCACCTTACAGAATACCGCAGCCAAATAACTTTATGTTGTGTAAAGTTGTGTTCCTGCGCGTGAGTAAGGTCGCCAGAGCTCATAGGGGAGGGGGGAAAGGTCGGTAACGCGTGAGCGATGCTTCGTGTGTTGCAAGCGTCCATATGGCTACGGTAACCGCTTACCATCAGGCGGGCCGTAAGCTTGTTTACCGACTTAGTAGTATAAAAAAAAAAAAAAAAAAAAAGCCAAGTTATAGCCTGTGAAAGTCCCGTCAGAATCGGTCCTGCAGTTACTGAGATTAGCCGGAACAAACAGACAGATAGGCGAATTTTAGTAACTTTTAACTTGAGTGAAAATCACGTTTACCGACTACAAATTCACAACAAACAATATTCTTACCGGCACATTATTAGGGCAGTAGGATGCGTCGTTCTCGTTATTATAGTCATAATCGTGAGCGTCATCCACAGTAAGTGGTTCCGGGTCCGGCTGCTTGCTGGCTTCGGCATCACGCTTACTGGCTTCAATATCACGCTTGCGAACCATCATCACGTTGTGTCGGAGAAACAGTTTGCGGAAGTTAGACTCGTCTAGACCTCTGTAATTTTGAGTAAAATGGATTGATAATAGTGATATTTTCTTTTAATGGAAAATTCTATGTATTGTACATACTTATTGACGCACAGCATAAGACTCCTTATACAGGTTGGAAATTTGAGACAGGTCAGTAAGGGTCTCCTACAAGGATCAAAACGCACTATGGGGCCAAGTAAGGTTAGGTTACTATGTCCCAAATCAAAAATCTTTTCGCATATATTTTGTTAGGAAAATGCTCCCTCCTTCAGGGTCAGTCGGGTAAAAAGTAGTATAATAATATTACAAACTTTTATTTAGTTTCACCTGTCCCGTTGTCTGTAATGTAATTTTGCAAGTTAAATTAGACCCACTTTCCGGTTTCCGATCGAGCTGAAATTTTGCACGAATATGCAATCGCTGACAATGCAATATTATGAGAGCTGATCTGATGATGGAGCTAGAAAGTGGCCATAGGATCTCCGTAACAAAACGACATAACTGCATCGAGTTTGGGCTCGTTTGATTCGTCTTGATGAGTACTTTGTCTTCAGATAGTTTTCAGGGCCTGATGATGGAATAAGGTGGCCATCAGCAAAAAAGCTTGCATTAAAAAAAATATTTTTAACGAAATCTTATGTATTATATCAGTTATATGGTTTCCATAGAACACGCTCTGCTTAATTTGGGATCAGTTGACTGTGTGTGAGGAACGTCTGAGGATATTTATTTACCTATCAATAGGCGTTTTGAAGTTGGCTTCATTCCACGTGTGTCCGGTGGCTAGAGTCTTCCGACTGATCATGATCTTGGCGGGCTGCGTTGGCTCGTACTCGCCGCACGGCTCGCTGCGGCAGTCGAAGCTCATGCCCGCTCCCAGGAAGTCCAGCTGGCGTTTCGTCCGCGCCGGCTTCTTGCCTTCCACCACTATACGACCGGCCGTTGATTGTGTTCGCTCACCGAGTTTTGATGCTGTGACACAATAATAATCATATATATTCGAACTACTGAATCGATTTTTGTTAGTACAAGTTACTTTTTATATATCTCCCACATATACAGGTTGTTTTTTTGTTCGGCGACAAGCGACCCAGGAGCGGTAGTACAAATAATTAATTTTCCAAAAAAGGACTTAATTCCATTAAATACTGTAAATGCGTTGAGAAGTACCTTATTCAATTTGAAATAAAATTACCGCAAAGTACGGTCACTAGGCATG
>OX596256.1:3882670-4056171 GCA_951394255.1 Polyploca ridens | reverse complement strand
TTTCATCATTTGGAATGGGTTCAACTTCAGCATTCACGTCGAAAGCGAGAGCCTGTTGGGACAAGTTCAGTCGATTCTCCTCCACCCAGTTGGAAACGCGATTGTCTCTGATGATGGAAAGCATAGACTTCAAAACCAAAAGTTGAAGAAAAAATACACTAATATTATAAAGAGGTAAAATTAGTTTGGTAGTTTGTAATCACAGTAACAAACATCTACAAACAATGTTATCCCGAAATCAATTTTTTTAGTTTAGTTAGTCCCTGTCAAAACCTAGTATGTCATGTATTACTTTGACCTAATTTTAATCAAAAATTCCACACAAAAACCTCATACAATAATTTTGCACTTACGTATCCTCAGTTTCCGGATCCCAATTACTGATAGAGAATCCAGAGAACGGCTCACAAATCTGATCATTCTCAGTGAACGCGGGTAACAGTTTCACTGGCAGCGTGATGCGGTCTGTCAGCACCAACTCTTCTGACACATTCTCTTTTACAGACTCCAGGAACATTTCGTCAGTTCTGAATGTATAAATATTCATGGTTAAGACTAAGGTTACAGACAAATATATCAATTATACTTCTTTCCCCATGAATATTATGAAAGACTTAAGGAACTTCAGTTAATTAACAGCAAAGAAGCTAATTGAGAATTATCTCAAAAATCACCAACCAACCTACTTATATATAAAAATAAATATCCTGGGACATTCCTCACACACGGTCATCTGGTCCCAAACTAAGCAGAGCTTGTACTATGGAAACCAGATAACTGATATAATACATATGCTACTTTTTGTTTGTATATACATACTTAAAATACATAATTACACCCAGACTCAGGACATAGAGACATGTTCATGCACACAAATGCATGTCCTGTGTGGGAATCGAACCCACGACCTGCGGCGCGTAAGGTGAACCTTAACCAACTGCGCCAATTGGCCCGTAAACTAAAGCTGGCACGTTCAACCCATTTACACATTGTGCTTGTGTAGTGTCTGCGAATAAGCGGGCGGCGTCACGGCGTGACGTTGCACTGCATGCGCATCATGAAAAGTCTGTCCGTCTCTCTCGCGCGCGGTCAAGCTTATAAGTATGAAGGAGACAGTCACACAGACCTCACAGTTATTGTTTTTCTTTTGATACTGCTCATTATAGTGTTATTTTTTTGCATTCGTCCATTAGAATTGACTGACTAATTAGAAGCAATAATGTAATAAAACATACTGGCCCTGATTCTGTTGTTCACAACTAAACTAATTTTAATCTCACTATGTCTCTTTCTAACAAAGAACATAAGAAAAGGATGTAAGAAATTTAGTCCTGTCAAATTAGTCCAATGCTTGTTTTCAATATAAATTTAGTCGCCATCTATCGCAGTTACGCCTAAATACACGCAAAATAAGACGGCAAAGATTAATTTGACAACTAAAAATATGTTCTATCCTTTTTCAATCATGTTCGTAAGAAAGAGATGAGATGTGACTAAAATTAGTTTAGTGAGATTTACAACAGAATCGGCAATCGGAAAGCGGAATCATAAAGCTTTCGTTAACCGACTGTAGGGCCCTTAGGAATTCTACCATAGGAAGCATATAGATAAAGCATAGAAACATGTACCATATTGTTATTCCAATCAGAAAATGTAGTTACTTACCTCAATATCAACACCAATGTCTTGTCGTGTATAGGCAATGTAGCATTGAATGCTCTATTTGATGACGTCACATCGCCAGTCGTCGCCGCAAGCCTCTCGAAAAATGGATCTGTTACAAATATCATCATGATTCTTATTAGAACGACATACAAATGAGATGCGTCAAGTAACATGCATTACATTGTGCTTTTTGATAACTCTTTCGATTTAGTACCATATAACATTAAAACAGATTGACGGACCTTCCATTTTCTGTAATTCTATTAATTTTACACACATGAATATCAAACTAGTCAAGAAAGCCGTCCATTGACTCATCCAGTCACTTGCTTGAAGTTTAAATGTTATAAAGTAAGACCAATGAGACGAGATAAAGAATGTAAATAAACTTTTTTATTAAAAAAAATATATACAATTTTTAAACTTCCTAGTCTAATCCTTGTTGTCTGTATTACAAGAAACAACAATAATATGTATAATTTTTTTTTAAAGATATTCTGTTGAAAATTTTCATCATTGTGTCAGAAAAGAAAGATGGGCAGACATATCGCTCGCTATACTAATGTAACTTAGTAAAGGTCAGGTTGTTTACATAATTTATCTCATCTCGCTGGCCTTACATTAGAACTCAATATAATGGGATTTCATTGAAGCCCAGTTCAATGAAGCTCATTACTAAAGTACATGATAATAACTTACCAACACAATCATTAGCATCAAAATCTCCATTGAACACTTCAGGGTTGGCAGCGATGGCACCTTTGGACTTTTTCTTTTTTTTCTTCACTGGGGCTGCATTGTCGCCATCTACTGCACCATCATCTTGCGTGCCATTTTCGTCATCTTTTTTACCTCTTTTCGTCTGTACATATATAAATAATATTGTGAATAAGCTGATCTTCAGGCAACAGATGAGAAAGTGAACCCCCTTGATGATATATTATTACTATTTATTTATTATTTATAGACAAGCAGCTTGTAAGCTGATGTGTCTATTTCACACAGTGTTGAAAGTCACTCTGCACTTATACATAATTCACTTTTCAAGTTTTTTAATCTTTGTCCAGATGTCCAATTTGTTTTTAAAACTGTTTATTGAGGTAGCAGATACTACTTCCTCAGATAATTGGTTCCAGTTCCAGACCACTCTATTACTGAGAAATTGGTGTGCAGTGTTTGATACACAAGTAGCTAAAAGCTGAGTGTATATCACTGCACTTTAGACTTTAAGTATTTGTCGACTACGAAAAAAAATGTGCACTTATTGTGAGGTGATTTTCAAATCTTTTTCAAAACTATTCACTGAAGGAGCAGTAATCACTGTTTTCTAGTTTATTCCACCAACACAGAACATGATTTGGCAAGCAGTTTTAGGGATTACTGGTATATTCTTTATGACCTCAGTGAAAATAATATAAATTCAACTTTATCAGTACTACACCTGAGCAGCTTTGCTTAATCCACCGGCCATCTTCAGCACATCATAATGTACTGCATCTACTCTAAAGGAATATATCCGGGCTGACGCATCCACCACCTGTGATGCTGTCTGTAAGTTCTCCATGCGGGAGTCATGCCGTCTCAACATTGACGACATGAAGTCTATTAATTGTAGATTCCATGCATTGTCTTTGGTTATTTTCTGGAACAAACCATTTTGATTAAATAAGTAAATACATAGGTAGCCTTTTATGTCTTATTTCAATTTCAAGGAGCATTCAGATTATAATTACTATTATTAGATGAATGGTAAAAAAACTACATCCATTTTTTCATAACTCAAAGATCAAATACTGGACATTTCTACACAGTTAATAGTCATTACTTAGTATTTGGAGTGTGATTTACTCACAAATGGTATGAAATACACAAAAACAATACACTATCTCAGCTAGGTAGTAAGTAAGACATTATGTTTAATCATTGGGATCTTTTAATGAAGGTTGAAGCAATTGGAGTAAGTCAACATTCAACTGAGAAGAAGCAGCAATTAACTCAGTAAGGTTATTCACATTAGTACTAACATTTTCAGCATATAGCTTGAGGCATCCTTGGAAATGTTCCTTCTGTGGTGACGAGGACATGGTGTCCCCGCCACGCCGCGGTGACGCCTGCGGTGTGGAGGTAGCCACTGCTCTCTCTGATGCCACCAGTGATGACCTCTCAGCATCGTCATCATTACGCTCCTGAAGATGAAGAATATACGAACATTGTTTGTAAAGTCTATTGTGTAATAGAATGCAAATGAAATAAAAAAAATATATGTATATGGATAAATTAACTAGGTATTTATTACGAACCTCATCTCGAGTAAGGGTTAAACGATTTTGAGGACGAGGGATAATACTCCTTCTCCGAATAGGACTGCTACTGCTCCCGCCAATACTGAGTCTTACCAAACCAGGTGTAGACGTTATCGGTGTTTCAATCATCATTACACTAAATGTCATGCACTTAAATTATACAACTTATCCAGGCATTTAAATAACTTTGGGAATACTATAATCACTACGCTATTTACGAAACTCCAACAGGAAAATTCACAACAACTCAAAATCAACGGACATTGAATGAATCATAGACCATCAATAACTTTTTTTTAAATTAAACGTAGTGCATAGAGAATCGTAATTCAGGAACCTTGAGACTAGAAAAAATAATATTATGTATCAATTTTCTAATTTCATTTGGAACAACCATTATTAAGCAAACTTTTCTTCTATGTATTCTAGTAATTTAGTGGACAACAACTTTTAACTCATTATTTTTTAACATGGCAATGGCCCTGATTCTGTTGTTCACAACTAAACTAATTTTAATGTCACTATGTCTCTTTCTAACAAAGAACATAAGAAAAGGATGTAAGAAATTTAGTCCTGTCAAATTAGTCCAATGCTTGTTTTCAATATAATTTTAGTCGCCATCTATCGCGGTTACACCTAAATACACGCAAAATAAGACGGCAAAGATTAATTTGACAACTTAAAATATGTTCTATCCTTTTTCAATCATGTTCGTAAGAAAGAGATGAGATGTGACTAAAATTAGTTTAGTGCGATTTACAACAGAATCGGCACCAATGACTGTTTCATGTTGATTTCAAGAATCACTACTTCCTGTATCTAACTTCACACCGTTTGTTTGGATATAGATCTGTGGCTCGAAGAATTCACAAACACGATGCTTAGTAGCACCAGCGCCATCTGTTTTTTGTTTCAATATAATATTAAAATATGTAGACAAAAAAATGAAATTCCATAAACAAGACCCTTAAGAAAAAAAAAGAGAAATAATTAATATAAGAACCCGTTGGCACGCAGTTGGACGCCCGTGCAATTAATACATATTCCAGGATCTGCGAGCTGACCGATTACGTAAATCTCGGAGCCTATCACTACATACATACCAGTTGTTATATATATTTTTAAGGATATATGTTAGGATAGTTAGGATTAAATACGGGGTTGTAACCGATTTAAAAAATTGTTATGTATATAATGATAGTTCCTTACTTACCTATGAGAATGAGAGTGCAGGTTCAAATCTCCTCAACAACCTTTACCTCTCAGAATTGTATACATACACACAGATACACCACTGGGTCTCCGCTGAAAAAATGAAATCTGTGTATCTGAGAAGTCAAACTCAAACGCATGTGAAGTCCGACAATCCGCAAAAGCCCGGGTGGTGGCCCACCACCCAGGCTTTTCCGGCCGGATTGTCGGCAGCGTGAGCCGCCACTGGTGGCTCACGCAATGGCCTCTCTCCTTTACTATCAGGAGAAGCTCGTTTAGTGTGGACGAATAATAAACAATATGACTCTTGATGGTGTGAATAATATTATTGTCGTCTACTTAAAATTATGAATATGCTAAAGTATAACAACAACAAATAAGATGGAAAGATTGGTAGAAGCCTTCAATAGATGTCGACACTTTCGAACCATAGTCTACATTTTCGAACCATAGTCTACATTTTCTTGTAACTTACCATCTCCCCCACTAATCACAGCTGTTTGTAAACGCCGCGCTTGTTGCCAACTTCCCGTCAGTCATTTTGTTCGGTGGCTGAGTTTTTACGGTCGACGATATCGTTAAAAATCTTTGTCATCGGAGGATAATTTCTAAAGTGACACTATGAGTTCTGGAATGCCTGAATTGGGCTCTAAAATAAGCCTAATATCTAAAGCCGATATACGTTACGAAGGCCGACTTTTCACCGTCGATCCTCAGGAATGTACCATCGCTTTGGCTAGCGGTAAGTTGACAAATGGATACTCTTATCTTTATTACTAGCTTCTCCCGCCTTTATTATCCTGCTAATTTGATCCATTGGCGTTAAATATTCCCGTAAAGATATGTTTTCCAATAGTAAGATGGATTGTCGTCTTTAGAAAGTTTTGCTCTTTTTCCCTCCTGTAATGCAAACTAATCTTTGTTTATTGTTTATGGAAGCGTCTGATATGATTATTGCTGTGTTTTTTCCTGTTAAACTGTGAAAGATTACTTTTTAATTGCAGCACATTGTTTTCATTCTACCCTCAAAGTGAAAACAGGTCCAGTCTGTGACCGCGGTTTCACATTGATGACGTTGATAACGTTTATTCCCCTCTTTAGAATAGTGCAACGTACACAAAACCTCTCACAAAACAATGCATCATACCCACCTAGTTTCATTAACCCCAATACATCTACATATTCAATACCTTCAACACCTACTTTCTGCTCAAATACAATTTGTTTCAATATGCTATGTAAAATGATCATACCTCCTCATTCCACAACTCCACTGAGTTATAAATTATGATATAATATTTGAGGGTAGCATTAACATTGATGACATTGCATTTATACATCAAGACTGAAATTATTAACTTTTAACATATTATGAAGGTTGAGTGACCCAATTAATTAAACATGAATAAATGTTTTTCTATTATGCAGTGAGATCATTTGGCACGGAGGACCGAGAGACGCAGTATCCGGTAGCACCTCAGAGCCAAGTTTATGATTACATCCTATTCCGGGGTTCTGACATCAAGGACATCAGGGTTCTCAACAATGTGCCGTCTCTACCCAATGACCCGGCCATCATGCAGATGTCGGTGCCGCCAACCCTTGGCGCTGGCTCCGCACCAAACCCTTTTGCAGGGCAGTTCAATCACCCAGTTGTTGGGCAGACATACCAGCAGTACCACCCCATGGCTGGATTCCCAGGCAGTGTGCACACACAGCTTAATAAGACTAGTGAGTTGTCCTCGCAAAACTCTGTGGAGCTGGCACCGCAGCCCCAGCCTGCCACAGCCCCCATCGGCTCAGGAGTGGCGCATCACGCTAACCAAGTGAAAGACCAAGGTTTTTTTCTCTATGGTTATTTTAAGCTTCTGCTTCGAAACATGCTACTTTGCGATTTTTACTGATTCACAAACAGATACTTTGATTTCTTTAACACTTTACAACTATACATTTTATTCATAAAATTATTGGAATATGGAATATTATCAAAAGTATCTAATTGTGTTTAATCATACTGCTTCATTATATTTGTATTTATTTCATTTCATTGCATGTAGTAATTAAAAACTTAATTATTTTATTCCATTAATTGAATAATTATATATTTTTCATATATTTATTGTTAAAAATTATGTTTGATATATTTGTGGTTGTCCTTATAATTTAATTAACTACACTTTAATTTTTATTGATAAAAAACGGACATTAACAAACTAATTTATTGTAGACCACATAGATTAACCAAATAAGAATTGAAAAAATCGCAACCTGCATTATCATCCTTGGTCTGTTGCTTGTAAATTGAAATAAGTGTATAATATATTGTTATCAATTAAACTTATATTTTCTTGCATCAAATAGGTGCTGTATATCGTAATGAGTAGGAATGTAAAATATTTATTTATCTAAAATCATCATTCTTATCTAATTCTCTTCATCATTCTATTATTGTCTCATTTCTCATTTGTTCATAGCTACAATGCTGAAGGGTTATTTTTTAATATGTTATACATTTATGGCTTTCTGTTTAGGTTCGATGCTCGATCTCATTGGAGGAGGATCTCAGCAGAGTGCTTCGCGATCTGGTACTCCTGCAGTTGGAGGCCATAGAAAGAGCCCTACTGCTGATCAAAGCACTCAGGTAATTTTGTAGTTTCATCGGGACAATTACAGAACTCTGTGGCAGTGACGTTGGAGACATGACACGCAGATTAAACATTGTGAGGAAAGAATATATAAATTACAAAAAATAAGAATTAACAGAACTGAGTAAATTCACTGCAGACTTCTCATATTATATGAGAAATCGAGAAAGTAATGGTCATAATGATTGTGCTTGTACATATTGAACAAAACTCCTCTATCCTCTTAACCTGCCATCAACAGCAGTATCTGTCCCGTCTTCCATAAGTAAATGTTATATATGTGTGAACCAGGCGGGGTCTGTCCCTGGCGGATCAGGACAGCAGCGGGACAGCCGCCGCGGCAGCAACCCCGCTCAGAAGGGGGCCCAGCCTCGCAACCGCACCAACTCGCGCACTCGCCAGCGGTACCCCAGTGGAGGGGCCCCCGCGCCGCATCACCAGCACCAGCCGGCCCCGCCGCAGCACCAGCAGCAGCAACACCACCAGCAACAGCAGCAGCAGCACCACCCGCAGCAGCAGCACAACCAGCATCATCATCAGCCCGGTGAGTCATACTGCCCAATGAGATACTGTTTTGACCATCACATTTTAGCATATATTGAACTACATAGTCTATTTAGATCTAGGGGTATTGCTAATATAAATTTAAAGTGTTTCACTGGTTAGAAACATAGTATATATTCTAGTTGTCTGTCCATATCATTATTTAATTGCTGAAATTTTTCATGTTGCAGTCATCATGTGTAATTTATTTCATCGGAAATATATAAAATTCCAATTTCCACTTCAGTTTACTACTTTCATTTTATACATAACAATCATCATAAAAAAGTGTAGATACTTTAGAGACAAGTACCAAATGTGGGGAAAAGCTACAGTCAGTCATTTATTCAATGTAGGCCATAGCAGGGAACTTAAGAAGGTCAAATTTACTGAAGTTACCAATAAGCTACTGGCATCAGTTTCAAGTCTTCCCTTGGCGTCAAAATCCAAATATTCTCCTTTCACACCATATCTGGCTATCTCATTTCAATGTGTAAACTGTACATCCCTTTCCATAAATAATAGCTGGAATATTGCCAAATGTCATATTTTCGGGTTTATCCAGTTGGACAACTCACCATACTGAGACAGAATAGACCATAGTGTTAGAACATTATAGAGTGAAAGCGTTAACAACATTACCTTGTGCAAAACGTGAGTTGATTTACTCAAGTTTTTGACTCACTTTGTTTATTTTACTGTGTAGGCCTGTGTTTGACTACACAGTAAATATGGTAAGTGACGATATGGCTGAAGGTGGTAAACACACAAAGCCGCTGTCGGAATACACCGATAGGTTCACGCGACAGATTTTCAACTTCAGGGTGGTAGCCAGCTCACCCCTACCACCGTGCTATGGTTTCACCAAAACCTAGCTCACGATGTTTTCCTTCACCTTCGTCTCGGTATCCGACGTCACTGTCACTACCGCTGAGCTATTATCGCCTTTGAATAAATGATTTTTAATTTGGTTATATAGGTCAGGGGTACGGGCGCGGCGGTGGATGGCGAGGGCGCGCGCGCGGTCGCGGCCGCGGCTTCGTGCCTCGCAACAAGAACACTCTCAAGTTCGACAATGACTACGACTTTGAACAAGCCAACACCGAGTTCGAGGAGCTACGCAGCCAGCTAGCTAAGACCAAGATCTCTGATGCCGAAGTCAAGCCGGAAGTTGCCGAGGTAACTTCAACAGACTCTCTCGTAAAGTGACATTTATTGCACCGTTTTTAGTATCTTAATGTAGCTTATTACGCACTAGTGCTTTTTACTTTACATTACCGCACAATTCTATGATAGGTATAATCCTGATTATGATAAGTTTGTACCTCACTGCAAGTGATATTATATGTGTAGACCAAGCATTCTTAATTTAAAAATAGTTTGACAGCTCACCCTTGTAAAAAAAAAACTATCGTGCCTTATTTGTTCACGTTCTCATTGTGTGGTTGATTTTATTAAAAAAATCTACTTAAAATCGTTTTTTTCCTCGCAAGTGTGTTGAAAAACGTTGTGTGCTTTGATTATTACACTCTCTGCTCCCTTATCGCTTAATACCGCCTGGAGTGTTAATAACCAACTTTGCACACATGTATCATAATGTACTATTATACTCCTCTATTCTGAATCCCTTTGAGTAGTAATACTGAGCCATCGAAGAAACATTCCACATCTAGTCAATGATTTTGCACTGATTTTCTACAGTAAGGTAAGGACCAATCACTTCATACTGTGTTCTTGATTTTGCCAATTAGAGCGTATGTGTCCCTGACTTATGCTCGGTTCCTATAAACAAAAACGAATCGTTTTGCGTATCATAATGTACTATTACTCCTCTATTCTGAATCCCTTTGAGTAGTAATACTGAGCCATTGAAGAAACATTCCACAACTAGTCAATGATTTCGCACTGATTTTCTACAGTAAGGTAAGGACCAATCACTTCATATGTGTTCTTGATTTTGCCAATTAGAGCGTATGTGTCCTTGACTTATGCTCGGTTCCTATAAACAAAAACGAATCGTTTTGCGTACCAATGGTAGCATTTTCTAATTTGCCAAACTGGGCATATAAATAGATTCGTAAGCTTTATTTTACCTGTGATAGCTACTTCCATATAGGAGGGTCTACTATACAAGGCTATGAGGTCTGTGCTTCATTATTGGTCTTTACCAATAATTAAGCACAGACCTCATCTTATACAAGTCTTAATTTCAAACAATAATGGTCCGTAATTTATAGGAATCGGCCATTAGCCAATCGGGAATTGGCGGAATAGATTTCAAACAAACGTCATTGCGCTTCTGAATAATATAGCATTGCTTTCCCCTTGACCGTGAACATCTTTCAAGTTCTACTGATTTTATTACCAATCAAACAAATAATGGTGACATAACAAACAAACAAAAAAAATACAACTAATTTTCTCCAAACAGATATAATTAACGAAATTTTCAGTAGATAATCGGTAGAACTTGAAAGCCAGTTGCATTAAAGAGTTTGTAATGGTTTGCCAACTCATTAGCAGTCCCTAGGCTGGCTAATATCCATAGGTGATGGTAACCACTTACCATCAGGTGGACCAAAAGCCTTACAGCCTACCTACATTAAAAAAAACTTGTTACATAATTTAATTAAAATAAAAATATTTACATGCTTTTTTGGATGATGTTTTTTTGAATTGACCCTAATATGATTTTATCTTGTTCACAGGGTAACCATATCGTTTCTCATCCGGAGATTGTGCCAGGGGAAGTGGACAAGAAGGACGACTCTGGTAACGAGACTGGCGCAGGCGAGGCCGAGCTTGATGATGAAATTAGCGGCTACGATAAGACCAAGAGTTTCTTTGATAACATCTCTTGTGAAGCTGTTGAGAGGTATGCAATATTTGTGCTATTAGATTACTAGCCCCACTGTTTTACCTCTGTACCTGACAGATCTAATGATGTCCCGGGATGAAAGTATCCTATGTGTTCATCTAGAATATATTCTATCTGTGACAAATTTCATCATAATCTGTTTATATGTTTATGCATGATTGAGTCACAAAACATCCAAACTATCGCATTTATAATAATCTGGGGGCACGGAAGTGCCCCCCGCCAAGATAGCCAAGCGAAGCGAAAGGGCACTACCTACCTTTTCTCGAAGCTCTTCGTCGGTTTTTTGAACCCTCATAACTTGGGTTTGGATTATACCTGATAAACAAAATTCTCAGGACATGATGTCAATAGTAAACTTATTAAACATATTAAGTTTCAATAACATAGCTCTTATACATTAGATTTTATTGATTTCTACAAAACCCCGATTTCGTCACTGACTCACTGATGATCATCAAAACTCATAGGGTACTTCCAGAAGTCCTAGAAAGCTGAAATTTGGTATGTAGGCTTGTATTAGTACACAAACAACAAAAAAATTATAAAACTTGGAAATTTCAAACAAAAAAAAAACATAAGCAACTTACAAAAAGAAGTGAAATCCCACCAAAAACATTTTTATGTAAAATGTTGCCGCCAAGACATATGGCTCGTACTGTCAAAAAGTTATCAGATCTCATGTAGAGCCAAGCTTATAACTCTACATGCACTTACTCTACAAACCCTAACTTCACAAACTCTACACACCGTAGTCAAAATATGTGGCTTGGCCGTTTCAATACTACAAGAACTATAGAATAACAAAAAAGTAATGAACAGTGAATACATTTTTCACCTTACTCCCATGTGACGGTAGCGAAACGGCCAAGCCATATATTTTGACTAAGGTGTAGAGTTTATGAAGTTAGGGCTTGTAGAGTAAGTGCATGTAGAGTTATAAGCTTGGCTTAACGTCATTGGCTCACTTCAATTTTGTACCAGAAATAATTCTTTTGTTTGTATGTACCTTTCTAATTTACCGTACGGTTTTCTATTTAGGGATCCTGACTTTTGTATAATAAATTGATAATAATGTGAATGAGTAGGTGTCACTAACGAACGTTCTTGTTCTCTTGGTTCAATATTCGACGCGTATGTTTCTTTTAAATGTATGTTCACCAATTACTCGGAAACGGCTTATACGATGTTATTCAATATTGTTGTATTACAATCTTAGTCAGTGAAGAATCTTGATAGGTAAAACGCACATGAAACTAACGATTCTAACTAATATTAAAAAATGCGAAAGTGAGTTTTTGTTTGTTCCGCCTTCACGCCTCAACTATTCAACGGATCATCATGAAATTTGGCATACAGATAGCCTATGGTATGGAGAAGGACATAGGCTACTTTTTTATCCCGGGAACGCGGGGGACATCTAGTTAAATATAAATTAACTTTTTAATTAGAAAAATAAACAAAATCATAGTCAATTATTCAGTTTAGGCCCTAGTAAGGCACTTATGAACGAAACCATCTTCAAAGTACAAATACTTTCTATAAAAACGTCGTGCTCTTTCGCTGACTTCAAAACAGTGTTAGATTAATTTCATACTTTTTAGTGTACTTTGAAGATGGTTAATTTTTTTTGTAAAAAAAATATATTTATCATTAATAATGATGAAAATTGGTGGTAATAGTATTGTTGTATTGTAATGTAAGTTGTACATATGTAACTAATGTGTGAAGCGCTCGTGGAGTAGCATGATTAGCCGTTCTTAATCGATCGGCAAAGTTAAGCTACCACAGTCGTGGTCGGTACCTGGATGGGTGACCGCCTAGTGGTATTTCAAATCGAGCGTTTCCATGCTTCGGAAGGCACGTAAAGCCGTCGGTCCCGGTTATCACTTAATTGTGATAGTCGTTAAGCTAGTTGGATGCCACCTAGGCGGCTTGAAAATTCCAACAGTAGGTTGACCACTAGCCTACCTCCACCAATTCGCTGTGAGCATGCGTGGTGGAGTATTGCCCATTCCCTTTCACCCTCATTGGTGTGCAGGAGGGCTGTGCTCAGCAGTGGGACATTATAGGCTGATGATGATGAACTAATGTGTTGTGTTGTGTGGTGTCAGGTCGAAGGGGCGCAGCCAGCGCACGGACTGGCGGACGGAGCGCAAGCTGAACTCGGAGACGTTCGGCGTGGCGTCGGCGCGCCGCGGCGCGTGGCGCGGACGCGGCGCCTGGCGCCACCACAACCCGCAGCACCAGCCGTCAGTTACACTTTATTATTTATTTGCCCACTTTAAAAGACCTGCTAATGGCTGTACCTGTAAAAAGTACCTATGTCAATTCTAAACTATTTATTTTGTGTTCCAATGACTTATGGAATGGGACGCGTGGGATACTACATAATGAAATATTAGAATTCCAGGAACTGCAATTCAACTGATTAAAATAGATGTTGTAATGAATCATCATTCAGTCATTTATTCAGTTTCGCGTCTAGGAGCTCTCCTGAATTAATGATGATTTTGATTTGCTTTGATGCAAATACAAAGTGCTCACTTATGGAGGTGAAAGCTACTGACGTTATGAATGGGAAATCATTTTGGTTATATTTTGTTTTAACATTGATATTGATATTTGTTTTATTTCTCACTGTTCATATTCACTTCACCTGCTTAGGGATGGAATTTCCAAAATCCTTTCTTAGGCTACAAAAGTAACCAATATATACCAAAGTTAATAAAAGACACACAGTAAAATCCTTCCATTAAAACATAAGGTCCCTCTTTTTGCCTTGTTTAGGGCTTGATTTTACAGAAACCCAAAAATCTTTATTCTTTATTTTCTGTCCAAAGTATTAATACCGAGTAATCAGACCGCGTGTACAGTATCTTCCATAAAAAACTGTAACATCCCCTAAGCCCCCTTTGGGGGTCGTTTTGAAAAACTAAAATGAGAAACTTTATTATTTAATTAAAGTTTCAAGTTCATTAGTTTAACCTAAAGAATTAAAAAAATCATACAAACAATATCCCCCTTATCATCCCTTTATAGGTTGAATTTCCAAAATCCCTTTTTAATGCTCACCTACATTATAAAAGGAAGCCTTTTGCTAAGTTTCACATTCCTAGTAGGTTGAGCTGTGTGTATATGTCAGTCAGTTAGTATAATAGTTGGATATTATAGTATCGCCAATCTTTTTGTTGATATTGATTCTTCTTATTATTCTCTTTATAATATTAGTTTAGATGTGTGCATAGTTGTCTCTTGATTACACCTTTAGGTAAAATTTATAAATTTTCAGACCATAGTATTTTTCTTCAATAGCTCAAATAATAACCCAAATGTTGCTACATTTGGGTTATTATTTGAGCTATTTTGGCCCAACATTTTCCACCTAAAAATGTAATGCAAAACCAGATATACATAGGACAGTCAAACCATAATTAAGAGGTCAGTATGTCGTACTTCCCCAGCTGGCGGGGCGGTATGCGCGGCGGCGGCGGCGGGCGCGGGCGGCCGCACCAGCACCAGCACCAGCACCAACAGAACCAGCAGCACCAGCAGCACCACCAGCAGGTGAACAACGCGCTGCGCCCGCGCATCAACCAGCCCACGCCTGCGCACTCTGCGCTACCCAACAGTATGCCGCAGCCTGCTACCGCCGCAGGTCATTATAACAACCTTACTAAAACATTTTCACTATTTGTCACCGCCGTATACTCTCCTACTTTGGCCACATAGCGAGACGCGGTGATGAAAGTCTGGAAAAGTTGGTCATTGTTGGAAACGTTGAGGGCAGGAGATCACGCGGAAGATCCCCTATTCGATGGACGGATCAACTAAGGGAAAAAGGCGCCAAATTTTACGACGTGGTCCAGTTGGCCACCAATAGAAGTCGCTGTAGGCAAGCCGTCCACGCTCTATCAAAGACGTCCGGTGATCACGATCTTCAGCCATGAAGAAACGACCACAGAGAGAGACTATTACCTTACTATATAATGGTGATGGTCTTCAAGGCGAGGATAGCTCAGTGGTAGTGTCGAAGGTCCCGGGTTCGAATCCAACAATGAGCTTGGGCTTTCAGTGAAGGAAAACATAGCATGGAGGTAGGGTACTTTGTAGTACCCACCTGGCTGTCTACCACCCTCAAGATGGAAATCATTGATGTGTTCAGACACCTGAACTTGAGAGCCAGTACCTTCTAGACTTTGTGTCCTTACCACCTTCGGCCACATCATACTTAGTATGGTGTATATAGTCTTCTTTTTTCTTCAATTCTATTATATTTATGGAAAACGTGTATTTCAAACGAGTTACGAAAGCCCCATTGACACGTCCAGTGAGGTCTAAATATTATCAAACTCCAGATAATGGAATTTCAATGCAGCCCAGCCCCCCTAAAAAGGAAGCTAAAGCAATATTGCTAACGCAATTCATTTTTTCGAATTCTCGGCAGATCTTACGCAATTCATCAATTCCGAATCTTTTATTCAATTGAATTGTATATATTGAGTGACTAGTATACCAAAAAGTATTGAAATTACGTAGGATCTGCCGAGAATTCGAAAAAATGAATTGCGTTAGCAATATTGCTTTAGCTTCCTTTTTAGTCCCCCAGTTTTCAATTTCATTAAAATTGACTTCCGCAGTAGCTCCACAGCTGTACTATCTAACTTATGATACACATACAAATGTTTCTTGATATACGAAATATTGTGTTATAAAATACACATAAAAGAAATGTTACTTTCGATGTACCCACCATTAATTAATTTGATTTCCATTTCTCTTTACAGCCAAGTAGAAGGAGATTGCCACTCGAAGACTACATTGAATCTTAATTTATTATCGCGAGAACTAATCACAAATGGAAAAGTAATGGAAAAGTGTATGTTGGTGTTTGCAGTGTTTGTTATTGTAATCCAATAAAAAAAAAGTTATGTCATCTTTGCGGGAAGTTATCGTGGTGCGTGTATACAAGTGACGGACATTGTTTTGGTGTGATAGTGTTGTATCCAGTATAATGGAAGGAGTAAGTTGGAAATTCCCGTGAGATAGCTACAGAAGTGTTTGTCCAGGTTAGCTCAGTTTGTAAAGTAAGAGTAGGATCGTAGCGAGCGATAATGTTGTTCGTTGACATGGACATCCGCTAAATTATTGTCACAAGTCGACTGACAAGCGATATTAGGCTAAAGTATGTGATTCAGGATGTCAATGTCGTATTGTGAGGCGAGTGTAAACAGTGTAAAGAATGCCTCCACCTGTAAATTTCATGAGGCTATGTAATAAGATGTTGCATAGTGTAATTGAAACTATATTTATGTCATGCCCGATGAATTATATTTTCTTAAAGTTTCTCACCTATTACGCACGAAAAGTGCCTATTTAAAAGTCGTTTAGATTAATACGTTTTATTGTTTCCAAAGGGTCATTGTACTTCCATTTTAATTTACTTATTAGCAATGACGAGAGACAGTCTATTATTTATATAAAACAGCAGTCCTACTAGGTGTCTAGTACACATTAGTAAATTATTAGTGTATAGGGTTGAACAGTGTATTCCTGCTGGCCAGATGCGTTTCTTATGAATTTGTTTATCAGTGGGAAAGCTTCGCACGCATATTGTTTGACCCAAAATTGAATAAATGCGAATGACTCTTAAAATATTTTTATTGACTGTCGTTTTACTGTTAGTAATAGTTTGTAGTGCATAAAATTGTGATAGTAGGACTGCTGGCGCGGTATGGTGGCAGTGCTACCCTGTCGTTGTCGTTTGTAACTGTAAACTAATCAGATTGAGTAAATGTTATTATGAACAAAGATCAGTTTTCGCACCGCAGTGTTATTACTGCCTGAATCTATTTTATGCAGTACCAATGTTTTAGCTATTACACACATTTTAGTATACATTATCTTCAAAAAGGATTAAATTAATTAATTTGGACAAATTGGAATCACTTGTCGTAAAATATATTTAAATGCGATTGGCGGAATCCTTTTCGTGTAAAATTTAATTTATCTTTTTGACAACATGTTTGTAAAAATCTGTAACTCAAAAACTGTACCTGGTGATTGTATTGATATGAAAATATACATTTACTACAAATCTTCCAAATGGTAATTTTATTTAATAATGATACATAAAACCATTCAATTTTTCAATTTTATTGCAAATAAATTTAAGCTCGTACAATAATTTGCGATAGCTCTCAATGACACACAATAACCAACAAACTTCATACAAAATGTTAATATAAAACATTTAAAATTAATTAATGAAGTTACTCCTAAACAAAATGTTTAACATTTGTAACTTAATGACCGAAAGCAGTTTAAAATATCTAGAGAAGTATATGTTTACAAATTACATACTAAATTATTGTATACAAGTTCATTCATTACATGGGTTACTATAAATACACATACAAGACCATACATTACGACCTATGTTATTATCATATATTTTACATATATTATTTTTTGATTTACATAATTTTCTTACAAAATATAAACACCTGTCTACGGAAACAAAATATTTACAAAGATTTTCTGTTATAGAGACATATATCCTGTTGCAATAAACATTGATTGATTTAGGTATTCATAATTAGAAGAACACTAAGCCCGTTTTCACACGAGACGATAACGACACTGTAAAAATGTGACGAAATAGCGTTTCTATGAACCGTTTTCACACACAACGACACCAAACATATAAAATAAATCGTCACGACATTTTTACGGTGTCGTTATCGTCTCTTGTGAAAACGGCCTAATTCGTTTGAGCTATCGGTAAAAAACCTCGGACCAATGGTTGTATTGATATTAGGAAATCATTCATACTCATTCGAATAATTTATTTTAATTACTCCTGCTTCATAAGTTACCGTAAACGCCTGAATAATTACTGAAATAATTGGGACCAAGATATTTATTTACCAAGATCAACTTTTTCAGTAACCATTGCACACAGATTTCTGTGCAAATTCGATGTCAAGATGGTATCAATAGCATCTCCAAGGGTAAAATTAGCCGCGCCACTCGCGGGCTGGCTGGCCGTTCTCGACCATCCAAACTGATCCACTCTGTCCTTTGGTGAGGATCTCTATCAGTGTTCGGCCTATATGCTCTGAACTGAAATCAAATATTCAATTTAGAGACATGCTAATTGAACTGGATTCGTAAAAAAGTGGATTCACGTGGATTTTTAACAGATATTTCTTGCGTTTTAATTTATTACATTAGTTTCAACTACCTTGAGACGTAATTCAACATGGGGTTCTTCAATAAGGGTGTGAAGAGATATCTGCAGGGTCGGCAACGCGCAAGTGACGACCCAGGTGTTGCAAGCGTCCATAGGCTACGGTAACCGCTTACCATCAGGCGGGAGGTATACTTGTTTGGCGCCTAAGTAGTACTTATGCAAAAAAAAATGCGTATTAGGCATTGTATGGCAATGGATTATTGTAAGTATGTACATATCAATTATAAATGGGGATCAACAATCCACCGTACAAGTCGTGTATAAATTAGTGCTATGTATAGCCACCTTTGAGTTTTGGAGCTAGCGTTGTCCCTCTGCCAAGCGGCTTCGTACTCGGACGACATGAGTTGCTTGCGGATCTCCTTGACGAGGCCTGTCTCCGTAAGTCCCGGGCATATCACCATACTTCGTACTCCCGTCAGATTTACGTGGTATTGATCCTGGAAATTGTATCGTGCAGTCTGTTATGTATTTAAGTAATTTATTTGGACAAACTCTTCAGCTTTATAATATTGGTATCGATATGAGCAGTAAACAATATCAGAGAAGGCTGAGGCAGAGATTTAAAAAAATCTATGCTACCACCAAGTTAACTAAGATCTTGTCCAGAAAGGGCGAATTCGCTGCGAATCGTTTAGCGCGAATGTAAATCACATGCTCGCACTTTAGAACGCTCCGCTCCTTCTGGACGCAACTTGCGCGCGTAATACCTTTCTGGACTGGTTCTTAGACCACAGAATATTCAATAGTACAGACCTTGTACTGGTCACCAATACTGCCAATACATATCGTTCACAAGCATCGCGCTCATTTAGAATACGCGCGTAGATCGCGTGCACTTCGCCAGAGTCTCGACTCGTAATACGGGATTCTGGATAGGGTCTAAGTGGCAAACACTAGGTCAAAGTTATTTATTCAATAGGCCCTAGAACAGGACTGAAGATACCACGTCCGAAGTCAGCCTTCAAATGAGTAGAACTAGGTAAGGATTGTTACTATTGAATATTTTGTGATTGTACCTAATTTGATTCCTTTTACCTTATGCTCATAATACGTGTATTTGACAACGGTCTCTTGGTAAGTAATTATGTCGCTGAAGATGGTAAGCACACAAAGCCGAGAAGTGAACTCAAGTGCAGCTGTCGGACCACACTAGTGATGCTTTGCGACAGATTTTCAACTATAGGATGATTACCAATCAGTTGACTGGGGACTACAAAGTACCCAAAACCGTGCTATGGTTTCCTCACGAAGTATTTTTGGACCGAAAGCCAAAGCTCAAAGTAAATTTATATTGAAGTTTCCTTACCCCATAGGCTCTGGTGAGTCCAACGATAGCGTAGTTGGTAGCCGTGTAAATTGGTGTGGAAACCTGAGGACGGGCGAATGCGGTGGAGGCCGTGTTCACTATGGTGCCTCCCTGACCTCCGCGGTCTTTGCCCATGAACCGGTACGCCAGTAATGTCCCTCGGATGACGCCGTTCTGGTGGTATCAAGTAAGAGTTAGTATAGTTAGAACTTGTACGTTGTCATTGTTCTAAACATCGGGAAAGTCTGAAAAGAAATCGTGATATCTACTGGATTTACCGAATTCTGGAATTACGGTTTCCATTCGACTAACTCATTGCAGTGTTAGTTGCTTACCTGACATGACATTATATATTTCACCCCAGGTACGCAACTAACTCAGAGTTATTAATATAACGCAGTTTAACGCAAGTGGGTCTAATTTGATCAATACTTAAATACCTTACCAAATTAACATCGACCTCCAGCTCCCAGAACCTGTCATTCATAACACCGGCATTATTTATGACTATGTCCAGTCGGCTGAACACCTTCATTGTCATCTCAAATGCTTCTGTAAACATACCAAAAATAAATCCATTCATTAAAAAACATAGATTTTGTTTATATTTTAATAAAGGGAAGTGAGATTTTAACGATGTCCAATATCCTCCTAACTAAAGGAAAGGATGGTCTATTTCTGTATTGTTATTTTAACGTCGCCGAAAATATCTAAGAAACATTAGCTCGTTAACTCACCCTCATATTGTGGGTAATCTGTGACGTCACACTGGCAGAATAATACATTCTTCCTGCCATACTTAGCACCCAGCTCATCGGATACTTGTTCGCCAATTTCAGAATCGATATCGCACAGGGAAACCTGCAAGCGACCAATACTATGGAAAAATGCATTAAACCTAGTTAGTATGCTAATACGGATTCTCAAATTGCGCATTACAAGACTAGTTCAATTCATAAAAGACCGTCTTCCGCAGAATTAAACGTTTGCTGTGTCCTCATTGCAGATAATTCCACAAATCTATCTGTACACATATCATAGTTCTATATCAAATATTTATATAGGTACACTTTGTAGTTCTTTTTATTTACGAATCTTTACATCAGCATCATCAATGGTCCTCATGATTGTTCCTGAAGAAGTGAAATTGCATGCAATTGAACCTATAATGTAACAAAGAAATGTAAAAGGAAATAAACACATCAACGACCGGGGCGCCGGCAAAAATCAATACAAATGAGTGCCGGTTGAAAAAATGTATTAATTTTTTATCGAATTAAGTACTCATGCCTTGTTCAAATGCTCCTAAATTGTGGCCTGTTTCCAGTCTACTTCATTCAACAGTTATTTTACCTTGAACTTAGAATTACTTTGTAGTAACAATACTACGCCATGCGCGAAGATTCCTGTTTACTCCTAATACGTAAATGCTACATACCTTGGCTCCTTGCTTGAGTAACTCCTCACTGTAAGCTAGTCCGATGCCGGCAGCGGCACCGGTGATCAACGCTACCTTCCCTTTTAGCTCCATGACGGATTTATAATTTATTTTAAGAAAACGCCGCGCCCTTTATGCGTCTGGATTCACTACCGCCCCCGGTTTGCTTGCGGTTCGATCGCGTCGTCGGGAACTCCGGCGAAGAGTGGGGGAGGGAGGGAGGTCGCCTGTTTCCTCCCCAAACTCCCCCTTCGGTAGTAAATATACGCACGATTGCACTCCACTCTCGCTATTCGCGCACGTTGATTCAGCCTTGTTGTGGGGACGTGTGGCTAATAGCCACTTTTAGATACTTAGATACCAATGTAGTGTAGGTACAGTACACTACGGTATTGCTATTATTGTGTGTGTAGTATGTATTAAACTAGGTTTTTTTCACAGACAATTTATTTATAAAAAATATTCAGATACTTAAGTAATATTATGAAGAGAGGTAATCCTTCTATTTTTAGTAACAATAACTGCTTAGGTAAGATGGTACTATTACTACTGTTAATTATTCTGTGCTATTACGCTGTTTTTGATACATACCTAACTTAAGCTGATCAAGGGCTATATAGCTAGGACTTAGAGCTAGGACAGTCTTAGCCGTCGAAAGTGTAGTTGATTCGAATCTTATAATCAGCTGAGCCTTCAGAAAAGATTATAGAAGGCCTGTATTATAGAACGAGAATAGACTGTGTTCATTGAAAATAAACTTTATGTCTTAGGTGTTGGTACTAAATTCAATTGTTTTAATCTAATCAAAACTAAGTACCTAGAGCTTTGATTGACGTTCTAAAATACGGACTAACAACGGCGGCATCATGTGGAAACCATCCTTATAAAAACGGTATAGATTGATGGCTTACCCTCATATTAAAATGCAGATCGTTAACTCTATATAGATATATACCGATAGACTTCATCAATTTTAGTCTATTCGTAAAACAGCTCTGCAGTATCTCACAGTGCAGCATGCTGAGATACCTACTTAGGTGTCATAATCGCATGTATGATAATTATTATAATTTTACTGTACCTCTACCATGAGTTTTCTACACTAACGTAATCTACACACGCTAGCGACTACGATGAAATATTTTGTATGAAATGCTTCCAAAACTATCCACTAGAGGCGGTGCTCGTCATAGAAAATATTCACCGTAGTCGCTAGCGTGTATAGATTACGTTAGTATAGAAAACTCATGGTAGGGGTAATGTTGGGTTCTAAAGCTCCAAAATCCGGGATTTTCACGCTTCTTATCCTGGTTGACAGATTTTAGAGATGAGAGCCCTACGAATAAATGTTATTTTTTCTCTTTCGATAGGATCGCGCTGTTATGCGGTGGATATTCCAGTACTAGTTAGCTGCACTTGAGAGCCAGTTGCTCTAACTTCGTCATTTACCATAGTTGAGTCATACGCAAGCCTATGCAATACAAAAATGTGTTATATGTATGTCATTTGTACTTATGTTTCTTTCCTCAGGACTTCCTGGCATATCACAGTCACGAAGTCAAACTATATTGACTATATAGTTTCGCGATACGGTTTCGGATATATAGTTCCGTATACGGTTGCGATTGGACGCGAGCACGATTTGATACACGGAAGAAAGAATACAGTAGGTACTCAGCTTTATTGAATAGGTATTCTGTGGCATTAGTGTATTTTATAAAGATTTTATATAGGTAATGTTTAAGAGAGGTAGAGCATAGCGTTTATTTGCTCAAAGAGCAGCTCGACTGGGTAATTACCTCCACCTTACAGAATACCGCAGACAAATAACTTTATGTTGTGTGTGTAACTCATGGGATCCCTCCCATGAGCTCCCTTTCCCCCCGGAAAGGTCGGTAACGCGTGAGCAGTGTTCACAACCTGAAGCCAGGCAGCTATCGTACCAGGGCCATAAAATTATCGTATATGGATCAAAATTATCGTATCCATCAGGAAAATGGCTAAAATACTTTAAAAAATCATATGAAACGTGACAATAATATGTTGCAAATACTTTATAGTTTAAATCTTGTAAACTTGTGTTTTTTAAATGTAAAAAATAATAGTTCGCGCCAACATCTCGAATTTATAAAGAAGAAAATAATGTTAAAGGATAGAAAGTTTAACTGAATAGATTCTATATTTGCGAGAACAGAATACACAAATATTAATGATACTTAATATTTTATTTACAAATTCGAAAAGACAATAACTGCCAACACTCCACCACATCGAACGACGATATCGATAACGATCGCTGATTGGAAGACAGTAGCAAGATTGCGCAAAGAAGCAACAGCATGTGTTCCTAATATGTTCCTAAGAAAGAAATGAGCCAATAGATGGTGCTGACACTAAAAAACAATTGTAATTGTTATTGGGCTATTGGCTATCTGTGTAATCATCATAATTTTTCATCAGAATGGAAATTATCGTACAATCTGCGTACGATAGTCGTGTACCATCGTACATCGTACGTAGTTATGAAATTATCGCACATGTACGATAATTATCGTACGGTTCCGAACACTGCGCGTGAGTATTTTTTTTTTTTTTGTAAAGGAGAATGGCGAATTTCCATACATGCTTGGACCTACATTTTTTTTTAACGTATATGACAACCACTGTTGAATTCCTCTAGATTAATAAACTGTTATGCTATTTCTAAAAAAAATATTTACTAAAAAGCTGCAGTTTTTTTTTATTTGAGTTAAAAGGTTTTATAGGTTATGCCGTTTTTGACGTATCAAATGAGTAACGTTCGATATATTATAAGTACATTTTAAATGTGGATGAAATCCATTTAGTTCTTAATTATGATTTTACACTAGTTTTGTAGACAATAGAGATAGATAGAGACTGAATAAATATGTTAATACCTAACAATTGTCTCTAGGTAGGTATATACTACTGGTACGTAGTAGGTACTTTGAAGTATCGGGACATGCATAGGCAATAAAACAAGGCCATTTTTATTTAGGTTTTTATTCTTCAAAATAAAATCGAATGACAATATCTTCCAAGAATTCTGCCGGTGGATTTATATTGCGTTCATGCAAATCCAAATAACACAGCCAATTGTCGATTATCTAAGGTCCAGATTCAAATGCCGTTGTCACGTGTAGAAAAGAAATCGGTATCCGTAGAAAAGCAGAGAGTCGAGGTGTAGTCAAGAGTCAACCAAAAACCGTACGAACGCGCACAAAAAGAAAGTCGCGTTATATTATAATTTCGCAAAAAGTCGATCAATCAACTTCACTCAACACAGCCCGTGTTCAGTAACTACACACCGTGTGACCGAATACATACTATTACACACACTATTACACATACTATTACACATACTATTGAACTATTTTCGAACGCCATCACACGGCGTTGTTACCGAACGCAGCCAAGGAGCTCGCTGACCATAGACTGCGTACGCGTTTCATTTGACGTAAAAAATATGTCATCGTGTTAGCGTGTTAAAAAGTTTTTTTCTCATAGAGAGTTTGTATTATTAAATGCAATAACATTTTTAACTAAACTCTGTTAAAAATAAAATTATTTATCATTATTATGACTAACAGAAATCTTTCAAATAAAAAAAAAAACAATGTAGAGATAAATACCGTACAAAGGAACATATGGAACGAGATTATGGGTGCGTTCCGAATCACAATCAGCTTATCTAACAGCCTAATATATATTAATGTATATTTCTATTTTCTAGACATACTGCTAGTCCTGAAAAATATTGAATTATGTTATTTAATTTAACTTTAATTAAGCAATTTTTTGATATATATTATGTCGATATACGCAGCTAGGGCCAATCTCGCCATTGTCCTTTGTTCTTGACCATGGATACTAAGTCCTTCAGTCGCATACATTTTATTTATAATATCACTATAATATAGTCCGCACATTCACTTTCACATAGTCTGCATGTTCAGTCACCGTCCAGTCATGTTTTAGTAAAATGGTGGTCATTGTACTAAAACTTATCACGGACTTTTTGAGACAACTTGTAAAGTCACGATACACATATTCATTTCATTTCACTTCACTGGTGCACATATTCTAGATCTTTATTGAATAAAATACCACCGATAATATGCAATAAAACTCAAAATACACGAATTTATGAAAATAAAAATGAAAATGCTACGTCACTCTGCAAGTTCCCGCCATAAAGTCGCGCGTGAGTAGGTAATGCTTCGTGTGTTGCAAGCGTCCATATGGCCACAGAGTACTTTATATATACTTGAAACATATGGCTACGTTAACCGCTTACCGTCAGGCGGGCCGTGTAGGTTTGCTTGCTTGCCGACTAGGTCGTATAAAAAAAAACTTACTATACCTAATACCTACTAAATAAAATATTCAGTTCATTCCTAGTGTTTTCTTTATTTGTCAATTTCTCAATATTTCATCAAGTAAGTACAGTAAATTTTTCAATAAATTTAAAAATAATTTTACAGTTTTTTGAATTTTCCATAGATAATAGGTACCATTTAGCGTAAAATATCACAGATACAACAATATCACGCCGGTTTCGCCCACCGCGCAGTGACATCGTACACACATCCAAAACGCGACCACTCTGATTGCCTCGGACGCGAACTGTACACAATAATAAGAAAATAAAATGTATAAAACTATATAAATAAAACTGGAAAATTTACAACAAATCCCCCGCTTTAAAATTACATCTAAAATCGCATTTTCAGATTTTACAGTCTTCTCATTGCAATATAATGAGGCCGCTAAATAAATAGATACGTAGGTATCTATTTACAAAACAAAATACAAATTATAATAGTTCATTATTATCTATACAATAATTGATTTACGATACATAAAATAATATACACAAAATGCTATTTACAATCAAAAAAAATATCACAGAGTAGAATACAACATGGCCGCCATTGGTGTTGCTATAATTTAAGTACTAAAAAACCCCATGTGATTATCGCACTTGTAAAATTCTTAGCGAAGTATTGACAACCAGAGGTATACTTGTTTTTTAAAAGACGATGTGGTTATGGGATTCGGGAGTGATGAGCCTGGTCTGCACCGGCCGCCGGAACTGCTTTAGCTAAGTACGAGAACGAGCGTGCGTTTGGGAGACCGGCGAGGACACAAGCACTGAGAGCTGAACGATTCAAGTTCATTGGAGCAGCGTCATACCATTCTAGGGTGTCACCATCATAACACTCCACGTGAGGAATTGTCGTTGAACCTGCAATAAATTACACGGTTAGCTGAATGATCAGGGAAATAGACCTTGCGTGTACAAATAATGATTAAATAATAGTACAGTATTACCCAACTTATATGGCGCGTCGTGAATCTTCGTTCGCACCGAAAAGAAAGTATGACCCCGAAGATTAACGAAAGAATGCTTAAAACTTACAATCAACCTTAGATCACTACTTTAAGGTTCATAATACACTGCAGCTGTTAGTTCCGTCTCACTCGCAAGTCACGCCCCTCCGCACGGCGCGCGCTAACATGATGGCAGCTGCCGACCAATAGCGTTTCCCGCGCTTTGAAAATGTATCTTCTGCGCAGGTACATCGGTAAGCCATATTAATTGGGTACTACTGTAATTCAGGAATAACAATAAGTAGGGTACTTAAGGAATCTAAGTGAAGCGATAGTTATATCTGGCTTACAGTAAATCACTGATTTAATTTCAATTTAACATTTCCTGCACCAGTAAGTCCGAAGTGAAGAAGCAAAGTTAAACTACTCCAACATCTAGATAAGTACCATACATTCTTCAAGACGCCTCAAGGTTTTACGATCACTAAGTACATTGGAACCATTTGGAACTACCATATTTACCATTGAATCCCCCAATAACGAAGATCATGTCATCGAGGAGCACAGTAGCGAAGTTACTCCTGGCGCTGAACATCTCTGTCACCTCCTGCCATTCACCGCCGCGTTGAGGGTTGAATCTCTCCCCTACATATACCATAAAAAACCTTTATTATAATGGCTTATCATTTTTTAAACTGTTTTCTAGAGTTACTACGATACGAAGGCCAACAATAATCCTGCAAATAATGATCTCTTGCCACTAACCAGTATTTAACCTGCTATAACCGTTAAAGCCGCCAAGAGCATATAAACACTCTCTATACGCGACCAGACTAACTCCCGACCGAGGACTGAGCATCGATCTTATGAAGCTCCACTGTTTTGTGTCGGCGTCGAACCCCTCTGCTGAGCTTAGCACTTCTTGTCCGTTGAAACCACCCACTATGTATATCTGTAAGGAATTTTAATAGCTCTTTTGTACAAAGTCATAGTCAAAGCCAATTCAATTCAATTTAGGCCCCAGAAGGGCACTTATGAAGGTCACATTTACTGAAGTTACCACCGGTTCGGAACTCGGCCTTCAACTGAGAAGAATCCGGCAAGAAACTCAGCAAGGTTAAATTTTTTATATATTTTTTGGACAATCTGACTATGTTTGGCTTTTTTTTTCCAAATAATTAACAATAAAAAAGATATACCTAAGCATAGATACAGACGAAAAAAGAACAAGAAAATAAATAAAAAATAATAACCTTAAAAATATAAAACATAAAACACACAATTATTGACCTACTGGCTTTTGTATAAGCATGAGTAAGGTGCACTTGTGCATAGTGCAGCTACCTACTTCCAGACATCTTTATCTTCTTCGTACCGGGCTGAATGTACCGTAGCTGGATATCCAGTCTAGCAGCCCTATAATAATGCTCACAAATAGATGTACGCGATAATAACTTGAGACGCGAGTGGATTGCGACTCCCTCGCCTGCTTCCCCTGCTCTTCTCTGATGGCGCCCGTATTGTACTTGTAGCATGAAGCAATAATCCACACGCTACACGTACAATACGGGAGCTATGCTTAATGTAATTATGTGTAGTAGACAGCTTATCGCGCACGGTATGGATCTTGTAGGTATTCAATAAATGTGACGTGAATATCCGTTAAATTGCCGTTACAATTCGAAATTCAAATTATGACAGATGCTTACCTTACCGCCCAATGAGGCAGCGCTGGCGTCGGAACGCTGCTTGTTCATAGCGGTGGTCATCTCCCACTGGTTCTTGTCCGGGTAGTACCGCTCCACAGACGACATGCGTGTGCGCCCATTATACCCACCGAGCGCGTAGATTAGGCCTTCTGGATTGATATGACAATATTGTAGAATCTATCTCAACAAGAGAAGGTATTTTAGCAAACAAGCATACGGCCCGCCTGATGGTAAGCGGTTACCGCAGCCTATGGACGCTTGCATCACCAGGGGTGTTACTCGCGCGTTGCCGACCCTGCAGAAATCTCTTCACACCCTTTTTGAAGAACCCCATGCTGTACTCCATTGGGAAAACCACGGCAGGGAGTTCATTCCACAATCTGAGCGTCCGCGGAAGGAAGCTCCTTTGAGACCGCACAGTTCGAAACGATTTTGGTTCCAATAAAAGGTGTAAAGTTTTTGGGGTCTACAGACTATAAAATAACTAAATCGATAGAAAGTTAACGAATGTAACGCATCTTTTTAAGCAACCAGAAAAAAGATTTAAGGAAATAATAGGTACTAATTAAAAATTAAGAAAATATGTATATGCATATTATCTTTGTATCTCATCATAATATTGATTCCCAGGTCACCTTAACCGGTTCCGGTTCCGGTTAATACTCTACCTACACTTTTCATAAATAAGAGTTCCTTTACCATGAGCAACAACGCTGACATAGCATCTCGCCTGATACATACAGGCTCGCTCGTGCCAAGTGTTGGCAACTGGATCGTAACATCGCACCGTGTTGAAGTGGTCGCTCCCGTCGAACCCGCCGATCATATAGATGAGGTTATTGAGCGTGCACAGACCGTGATAGGCACGAGGAGTGAGGTCCATATGTATTGAGAGGAACCAGCGGTCTGCCCTGGTAATATAAAGCGCTTTAATTTGCCTGCCCCACTGACTAAACATTTTGAATTTACCGCCCGCGCCATGAACCATAAACAATATCTTTCCGCTATATTTTATAAACCACAAAGTAGAAATATATACCAAGCTTGATAGGATATTGGTCAAGACTAGAATGTTGATTGATTGAAAAAAAAAATGTAATGAACAAAATAAAAGATAAATCCTACTAATCTATATTACGAATCCTAAAGTTTGTCTGTATTGGATGGATCAAAATCAAATATAAATAAAGTCCCAGAAATACAATAAGTACCTATAGGATTTTTTTAGGAACATCTTACAGAAAAGTGGGGCAAAGGTTAACCATTTACCTCGTATCATAAGTTTCAACAAAACTTGTAGGACTACCAGCACTCCAACCCCCAACTGCAAAAAGTATTTCGAACGGTATTCGTGGCCTGGCTAATGGATCGTTGAGATCAGCTTCTGTACCAGGTCTTGAATCCAGTAACGTTAGAAATACCACGGCAGGATAAAGAGCTTCTTGACATTTCTAGAGACGGTATTATAAAATTAGGCCATGCAGTACTGTCTTTAGAAATATAAAAGTTTCGATGAAATTCAACTTACCTCATCGTCAACTACTGGCTGCCATTGTAATATTTTTGATTTAAAATATTTATAACTGATATGACCAAACCTTACGCAAGAAAGCAGTGTTGGTATATATTTTCTCCTATTCTCTAAATCATGTTCCACCCATGTTTTAACTGCCTGGAACACATTTTCTTCATTTCTAACGTTAAGTTCATCATCTCTCAATACATCTTCTAGTTCTTCATATAAAAGTGATTTAAATTCATTACATTCCTTAAGTATTCTGTTAAAATTCTGTCTTATATACAATTTTCCTTTCTTCTCAAGCTCTCCACAGAAGTAATATCTAGCGAATTTAAATATTCCAAGACAGTTATGTGGCCTTAGCTCGTGTAAAAGAAACTGACAACATAGCTGAATAACCCCAACAACATCAAACTGATCCGCATATGGCAGCAAATATTCAACATTTTCCGCCGTTACTATGCAAGTTCCTGTATACGCATAATCAAGGATTGAACTCATATAGTAGCTAGGAACGTCCACAAATATTTGCGTTTCCTCTGGTTCTCCTTTCTTCAGTGAATTTATGAATATAGCTTTGAAATATGGACTAACAGCAGAAAGAATCGCCCGATGCACTCGTATAGATTTCATGTCCTTACAGACAATAGTCCCATCGCATAGTTGGCCATTTTGTCGTAGCTCATTCCATATCCCTGGAAATTCTACGACTGAATAGTTTTCTGGTAGACAGACGCATTTTCGTTTTCGTGTAACAATCTTTTTTTTGGCCAAACGTGGTTTGGAGGATGAAGGAGTACGAACAGAATTTTTGGTTTTTGATAATTTTCGGTGTTTCGTATTAAATTCCATTCCTTTCGAAAAAACGGCGGTCGAAACTTGTTATCTGTCGCGGTGACAGACTTGGCGAGAGTTTTATTCATTTGTTTCTGACCTTAGTGCTTTTTTCATTCAAATTATTGTAACTTTCATATAATTTCTTTCCTGCCTAACATTTTTGCTATAAAGATAGATTTGACTAGAATAATGTCATCTTTACAATGTACTTTCGTGTCTATGGTTAAGTAATATGACTTTTGTTCCTGGCAGGACTGACAGCCAGCTGTCATAAGTTTATTTTGTCTATAGTCTCTTTCTTTTCCGGTTGTCAAGATGGTGAGTTTCGTTCGCTGTGAAAATAAAATAAATCAATGAAAATCGCGTTGAAAATAATGTGTTGTGAGAGTTTATAGTGTTTTTCAGTTATATCAGTGAAATCAATATGTGTTCCTTTGCATATTTCAGGGTATCGACATCAACCATAAACACGACAGGAAAGTTCGGCGTACCGAAGTCAAGTCCCAGGATGTGTACCTGAGGTTACTTGTAAAAGTGAGTAGTTTTACTATCAATAATAATATTTTCACGTTTCTGCAATTCTCAGAAAATAAAAATATACTTACAGGCAGGACATAACCTAAATTTGTTATTGTTTGACAGTTATACAGGTATTTGGCTAGGCGTACAAATGCCAAGTTCAACCAGATCATCTTGAGGAGGTTGTTTATGAGCCGCATCAACCGGCCTCCAATCTCTCTGTCACGTTTGGCTCGTCACATGAAGAAGCCTACACGCGAGGACCTGATCGCCGTTGTGGTCGGAACAGTCACCAACGACGTGAGGTTGTACAAGGTCCCCAAACTGACGGTGGCTGCTCTACACGTCACAGAGAAGGCTCGTGCCCGCATCTTGGCCGCCGGAGGTTAGTAGTTGTTGTGTTTGTTTTGTTTTTGATAGAAATAAATATAGGTTATAAAGCATGCTATATTTTCAAAGAGTGAAATATTTATTTCAAATTGATCAAGGTGGTAGAGTGAACTGTAAAGTTAATATGTGGCTTATCAGGGCCTGAACTGAACAACTTTTGATTTTCATCATTCACCTCTATTTTCAATAAATAAGATATTGCTGGCTATAAGCAATCAACTTCTTAACCTTTAACCTTGTTTGCATCTACTAGTACCTAAATTGGAATCAAAATTAATAATTATTATTATGTTATCTAACTAATATTATAAAGAGGAAAGATTTGATTGTTTGTTTGTTTGCATTGAATAGGCTCCGAATCTACTGAACCGATTTGAAAAATTCTTTCACTGTTGGGAAGCTACACTATCCCCGGGTGACATAGGCTCCTTTGTATGACGGGAACGCGGGTGAAACCGCGCGAGACATCTAGTATGTTAATAAAATGATGTCTAACAGTTGTGTCTGTTCATAAATTATCTATAGAGTTTTACATATTATATTTAATTAAACTATCACAGTCTAAACTGTTAGCCACCCGATTAATTAAATGCTAACCTAGTTTATATTTTGATTTCTTTCTTGAACCCTGAGATCAGTATTCATTTCAAAAACAAATTGATTATGAGCCCCAAACAATTTAAGATTTTTTAATTTTCTTTCTGCAAAGCATTAAATATTGACTGCCTGTTATTTGATTTTATATACTATAGTCTATTTCAAATAACATGAGTTCGGTGACACATGGTATTTTATTAAATTTCTCAATGGTTAATGTTCATTTCGATATAATAAAGGAATACTATGATAGAGCTAGGTTTCACGAAATATTGTGAATATTATTTCAGAGTAATCAAATGGAATTTCACTAGATATTGGTAAAAAACCCTTGACCTTGACGACTCATCTTATGTGAAATAGAGTATAGCTGTTCTCTGCTCTTAAAATTGTTCTGTGCTATTCAAAAAAGATGGGGATGGAAAAGTAGATGTTAATATTAGAATAATGAAATGAAATATTCTTTATTGTATACACAAATAACAAAAGTATTACACATTTAGGAAGTTATACAATGTAGGCGGCTTATCACTTAAGCAATCTCTTCCAGGCAACCTTTGGGTACAGGAAATAATTCTCAAGGTGGCAGGTTGAGCACTTACCTACAAATAATTACATACGAAATAAACTAATACTATATATACACAAATACTAAAATACCTAACCAGTATTTACAAAAATTTACCAGAATGACTTCTGACTTCATACTAATCTTTGAGAAATATAGGATATTTGGACCCAGTCATCAAGAAGTCTGTTAGATTTATGAAAAGTGTGATTACAGTCAATTGTAATCTCACTTTTCATCACAAGATATTGCTATTATCATACCATACTATAGTAGATTTCAAATAGCATGACTCAGTGACACCAGGTATTTTTTTAGATTTCTCAATAGTTAATGTTTGATTTCCATATAATAAAGGAATACTTGATAGAGAGAGGTTTCATTAAATATTGTGGTACTATTTCAGAGTAATCAATTGGAATTTCACTAGATATTGGTAAAAAACCCTTGACCTTGACTCATCCTATGTGAAATAGAGTATAGTTGCACCCCGCGGTTTCTCTTGTGTACCCAAGTGATATATTGATTTTGTGGGATAATGAGTACCCGAGTGATATATTGATTTCTCGGGATATTTAGTACCATATTATGTTAATCCAGAACATAATATTGTATCAGCGAGCCAAATTTCATCCAAATCGGTTCAGTTGTTGAAGTGTGCTTGAGTAACAAACATACATCCAAACATTCACATTTATATTAGTGAGATGGTCAGAAAGCATAATAAATTTGTTAATTCCAGGTGAGATCCTCACTTTCGACCAGCTGGCTCTGCGCGCCCCCACCGGCCGCAAGACAGTCCTCGTGCAGGGTCGCCGCAACGCCCGCGAGGCTGTGCGCCACTTCGGGCCGGCACCGGGCGCTCCACGCTCCCACACCAAACCCTATGTCCGCACAAAGGGTCATGAACACGCCAAGCCGAGCCGTCGGTCCAACGTGTAATCTTTTAAATATAAGGACTACAATTTAATTTTTGTGTTTTTTTAAATCCATTTCCCTTACCTTTTGAAAAGACAAATGAGGTTTGATTCTAGAGAAAAAAAATATATAACGCAAAAACCAAAATCTCATTCAAAGTGAAGATCTATGCCTCATTAGACAAGAGGGACACTTTGGGTTGCCTTTGCACATCACATAGGTATTATGTCTATTAGTCTATTTCAAATAACATGAGTTCGGTGACACATGGTATTTTATTAAATTTCTGTTCATTTCGATATAATAAAGGAATACTATGATAGAGCTAGGTTTCACGAAATATTGTGAATATTATTTCAGAGTAATCAAATGGAATTTCACTAGATATTGGTAAAAAACCCTTGACCTTGACGACTCATCCTATGTGAAATAGAGTATAGCATACAAATACATCCCTCGCAGTTATTAAAAAAAACTGTTTTCATACCGGAACTGGAATGCAATCTGCGAAACTCCTTCATGTACTGGAACCAAAGCTCGCAGTTGGCGTAGGGACATAAGATATAGCCATAGAAATATGTATTTATCGATTTACTATAATACAATTAAAACAATTGAGGTCAAATTCTATAATTTCGTTGCATACTCAATATTATGTCCTGAAACAATACATGTAGGTAGGTTTATAGAACGACATAAAAAATCGTGAAACATCAGCGTGACCACCTATATAAAATATGAAGGCTGGCTTCTTATCTTACGGTCATACTCGAACCAATTGTAATTTTGATAATAAGAGCCTAATGGAGAGTTCCCATTTTTAGGGTTCCGTAGCCAAGTGGCAAAAAACGGAACCCTTATAGATTCGTCATGTCTGTCCGTCCGTATGTCACAGCCACTTTTTTCCGAATCTATAAGAACTATACTGTTGAAACTTGGTAAGTAGATGTATTCTGTGAACCACATTAAGATTTACCCACAAAAATAGAAAAAAACAAGAAACTTTGGGGGTTCGCCATACATAGAACTGAAACTCAAAAATTTTTTTTTTCATCAAACCCATACGTGTGGGTTATCTATGGATAGGTCTTTAATAATGATATTGAGGTTTCTAATATAATTTTTTTCTAAACTGAATAGTTTGCGCCTTGTAACTTCTAAAATCAGAGAATAATAAATATAAAAACTAAAATAAGAGAAATTTACGTTACCATGCAAACTTCCACCGAAAATTGGTTTGAACGAGATCTAGTAAGTAGTTTTTTTTAATACGTCATAAATCGTAAACCGCAATTTACCTTTCATTCAATATTTTTGGCGTTTTTTTTCATAGCAAAGTTGATTTAGTTAATATTACACGGAACCCTCCGTGTGCGAGTCCGAATCGCACTTGGCCGGTTTTTTTTAAATGTATTCATTATATTTAAGTAAAATGAAACAAAAATGTGAAAGAATCATTCAAATATCCTTAAAAATTAAAAAGTTGGAAGACTGCGGTTGCAAAAATTATGTCGTTAGGTCTTTATTTACACACTCGACGACGCCGCGGCTCAGATTGGCTCAATATGAGCCGCGGCCAGTGGCGTAACAATAGGGTGGCAGGGCTGGAAAATGCCACGGGCCCCCGACCCAAGAGGGCCCCGGCCCAAGAGGCCGCGAGCTCAAATATATTTTTTTTACATTGTACCTCACGATGTTGTTCCTTCACCGAAAAGCTAGCAAATAGATGATGAATGCATTGAGATATTATGTTCTATGGATATGTATGTGAAGTCTCCAATATGCATTGGGCTAGCGTGGGGACTACAGACCATTCCCTCTCGCCTAAGTGCGCCTAAGAGAGGAGGCCTATGGCCATTAGTGGGACATATACAACGTGTACTTGAGTACGCTGAAAATCTCGAAGTTTATTAAAATTAAACTGAGTACAACGTGACGATTTTTACTGATAGGCCCCATCAAAAGAATTTTCCACGGGCCCCAGATGGTATAGTTACGCCACTGGCCGGCCGGCGTCGTCGATTATTGAGTAATGTATAATTGAGGATGTAAAATCTATTTATCCGAAAGATTCTAGTCTAATATAAATATTTTTTTTTTTCAGAAAGTCTAGATGGAAGACATCGCACACCCCACTTACAGAACTCTTTTTCTGCCTATTTCGTAAATAAATTAAACCATATCCATATCACAGACTATTTATTTAAAAATAAATTACATTATATTTATTCTAACTAGGTATTCTTAACTACAAAAGGAACTCATCCAGTAATTTAGTAAAGTTTCATCAGATTTCGTTACTCCAAGTATTTGCTTTAATTTAGAGACTGCTGTAGACTTGGCGCCTGATGAATCAACGGCTGATTTCACTGCTTTGGCGATACTGTGGACAACGGAAGGACATTGAATGTTGGAGAGCCGTCCTAACGCGCTATCAAAAGAAGTGAAATGTAAAAAAAAAAACTTATTTCAATGATCCTAAAGTCTATTTTTGAACGCGTATCAAAATATGCTCTTCTCCTTCCTTCCTTTCACACTGACCGGCTCGGAAGCCGGTCAGTGTGAAAGGTCCCTAAGGCCTCAAACGCACAGGCAGGCCACAGGGCAGGCGACTTGTTTAGCGTAGAGGCTAGCGAGTCACCTAGCGAGTAGCTTAGTAAAAGGAACGTTCTAAAATGTTCGCGACCGGCCGCACAGCGACACGTTAAGCGACTAGCTAGGCGCCAAGCGCACAGTGCGGCCGGTAAAGGCGTCTCCGGACAACACGATTCCGCACCTGATTTGTAGGGCCGATTGGGAGGGGCCCGACAAATTGGTGTGAAATTGGCATGTCAGGAGGCAAGTTGACGCAGTTTGTATGACAAGAGAGATCAGCCCTACATACTACATATCGGTTGTCAGAACGTGTCGTCCGTAGACGCCTTTAGGTTCATCTTTATAATTAAATAATGCAATAATAAGGCAATTGTTTGATATTTATAATAAACTACAAGAGGAATTTCATTGATTTGTTGCACTTATCATGACTTTTTTTATTAACTTTATTAAGGTTGAATATATTCATAAAGAAATTACCCAAGCCACTCAAGTTGTAAAGACGTCACATGCTGATTAAGGACGGCGTCATTGAATTTATCGTTGCTCATGGCGTTTTCTATTCTATTCATTAATGTTGGGCCTGAAAAAAAAAACAATGGTATTATTACCATGTAACTGAAGTACAGCATCGGGTTCTTCAAAAAGGTGTGAAGGGGGGGATTTCTGCAGGGTCAGCGATTGATACCCCTGGTGTTGCAAGTGTCCTTAGGCTACGGTAACTGCTTACTATCAGGCGGGCCGTATGCTTGTTGTATAAAAAACATGCACTTATTATTTTAGATCTACAATAGGTAACTACTTTACAAGTATCAAGTTGACAGCCTTGCACCACACAACTTCCATTTATTTTAAAATAGATATAAAAGAGCTCTTATTTGGATTATAGAACTATAACAAAACATACATTTGATAGGAAGTGTACTAGGCCACTTGCAGCAGAAATTATTGTTTTCAGTTTCTTCTAAGACACAAATGCTAGATGCGGCTGTTATCTGCTCATTACTTGCTGTGATTTTCGTAACCCTATCATTTGTCACTGGTAGTAATCTAGCCAAACCATTCACAATATTCTTTGCTTCTCTATGCCTTGTCGCTATGCCTATCTGAAATAAAAAATAACTGCTATTTTTAGGTATTACAGTCTACACAATTTCAGCCAGATTTGGAAACTTATATCACTCACATTAATTCCAGTCAAAGCGCAAAACAATAATATCCTAAACACATTTTTGGACAGTAAATTCTCCAATGTCCTAAGAGACACATATTCTTTATCATTGGGTAATGTGCAAGCATTCTGATCAAATATAGAGCCTTTAACTGCCATTGGGTTCAATTTTATGAGCAGATCTTGGCTTGTGTATAATGTTTCAGAGTATGTGTGTGCACCGGCTTTGAGCATCCATGTGAAATTGGAGTGGAGTTTCTTGAATACGTTTTCATCTCCTGGAAATAATTCACATTTAAATGCATGTCTGTGGAGTAGCTTGCTTCTACCTGACTCTGGCAAAGCCCAAATGGAGGGTAAAAATTTTACAAATTTTCACATGCACATTTAGGGCCCCTGTAGACCCAGGGCCCCGAATCTTTGATACGGCAGCAGGTACACCCCTGTTGCATGTAGGGTATGTTAATATTCTTCACAAAAAAATTATAGCCAACCAGTAAAAGACAAAAAATATGTTTGTTCACCTGTTAATTGCCTTAGAGATCGAGACTGTCCAAAATCATTTCTTCCGGTTTTAAGCCTTAAAGCTCTTTGGGAACATATTTTTTGTTCTTCGTCATACACTGCATCTGCTAACTCTTGAAGTTCTTTTGATATTTTCTGAAAGTTATGTATACTATATGTTAGTCATTTCTAAAAACTATGTTGATTTTCTTGACTAAGCTTACCCATGTTTAAAAGTGTCAACAGCAAGTTTTTTAATAAACATCTTATATTTATTGATTACAAACAAAATTGATTCAATTTTTCTGAAATAAACTAAGTATATCAGTTTATCAGGTAGTTAAATACTAGTTTATCAAAATGACCCCTTAACTAACTATGACACATACCTGCATATGTTCAGAAAGTAAAGGAGTTATGTTCAGCAACAGCATTTTGTCCTTCATAAGCACCACTATTGAGAACCATCGCTTGAGCCCTCGTGCCCGGGTGTCCCTCAGTTGGAATGTGAGGCTCAGAACATGACCTAGGGTGTCACTGAAGTAGACCACACCACCTTCTTTACTCCAACTCACCTTTAAATATTTAATTTTAATATAATTCTTACTGGTTACAGGATTTATTCCAGTTGTTACCTAGTAAAATGTTATAATAGTAACCAAATTAAAACCTTCTTACTTCACAAGTAATACTTCTGACAGCAGCCTGCCTCAAGAAAGAGGTAACATCACCATTAGGAACAGACTCTCGGCTGCAGAATATCGTACCATCGTCATCTTTCGACACCAAGACTGTTTCAGGGCCCAGGGAAGTGCATCCATTGCACTGTACCGTGCTTTTCGAAGATTCCGTTGTATGTTTATCATCATCGGTTGTAAATGTACAAAATAACGGACGAGGACCGTGGGCTTCACAGAAGTGGCATAAGCCAACAATTGCATTCATTATTATGATGGTTTTGGTTTTAGCTGTGCTGTTTGTTTGGCTGTCTTTATTTATTAAATAATTTTATTTATTCACTTCTTTTCTTTTATCAACAAACGTCAAAAACATATGTGCCAAGGTGCCAAGTGACGGAGTGTGACGTAACCATCAGTGTTGCCGGTGGCCGATATTCAAATACAACATGAGATAGCTCAGAAAGTTATATTTTCACGAGAAAAGTATCTTATGTGAAAAACGACAAACTAATACTACGGCACTTTATTTAACAAAAAAAAACTTCACGTCTATTTGTTAAGCTTCGAAAGAATCGTACTTAACGTATTGATCAAATAATTAATTGGCTAACCACTTTCAACGAAACAAAATAATACCAAAGTCTTCGAAGTTTATGCTATTGCTATCTTCTTAATTCTTTAATTGTGATAAAGAGAAAGAAAATAGATTTTGCCATATTCTTTGAGATTTTGAAAATCAAGTGCGCCAACACGACGAACGAAAACTTTCTTGTGTGTTTATTTTTTTCTGCTAGATTTTTTTTGTTAAGTCCTAAACGTTACGTAAAAGTATAATTTTGATTTGTGTATCATGAAGGTAACATGAGAGGGTCAAAAGTTACGTAAAATGTAACAAAAGTAACATTCTGGCAACAAGCATTGAAACACGTTCCAAGTATTCCAAGCGTAGATTCCAAGGCGTAGTTTAAAAATTCCTTGAAGTATTAATTTTCAGGCAGGATTATTGCCATCTTTATCAGATCTTATGTCAAAGCATGAGAAAGATGTACGTTTCAAAACTGAAATATAAGCACTAGACTATAGAACAAAAACAAAAAAACGACCTTTAGTTTTTTAGCGGGTGCACGGTCATTACCATAGTTTTGTCTTTGTTCATTTCGTAGGATTCGAACTCACGACGACCTTCGATGACGTCAGAAACTAAGAGTAAATGGTCACTCCTGTGTAGGTCTACTCAAGAGTTACTCTAGAAATTCAGACAACTTTTTAACTACTGAACCGATGTTCACTGTGCGAAAGCATATCGTTTATTTTACAAACAGCGAAACTTTTTCTATCTAAATAAAAATGAATCATCATATCATTATCATCATCATCCTGATACTTATAGTTTTTCTTTCTTGTTTACACTTATTCGGCAAATTGGCGAGCGCAGATGACTTAAAACCGGGGCCATTGGCGTATATAGGGGGGAGGGGAACTGGGTGGGCTCAACCGGGCGCAATGGGTCTCAACTGGTCGCAATGGGTCTCAACCGGGCGCAATGGGTCTCAACCGGGCGCAATGGGTCTCAACCGGGCGCAATGGGTCTCAACCGGGCGCAGATGGCTCTCAACCGGACACACCCCAAACCCCCCCACACCGCCCGCGACTGATTATTTATTTACATATAACAGTGTGGATATGTGTGAATTGAGAGGGCATCATAAAGGCAGCTATTTTGGATTTCATTATTTGATGAACTGGATTATACCATCGATTTCCTAGGACACCCGAGAAAAACCAATGAGGATATAATCACTATGTAGATAAACTATGGCCTACGAGGTAGGAACTTTTATTTACCTATCCTATTTCATTGGATTAGTGAAAATATAAGTGCTCGCAGGATTGTAGGATTTTATAACATTAAAAGACGAATCAGTTCGATTTTCAATAACTCATTTATTCAACTGTACATCGATTCACAGTTTATAACTTGCATGAAAAATCACAAGCACAGTTATCATATCAATTAGATCACCTAAACAATTAAGTAATTTGACTGTGCTACATCATCAAAACGCACGATGACGAAATGCTCTATCAATAACATTACATAATATAGTCATTATATTATTATGGTATATCGCGCCTAGCCCCCGACTCCGGCTAAATGGTAACAGCTCATGGTATTAGCAAAGCGACACGATCAAAATCTTGAGGAAAGAAATAAACGCTATGAAATATAAAATAAATTAATTTAATTATAAACAAATAACATGTTACTGTGCCTATCGAAAAAAAATTGTCTAAAATGTTGTTGTATACTACAGTAGTGTCGGATTGTTTATTTCTTAGAGACGGGTTTGTAGGCTAGTTTTCTGGACTTGAGCGTGGACCACTTGTGTCGTTTGAAGTAGTATACGACGGCGGAGAGCATGGTGAACATGCCGATGGCCTTGATGGTCATGAGGCGGCGGTCGTCCAGCTCGGGCTCGGAGCACCACCGCAGGAAGGTGGCCACGTCCTTGGCCAGCTGCGACGCCGTCGCGGCCGTGCCGTCCGAGTACTCGGCCGCCTGGATACGACATTATATTACATTGGTGCCGATTCTGTTGTTTACAACTAAACTAAGTTGTCTCACTTCTAATTTGACATCGGAATGAATTGTTAGAAACGAAGAAAATAAGAAAAGTCCTGTCAAATTAGTCTAATGCTTGTTTTCAATATAAATTTATTTTATTATTATTATAATTTTTTTTTGTGAGATTTACAACAGAATCGGCACTATTAATAATTTAAATATTGCTACATTTCGCTATATCATATAGCTCATATAGCTACAGCTCGCAACGCATGAGTGATACCCCTGGTGTTGCAAGCGTTCATAGGCTACGGTAACCGCTTAACATCAGGTGGGACGTATGTTTGTCTGAGAGGTATAAAAAAATGTATAATATCCTGAAATATGGTACTCATATTTTTTTAACTTTTCAATTCTAAATTACTTCTGCCATAGTGCTCCGACAACGATGTGCACACTCTGTTACACCATATATGTGATGCAATTTCACTTTTTTTATTAGTTTATCGAAAAAATAAAAATTAAACCTACAGGGAACTAACTGAAAACAGCGCACTAAAACATATTTGTTATAATTTGATTTTCATAATTTTCTTAAGTGTCTGCATCTGCTGCTTATGTCTATAGGCAACAGAGGCCACTTGCCATGAGGTGGAATAAAGCTCATTGTTTTTCCTGGCCTGGCAGTTACTTAATGAGCTCTGGAACAGGCTGTTCTTAGAATTACACACAAACAGGGTCAAAGTGGTTAAGTAGCTTGAAACATCAATTGTGCTGATCGATGAGCATCAAGGAAAATCCCTTAATTTTTGTGGACTAAAATCCCAGTTAGAAAACCTGGGAGCTGTCATTACTTGTGCAAATTTGCTGCAGCCTGTTTACTGACCTCATCAAACAAAACTTGCGCCATAGAGATGGCACCACCCGGGAAGTAGGGGTTGTAGTTCTGTCCCTCTCGCAGCACGACGCCGGCTGGAGGTTCCATGTAACCGGTGAGAAGTGCGAAGATGTAGTCCTCACCGCCCTTGCGACCCGAGCAGATCAAAGACAAGTCCGGGGGGTACGCACCTGAGGAATTACATTATTTAACCACATGTAGCCCAAAGTACCCACCTAGCTAGCTATCACCCCTAGTAGAAATTTTTACCAAACAGCTACTGGAATCCCAGAATATGCACATTCCCTGTTTGTGTATGTTGGTAAAAAACGGCTGAGGAACACACACAGGCTTAATTTGAGCAGTGGAGTAAAAATGAGGATGATATTAAAAAATCATTTATCATATTTACCATTGTTTGCCGCCCTCGCAGCATTCTCGTTGGGGTACGGCGACGGCAGATGATCAGAGAGCTTGCCAGGCCTCTCGTAATAATTGCCTTCCTCATCAGGACCATCCTTGATCATCACCTATATACAAGAGTGGTAGAACAATCAAAATACGGTTATTTTGCAATATGGTCGCCAAGTAACATAATAGGGTAGATGACTGGAAAAAACTATTTAATCAAATAAAACAATAATAGATTTTCATTTGTCAATTAAACAAAGAATTCGAGTGTTGAAGTTCCGCGTGAGGTCACGTTATGGTAATTTTTTTACTCTAAAGTGACGTCACGTCACGAGCCTCACTCCCGAACTTTGACGCGCTTTATCTTTGTAAATTTTAATGATTTGGGCATGCTAAAAATACGTGTCCAATATTTTTGATAATGTAACTGACATTTTTTATTTTTACCCAGGTTTCATCCCTGTTATGTTTGACCTAATAACATAATCTTACTTATTAATCCGTCATAAAGTGCAGAAATATCCATTCAATGGCCTCTAAATATCCTCATACATTTAGAAACTTTCCTATATCACCAATCTGTCAAGTCAAGTGAAGTGTGAATTTAAAAAAGAAACAGGCACCAAACAGCTGTTGTGATCCTGCAGATTCAAATTTTTTTGTGTTTACACCACCTGATAAAGACATGATAATAATAATAAGACTTACATCAGCTGCTTCAGCCTTGGCCTCATCCTCGGTGTGAGTGACGTTGACCAAGTTTCGGAAGGCGATGTACTGCAACGAGTGGCACGCCTTGCACACCTGTTTGTACACCTCGTAACCGCGGCGTACGCTACACAGGTGGAAACATTGCCGTTTTGTATTCCCACAGGAAAAATAATTAAGAAGAGTAATGGGAATGAAAGCAGGCCGTTAAGTAATTGAATGGTAAATAAATATTAATTGACTAAGTGACACATACAATATTATTACAGGCTGATTATTAAGCTAATATTTAAACATAGATTTAGAAGAATTAATAAAATGTTTAATGATTTTCAGAAATCTGAGTTTGCAATACTGTCAATGTTGCTTAACTGACAAAATAGCTCGATCAAATATTTTGCTAAACTTTTTTTTGATATTTCATTAAACTAAATTTGAGCTAAACAATTTTGTATTTGAATTAATTGCAAACTAATTAAGTTGGTGAGAATATTGCATCAATTTTCTCAATCAAACCAAGTGTTCTAATTTTAATATTGATACAGATTACTACCGTATATTGAAATCCATATACTCCAAGAGAAATCAATAAAATGTGGGCGGATTGTATGCTGCCTGTTATATAATTCCAAAACATTTGTACATAAAAAAATATATACCAATACTTTTAGACTACAATAAATTGTTTAACAAAAATCATAGTACTTATTACTCTCAACTATTTTACTATAAAACATACTATTATTGTAAAGTAATAATACATACCTAGCGTGGTCAAGTGATTTGAACCATCCATCGTGGGTCCAGGGCAAGTGAGGAGCATGAGCTTCACTGCCAGAAGCCTGCACCGACTGCTCCAGAGCAAAGAGGAGGGCGCCTACACCACCACCTACCACCCCTAGGGTGGACAGCATCTGAGGAAACATTGAATTATGATATAAATAAACATATGTAAAGATTCTCCTCTCGTGTTTTTAACTCGATATGTGGGAAAGAATAAATCTTTTCTAAATTAATCACTTTTCCTGTTCTGTTAATCATATTTTTGTGTTTGGTTCTTGCTCAGAAATATCTTTAGAGCAACTTGATGTAAATATTTAACATAGATATTATGTAGTTAAGTATATTTTCAGATTAATAGAACAATCAATCAAAATCTCAAAGATGAGTATCTACTTTTTCAAACAAGGAAAATCACATTAGTTCTTTGTAGTATAGGTAATTATGACAAATTACAATATAATTTACTGTTTGTTACTGTGGTATTTTTATTCAAAACACTATTCTATAGTTCACCAGTTAATGTCAGTGAGAACCTATGAACAATCAATACAATTTCATGATAATCTTTACACTTCATAGCAAAGATAATATGTAAATGTCAATATATTATGTAAAAGCTTTTTTTTCATAAGTATGATTTTAGGTTTGAACTGTTTTTAAATAACACTCATCAAAGTACATTTTTGTTCAGTAAGGGTTAATTATTTGATATTAAGAGCTGACCTAATGGGTTGGGTTGTTGTAATTTTTCAAGGATAATTTTTCTTGCAGTATTAGAAATTAAAATATTAAAAATAATATCTAAGTACATTAATCATCATGCAGTTCCAGAATAGCAACAAAGTCAAGGAAGCACGTAGACTTACCAATTTCCTGTTTCTTGTCCATCCCTGAGTATTGGTGGACAGCTGACATACCTGTAATGTACGGTCACTGTTAGATTCAATTGTAATTGTTACATAATGTTGAATAGGTTATCACTTGTCCATGAATTTTCTTTGCACACTGAGACCTAAATAAGCTTCCATTAGCTTCAATACTCCACGTCATTACATATATCTTGCTGTAAGTAATCAGGGAATAACGTAAATTGATAAAATACACCCGTTTTCCGTGACGCTTTGAACTCAAACTTTTTAGTTTTTAGTAACTTATTGAGCACTCTGATGGTACCTTCTAATAAAGTTGATAAACCAATTTATAGTATAAAACTATTATCAGTACCTGGGGTGCAACTAAGCCATATTTTTTGAAAAGACGTGCCCCACAAATTCTACCGACCGTGGCCGCCATGATCGAAAAACGTCGCAATGAAAGATGATTTCGACTGACATCTACGATTCAACTGCCATTGAATAAAAATACATCGCATTTATAAATTGTGCAAAATATGAAAAAGAAAAATTCTTTGAAAATTATATTTATTTGTGATAACGATTAATGTCAGCTTCTTGTTAGTTGACAATTTGTCATAAATCCTAAATAATAACTGGCTGGCTGTAAAATTCGAAATTAATATTTTGTTTGTGCTTTGTAGATTTTTATTTTTAGTTCAATTATAATTTATAATAATTTTATAAGCCAATATACAAAATGATAATACCTATTTTATCGTAATATTCATTATTTGTAAACTAATTTTTAGAACAGTATTTTTGTATGTGGTTTTTCTGAACGAATATTCTCGTTGTCAAAAATTACGTTGATGTCAGTGTTGCCACTTTTGCGATGCTATAAATCTCTATTGATGTCGGCACCACTACCCTAAAGAAGGATGCTGTTAGATATCAAGCTGTAAAAAAAAAACAAAAAGAACTTGCTGTAGTTTCATGACATTCGTCAGTGAGAGAAAGTCCTCACTGCATAAGCTGCACAACTAAGTTTATTCACCAAATTACAAATCTGTGGACCCCGTTGTAGCTTATTATCGAAAGAAAAGATATTATATATATAATATCTTTCATCTAAAGTAACAGCTTTCACACAGATTTTGACTTATTGATCTCAAACGGATTTAGTACAGATTTTTACTAAAAATCTGTTTGAAACTGCAGATTTTTTGATTTGACATATGGCAGCACTGGCTAGGGGAAAAAATCACTTCTTTCCATTCCATTGAAGAATTTCATTCATATGAATTTATTCACACACTGTAAATAAATATTTACAATACAATCGTAAACCTTGTAATACAATGAAAATTTAAATGAGATTTGTGCTTCTTAGGAAAGTTTGTAGCAATTTTGTAGGGAAAATAAAAAGGTACGTGTTCTTACCCGGCTGCAAATAAATACAGGGTTATGTTTTTGTTTGATGAAATCCTGAATTAAAGATCCTAAATTAATTAGTACTATTTTAATACATTTCTCAGGTTCAAAAGTACTGAAATAAAAATGAAGGTGTTTACACAGAAGAGGAACCCACTAACTGGCAGTACAGAATGGGATATGCAAGACGAAGACTATGACTTCCACCAGGAGATTGCGCGGTCGGCGTTTGCCGACATGCTGCACGACACTGAGCGAAACAAGAAGTATTACAGAGCGTTGCAGCTTGCTATCGAGAAAATGCACAGTGATGGCAAGAAAGCAAATGTTTTGGATATAGGTAGGTGAGATAATAGTACAAAACACCTGTACTCTATCAGATTAGGTTACTTTATAATATTTTTAGATTTTATTCATGTTTCCTTCCCTAAATAGCCTCCCCTTCCCTAAATAGCTTGATTATCTAATCCATGTGCCCTTTGGCAAACATCTTCGTATGGAATATCTGCTGGTTTGTGTGCCTGGATTTCAGATTTCCTGAGCAAAAGGTCCATACGAGTTGTCATAGACGGGTGCTCGTCGGATCTATTAGCAATTAATGCCAGGGTACCTCAGGGATCACTTCTCTCCGCGACATTATTGTTGCTGCATATCAACGATCTGCTAAAACCCGGTATCTTTGGGTACCCAGACGACAGCACTGTCATGGAGAGCTATTTTTCAAGCGCACAGGCCACCAGGGAAGAAACCTTGACGCTTAGAGTCTCCGATTTGGGTAAAGCTAATCAGGTCAAGTTTAATCCCTCCAAGACACAGGCGTGGCTATTCACCGCTAAAAGGAGTCCTATCAACCTCACTCCTTCTTTTCAAGATATATCCTTACCAATTACCGACCAACTTGAACTCCTAGGCATAACCTTACCAAAATAAATTTTGGTAGTTCTATTGAGTCAAAGGCTAAAACCGCTGCAAAAAAGTTAGGCATCCTCTGTAAGGTGAAGCGGTACTTTACGCCGGATCAGTTATTGCAACTGTACAAAGCACAAATCTGTTTGTGCATCGAGTACTGCTGTCACCTCTGGGATGGATCTGCCAAATACCAGCTGGAGGCCCTTGACTCAATAGACCGTCGTGCTAGCAGACTAGTCGGTGATGTTTCACTAACTGAGGCGAAATTAACGAGCCTTGAACATCGGCGTAAGGTTCCGTGTTTGTCGGTCTTCTATAGGATATATTTTGGAGAGTGTGCTACAGTATTGTTCAATCTATTTCCTCTATCCCCGTTTCTCCATCGAAACACAAGACGCCGGGAGAATTTCCACCCATACGTTGTCGACATCTCGCGTACCCGGACACAACGTTTCGCTTCATGGTTTCTTATATGAACAGCTGTTTCCATTTTATTCCTATCAAATGCAAAAAGGGACATCAATACTCTTCATTTGAAACTGATTCGTGTTTTGATACTGCTGCATGTCCAGAGATATATAGCGAGGGATGTGTTTAGCTGACAAATAGGATCACATTCACTTCATTTTCATATTAAAAATCAAATAACATCCTAACTAAATCAATCTTGTTACATTATGGTAGGTACAAAAAAAATTACACGCTTGATTTATGTCTTTGGTATTAAGTAACCATGGATAGTTTTGGGTGTACAAGTGTTTTGTTTGAATTTGAACCAGTTCAGCTTTACTTTGCTCACTGTACTAAGATTATTATAAGGTGAGGATTTGCAATTTTATAACTATACTGTACTAAAACTAATAAAACGTTTTCAGGTACTGGCACAGGACTACTCTCAATAATGGCAGCTCGTTGCGGTGCTGACTCCATCATAGCTTGTGAAGCTTTCAAGCCAATGGCTGAATGCTGCATCAAAATACTTGAACGTAATGGTGTTGCTGATAAAATAACTGTTATACCGAAGAGGTCCACAGAATTAACTGTGGGTGATGATGGAGATATGAAACAGAAAGCTAATATATTAGTTACAGAGGTGTTTGATACGGAGTTGATTGGAGAAGGTAATTTTCATAAGAAAGAATAAACTAAACTTCTGTATGTTCCTGACATAGGATTTTTAGAGAATTGCTATAACTTTCACTGTGAAAGCACATCATCAAAATGACTGACGGCTGACTCATGAAGGCCTGAATAAATCTGCATCATGATCCCTTATCATGACTGAATTTAAATTATAAGTATAGCCTACCAAAGAGTCTGTAATTATGTAATGTTCCCCTTACAGGTGCTCTTTCAACATTCTCTCATGCCCACAAAAATCTTTTGGAGGAAGATTGCATAGTGATACCAGACTCTGCAGTAATTTATGCACAAGTTGTTGAATGCCCCACCTTGCAGAAGTGGAATAAACTTAATGACTTAGCTGATGAAGAACTTGAGGTCATATTGAGAACTCCACAGAAGGTGAGTTTAGGCAGATAAACACATTCCCCCTTATTACATGAGATGTTTTAAAGCATGTGTATAATCCAGGTTCTAAAATAGCCTTGGCTCTTTTTGTTGTATGAAGTTCCAGATATATTTAAAACCTAAAAGCAAACACAAACTGGAAACGGCTCTCAACTGCTGCTGACTTCTGTGCTTTCGAAGGCACGTAAAACCATTGGTCTCAGTTATCATTTATTTGAGATAGTAATTAAGCTAATTGGAGGGCTCCGCGGTGGCTTGAAAACTGTACCAGTAGGCTGACGACTAGCCTACCACCACTGATCTGCTATGGACATGCGTGGTGGAGTTAGCCTATTCCCTTTCACCCTCGAGAAAGGACGCCTGTGCTCAGCAGTGGGACATTATAGGCTGATGATGATGAATGTCTGCATAGATGAAAGAGTGTGGCGGTTCAGCAGCAGTCCACGACATCCAGCTGTCCCAGCTCCCTCGTCAATCATTCCGCGAGCTGTCGGACCTGATCCCAGTGTTCTACTATGACTGGTCTGGTCGTACTCCCATAGACATGAAGCGGACAGTGAAGCAGAAGTTCACAGCTGTTGCCACTGGCAGTGCACAAATCGTCTTCATGTGGTGGGAGCTTAATATGGATACTGAAGGTTTGTTCTTTAATATCATAGAAATAAAGTTGAATATTAACTGCTTTTTCAAATTTAAGCTATTTAGTGTATCAGTTGTGAAAAAAATTATCAACAATTTCCCAGCTTATGTTTTAAGGCGATGATAGTCAGTGGTAGTGACGTCGGATGCCGAGACGAAGGTCCCTGGTTCGAATCCTACTATAAACTTAAGCTTTCAGTGTGTTCCGACAGCTGAATTTGAAAGCTAGTTCCTTCTAGGCATTGCGTACTTACCACCTTCGGGCACATCATCACTTACCATGGTGAGATTGCGGTTGAACACAGGATTATGCCTAGGCCTAGGCCACAAATAAACAATAAACTGAAATTTAGCCACAGGCTTAATTAATCGGTGGAATCACTTGAAAATCCGTTCAGTAGTCTAGCATGCTTGAAAAGACAAACAGACCAAACATTTTTATGAAATATATAGATAGATATAGCTTATTCATGTTTCGACCTAAAACCAACATAAGCTTCATGTACTGATTCAAACAAGCCTTATATTTAACCCGTTGGTTCTCTCGAGGGACGCGCGTCCTATTATAACAATTGATGTTATTGTTATATATTTAGCCGCGAGCCAAGCGATTAAGCCATAAAATATAAAATTGTTCTTACAGGAAAAATATGTATAAGTTGCGCACCGTGGTGGGCTCACCCTGACACTGATATGTCTTCCGAACGACCTCAAGACAGTATACCATGGCGGGACCACTGGATGCAAGCAGTCTACTATCTACCCCAAGAATTAACCGTCCAAAAGGACTCTGAAATAACCCTCATATCCTGCCAAGATGAATATTCATTGTGGTTCTATTTAGAAGACGAAAATAGAAAAGCAAAACATTATAAAAGACCGATTTGCGAATGTGGTGTCCACATGGCCTTGTCAAGAACGCATGTATCATATTTAAATGATGGAAAACGAAGTAAAAAGCTGCTAGCGCAATTAAGAGAGAATATAAGTAAAGAGTCAGTCGTTCTCGATCTAAATGGCAGCAGTTTCTTAGGTCTAGCTGCAGCAAAAATGGGCGCAAAAACTGTTTACATTGTTGAGAATTCGAATTTGAATATTGGAATTTTGAATGACTATATTGAGGACAATAATATTGATAATGTGAAGTTCCTATCAGATATTGACGGTGAGGTTTTGAAAGAAGTGACGAACGTAGTGTGTGATCCAAATTTCAGTAGCGCAATATTGCCGTGGGAGAATTTAAAGATGGCGTTCATATTGTACAAATGCAGGGATAAGTTGATGGAAAATGTGTCGATTGCGCCGGAGAGTTGTGAGTTTTGGGCGATGCCGGTCGAGTTTCAAGACATGCAGAAGATTAGGATACCGCTCAATAACTGTGAGGGTATCGATATGTCGATATTCGATGGCCTTGTTGAGGTGTGTATCTTCTTCTTAGTTTTAAGTTTGGCAACCGATTCAATTTCTGTCAGTGTCGAGTTATATTATCATTTCCAGTTACAAAAAATCACTTTCACACATAGTCCTCAGTCAGGAGGTGTGTATCACTACATAGTATAAAACAAAGTCGCTCTCCGCGTCTGTCTGTTTATCTGCTAACTCCTAAATCAAGCTACAGATTTTGATGCGGTTTTCACTATCACTTAGATACTTTTTCTAGGAAGGGCCAGTTGGCGCAGTTGGTTAAGATTCCACCTATTGCGCCGCAGGTCGTGGGTTCGATTCCCACACAGGACATGCATTTGTGCGCATGAACATGTCTGTATGTCCTGAGTCCGGGTAATATTAAGTATGTATTATTTACAAACAAAAAGAAGTATTATGTAGTATATCAGTTATCTGGTTTCCATAGTACAAGCAGCAGAGCTTGTACTATGGATGTAATATTGTAGTTTGGGATCAGATAGCAGTGCGAGGGATTTCACAGGATATTTATTTGTTCTAAAATGTTCGCATTTGTTGAAATTTCCAGAATTCACGTATAATAAGCGACGCTGAGATCGAAGCGCAACCATTGTGGGAGTACCCGTGCAAGTGTCGCGGCCACCCCAGGAAGCTGTTGGAAATTGATATGCGACACTTGAAACAAACGTATGCGACTGATAACACGCATCCGTTGATGTAAGTAGTCAATAACATTTGAATTTTAATCATACTTGATAATTATCATAATGTTGATATTCCGAATCAAAAAGGTACAGTAGTAGCCAACTGATATAGCGCGTCGTGAATCTTAGTTCGCACAGAAAAGAAAGTATGGCCCCGAAGAGTAATGAAAGAATGCTTAAAACTTACAATCAACCTTAGGTCACTACTATAAGGTTCATAATACACTGCACTTCACTGCAGCTGTTAGTTCCGTCTCACTCGCAAGTCACGCCCCTCCGCACGGCGCGCGCTAACATGGCGGATGCCGACCTATAGCGGTTCCCCGCACTTTGAAAATTTACAAAAACTATCTTCTGCGCAGGTACATCGGTAAGCCATATCAGTTGGGTACTACTGTAAAAACGGGATCTTTTTTACCGAATGATTTCAAAACTAAGGATAGGCCCACCGGAACATTTTGCAAAAAGCTTCTTCATACAAGTAAACAGTACCGCCATTTGTTTTTAAATCGATCGAACTATGAACTGCCGCGTTACATACACGTACGATGTAACCTTGTATGAGCGTACAATGCAAATATATAAGAAAAAAATTAACAATAAACGAACGAACTGTTACGCGGACCGCAGACGACTGAGTCGCGTTGGCCCTAAACTGACTTCAGGGCCAGCGCGTTGGTGCCATTACGTCGCGGGGTTAGCCTGGGCCTTACGCCAGTAATATATAAGTCAATGTTTTTACTGCATATCACGTTCTCTCACTGAAATGTGTACCTTTTCGTGTAGTAATTTAAGAGTATTATTGTTTATTCACAAAGAGCAACTCGACTGGGGAAGTTACCTTATTTACAGAGAACCGCAGCCAAATAACTTGTTGTGTTCCTACATGTAAGGTCGCCAGAGGTCAATACCCCTGGTGTTGCAAGCGTCCATAGGCTACGGTAACCGCTTACCATCAGGCAGGCCGTATGCATGTTTGGTACCTTAGTGGTATAAAAAAACAAGCCAAGTGCACTCGGACTCACACATGAAGGGTTCCGTAAAGAATTTACTTGGATGGAGACCCCTTTTCAGTTCTAATTTAATTTTTAACCGACTTCAAAAAAAGGAGGAGGTTCTCAATCTGGTTGTATTTTTGTTTTTTAATGTTTGTTACCTCATAACTCCGTCATTTATTAGCCGATATGGAAAATTATTTTTTTATTTGGAAGAGTACACTTCCCGTTTGGTCCCATTGTCAACAGATCAGGATTTAATTACTTCTTAGTGTACTTTGAAGTCGGTTTATTATTTGATGTTTGTTATAGTGGCAATAGAAATACACATTCTGTGAAAATTTCAACTGTCTAACTATTACGGTTCATGAGATACAGCCCACTGACAGACAGACGGACGGACGGTTACGGAACCCTAAAAAGACCTAGCTAAAAATAATGTAATTGTTTCCAGTGACTCTGAAACCACCGAAGCTACTGAGCACCAAATAAACGGGTTTGCTATATGGGCGGTGTGGAAGGTGGGCGGCAAGGAGATCAGCTGCGGACCCTCGCAGTCGCCAACACTCGGGGATAGAGTAGAATGGGACACACACACTAGACAGGCTGTTAAAATACTTGTAAGTATGTCCCCAACTCCCCATAGATAGATGCACGTCGTTTCACAAGTGAATTTATACCGTGTTGCCAAATTTATAGGAATCAAAATCGTAAGTCACAGAATGCGTCGTGCTATTTCTTTTATGTTGCCTTATGAAGTGCAATACGGTGTCAATTTTGTATGGACACTGGGCTCCGTTTCTCGCATGTTCGACATAATGTCACATAGTCATATACCAACAAACATGGTGGATATTTTATTATATTCAACATAGATGTCGAAAGCGCGAGAATTGGGGGCCAGTGACTCACAAAATCACTGCAATTTTTACCATGGGGTCAATTCTGAAATCGTGAAGTTACAAATAAAAAAATTGTTCGAGCATGTTTCTTTTCCTCATAATACAGCATCTTTATAATACATTCATGGACATGTCTCTTTCTCATAACTGCGTGCAGACATAGTACTCGATAGATATAGCATTCAGGAGCGTCTTTAATGGTTTTCCCAATGGAGTACAGCACGGGGTTCTTCAAAAAGGGCGTGAAGAGATTTCTTCAGGGTCGGCAACGCGCAAGTGATGCCCCTGGTGTTGCAAGCGTCCATAGGCTACGGTAACTGCTTACCATCAGGCGGGCCGTATGCTTGTTTGCCACCTTAGTGGTATAAAAAAAAAAAAGGCTTCCAGGGCGCCAAGTCTGCAAAATTCAATCAAAAATGACATTCTGACACGATTCCATTACGATCCATTTCCATTGTGCGTTGTTGCTAAATTCATAATGGTTGTCGACGCTATTGCATTAGTTGACTCCAAAACTGTCAAATATCTCAAATTTGATACCACTGGATTGGAACACAATTGCAATAGCAGAGTTGGGCCCCGGTTCGATACATAATCGGCTTCTTTGTATGCTACTTTCCTCGAGATGGACTAATAGATGCCAGCATATTACAAAAAAAAAATGTTATAATTCAAGTAGCATATAAAGAAATTATAATTTCAGAAAGAGTCGCGTACCGCAAGCAGTGCAGACAAATGGAGCTACCAAGTGGCCTGCGACCTCGAAAGGGGCCTTTTTAACGTTAACTTGGGCTTCGTTACCGAACAAACAGAGCAATAAACTCGAACTTATTTGTATAAACAACATATTAATGATATCGTATATTAAACGCTTTACGATAAATATTTGTATGTTTTATTTATTGAAATTAACCACCAAAGATTAGTTAGAAATGCTGATTTTATTTAGTAATTCTGTATTAATCTACAGTTAGTATTTTTTTTTATTTTGACGCCTAGTATATTCACTGAGCAACGTTTTACAGAGAGATACAATTTCAATGGGTCCCAGGATGCACACGACCATTTCACAAGCCAATATACACCTTTTGCTAACCGCATAAAAATTACAATCGTCTGTGGGCGTTTATGGTGCTAAGACGTGGATCCAGAGGGTTTACTCGATAATAATTTACCGATAGCATTGCACTTTTTTTTTTGTAGTAAACCCTCTACAATTTTGATCTTTATGACGTTTGTAATATGGTGTTGTAAATCTTTTTTAAGATTAGCAAATTAATGGGCGAGCAGCGAATTTTTATTGTATGATGGAAAGATTAAGATATTGAATCTTCCCTTTATGTACAATGCCGAAGAACCGATAACCGGTGGGGAAAACGTGTTCTTGAGTGGAGACCGCGTCTCGGCAAACGTAGTGTAGGGCGCCCTCCAGCGAGATGGAGTGACGATCTGCGAAAGGAGGTAGGAAGTGGATGCGTCGAGCCGAAGATAGGGCGAGATCGCGCGCATTGGGTGAGGCCTCTGTCCAGCAGTGGACTGCTGTAGGCTGATGATGATGATGATGATGTACAATAAAAATAAAGTTTTACCGAATTCAGTCGAAAGTGGTCACAAAGCGATGTGAAGTTTCTATTCCGTTGGTCATACGATTATGATAATGGATATCAATGTATGCAAATGGCAACCGTTCTAAAGTAGGTTTCTATGTAGAAGTTTGTAAATGAGCTACATTCACAGGCAGAGCAGCCTGCAAGTAACACCTGTAGTCATTGTGTATGGCATATTTTAATTCTAAATCGACGTATCTCACTCACCTACTGTTAAATGGATGCGGTTTACTTTGTCTTTGAGATAAGTAAGATTTGATCAAGTCCACCAGGTAGGCAGGTACAAAATATTTCTCACGTGTTGCCGACCTGCTTTGGTAATCACTTTCTCCATAATTACTGGTTATATTTAAAAAAAAAAATGTTCTTTTGTTTATATGTGGGAGTGAATAAATAATTTATTATTATTCTCTTCTTATTAGTTTCTTATTTTTTTTTTATGACTTTAATTTATAAAATCAAAAATATTATAAAACACCTAATCCTATGTAAATATGATTAATTTTTTTACAATATTTTTACAAAATCTTAAAATGTTATAAAAAAAACCTAATCCGGCAGCAGGGTACGGTCCAAGCTACCGGTGGTTAGGGCTGCAGAGAGAGGAATCTCCTGACGATGCGCGCCGTGTCCAGGAGTACCGCCTTCTGTATCTGACCCTTGACCCAGCCATCTAGCGAGAGCATTATTATTATTATTATTAATTAAGGTGCCAAAGAGCCAGTGGCGTAGCTAGGTAACCAAAGGCCCTGAGGCAAAAAAATAAACTAGGGCCCCAACTAAACTAATTTATTTTTTGTAATTGCTACGCAATTTTAAGCGAATGCTTCGTCTGCTTCTTCTTGTATGTCTGTGTTCAATTTATAGTTTGTAAGTCAGATATGTAGGTGAAAATATACAATGAAAATAAATGTGATATACAGACAGGACCCTAAAAACGGTAAAAGGCAATTATTTTGGTCGCGTTAATGGTACATGACCCAAATCTCACTCGCTACGCTATAATCGAACCAATGAAGATAAAAAGCAAAATCGCCACAACACGTCTGCCACCAATGTCCAACCTACCGCAGTACGATAATAGCAACTTTATACCGCACGGAGTTTTTGTTTACAGCTTCAAGTAACTGCTCATTACTAGTGGCTAATGTACCTCACACGATTAATTAATAGTTAATGGCTTATCGGAAAAGCACCGGAGCGCAGTGATCGCTCCGGCTGCAGCCGTATCTGGGGGCACGGGAGTGTATCCGCCATTTCCGCCAAGTCCACAGTACTAAGCATCTAGTTGACTGTTATCCTGATTCTTGTTAGTTTCCTGTGTTTTTAGTGTGGCCCGATTGATTAAGGTTGTTAAACTAGGGACTGTTATTCGGTTTCGTTCACTTGGTCTAAATTCTAGATTTATAAGTTGAAAATATAAGGAGGAGGATTCACAGTACAGCTTATGTAATTCATCAAAACATTTAATGAATTGAATTGTAAAATGATTGACTATATTAACAAAAAAAAATGTATTACGTAGGAACTTCCGAGAATTCGAAAAAATGAATTCCATTAGCAATATTATAATAATAATTATAATAATAATAGTTTGGGTGGTAACGTTGGGCAGGCGGGTCATATAGCTCTAAGAACCGACGGGCATGATCATCCTTGACTCAACCACATAACACCAGTAGCATCGATTCCCATGGGTTTATAAAAATCTAAAAAAAAAAATGTGAAAAGGTCACATGAAACTTGGCACATAGATGTATTACCATTAAATTGCATAAGGGATACTTTACTTATTTATTCATATTGTTTCCAATATGATTGTTGGTTTAAAATATCTCGTAACAAATTCTTCAAAAATCTGAGTGTTGTTGTGCCAACGACGTACAAAATATAAACATAAATAAAGCAACTATGGCCGTCCATAAAACTAAAGTGTTTTTCATTAGAATGTCTCCACAGTACTAACCTACAAAAAGGGCACGTATTTATAAACATTTCAACTTCTATTAGTACAAGACCCAAAGGAAAACGAGCGGTAGTGAATAACTCACTACAGAAAATCGACGGGATGTTTATTCGGTACGTATATGGTAATACAAGACGACTATGCCTCAATCTTAAGCCGTCGTTTGTGACATAAATCTGCGTGTAATGGTCTATTAGGCTACTAAAGCAGGCCATTGTTAGCTTTGATGAAAATAAATGTATACTTTTAAGTCATTAGTAAGGTCCGTAGCGTGCATTCGATACACTTTCGACCGAGTTAGTAGCATAAGTTGTGGGCCTGAACCACAGAGCCCACATTGGTACCTACAGTCGTGTTTTTGTCACGGTTAATACGAACACGCATTCAACTTAAGGACTATAATAAGCCAGGGAGCCAATTCTCAGACAATCGAAATTGATCGCTCGATCGAAAAAAGTACGAATTCGAACTTTTATCGTGTGTTAATCGCGTAACGTTATTCCGGCAATTTCGAGGCCGGCATTTTTAGAAGGAAAACCACTTAACTAGTCCTTTGATTGGTCGGGATCGTTCGAATTGACTCCGCCCCTCGAAATTTTGCAGTCGAATAGGACTCGAACCGTAAGTTCGATTCGAAGGCTAGTTCGAGGGAAGTGAGAATTGGGTCCCAGGAGTTGAGTTATTTAGTTATCGTATACGAGTGATTAATGTGAGAGAACTGCGTACAATGGCACCTTATGTCTGACCTTTTGGTTACCAATTACCGATAGACAATGTTGGTCATAAAGTTGGAGTAACGGTTAATAGGAAAATAATATTGTTAGACTATTATGATATCGGATGATGCTAATTTGTGTCGAAGGTGCAATTTTGTATAAGTAATGAAGCTTTGTTATGACAATATATTATTTATTGTAGGAATAGTATAGGTACTAACGAGATTAACATTCCGCTGCCTAGAGTAGGTACAGAATATTCAACAACGTATGGCCGAGCAAAATCGGATTACATATAAATTGCCTATTTTCATATTAACTTGAAAAAAGCACACCATAGATTAAATTTAAGAAAAAAATCTAGCTTTATGGAATTTATGTAACAAGCCTATCTATTCCAGAACGAGCATGGCTGAGGAGGCATTAAATAACAATTAGGTTTTCAAATGAAATTGTTATTACACCCTTTTGAAGGAAAGCTCCTAGTCTATAACTCAACAAATGGCATAGACAAGCGATAGAAGCGCGACTATGCGGCATGCCACGAGCCTCACAAGTTTGGTTGTGGCTAAGTCCTAAATGGTGGTAAAAAGCGCAGTTTCCGCGAACTGAATAACAACGCATCCATAATCTTATAGAGAAGCACCAAATGTGGCTTCGGCCGCTAATAGTTGCAATTTGTCATGTAATAGGTACGACATTGTTAGTTTTTCCGGTAGTCCTTATGCGGCGGAGGGCGAGGCAAGGCGAGGTAAGGCGAGGCGAGGCGTTAAGGATCGTACGGTATAATGCGACAGCGGCGCGTGAGTGGTTCTGAATAATGCAGCCGTGTGCATGATCACTGGCAGAATGCCGATGCGGAGGCGACAGGTCGCGCATACGTTGCGCCCGCGCCGTTACACACCACAGGACCGGACCTAGGCGAAGCTATATTCGGGGTAAAGCAACTAACAGGTCATCTTTTTTTTCTTTGTGATACATACAACCTGCGCTGCAATTCGGCTTGAGTTAACAATTTCAGTAAAAAAAGTGAATTGTAGAGTTCTGCTTCATATTCACAAATTCATTTCCGAGCATTTGTTCATCGTTCTTCTATGCCAACCTATGGTTTGATTATTTTGCACTTTCTTTTGATTATATGATAGATCCGGCCCTGTCCCAGGACATCGCATCGCGCCGACCCCCTGTCGCTCGCCACTCAACGACACCTTCAATATTACTTTAATTCTCTATTCATACAATGGAAAAGTGCTTATTGAATAGTCGTTTTCTCGTGAAACAGCGCCGGATCGGATTCCTGCATAGATGATAGATCGTTACGCTGTAGGGAGTCCGACAGATGGGTTCAGTAAAAAATTGCTAAGTTTGCTGTTACTGACTTATTCATACATTGTCATATCATTTGTTATCTTTCTTAAGGTGAATAATGGAAAAAACTCGTAAATAGGTACAAGATCTATAGTTTTCGAAGTCTGTGATAATGGTTTTGGTATTTTATCTGTCACAGCGTCGATCGCGTGTTGGTCTGTGAAGGAATTTCCCAATGGGCGTTCTAGCGCACGACATAATAGGTCGTATACATTGTGACGTTCTTGGAGCGTGTTCCGATTAACCTTTGGTGCTTTGCCGCTGCGCGGGCGCAGCCTCGGGCCCTTACAACCTTATTCCATCTCTGAGATTATAAATTGAATATCTGTCCAACAGCCGGAGGAGGTATTTAGTAACATCATATATTATTGTATAATTAAATATCACCTCGCCATGTAATGTAGGTACTTACCTAAATGATATACCTACTATCATGTAAGATCGTGATTTTATATACACAACAGTTCTACGGATTTCTGATGAGCTATGGTTTGATTAATGATTGTTTAAAAATATTAATTTAGCTCCTAGCGCCTAATTGTCTTCCTAACGCGCAGGTATTTGACATTAAGTTATTTGGCTGCGGTATTTTGTAAGGAGGTAGGTACTTCCCGAGTCGAGCTGCTCTTTGAGTAAATAAACGCTACGCTCTACCTCCTTTATCTAATCGGCTCTTGTCTCTCGAAAAGTAGTAGGACAGATTTTCAGTCGAACTTCATAAAGACACATACCTACGGCGCGATGATAGCTCAGTGGTAGTCGGATATCGAGACGAAGGTCCCGGGTTCGTATCATACAATAAGTTTGAGCTTTTGGTGAAGGAAAACGTCATGAGGAAACCATAGCCATACCACCGTTACTTTGTACCAATTGGCTGGATACTACCCTCAAGCTTAAAATCTGTCGCCAAGAACCTATCGGTGTGTTCCGACAACTGCACTTGAGAGCCAGTTCCTTCTAGCCTTGGTGAGCTTACCACCTTCGGCCACATCATCACTTACTATGGTGAGATTGGGGTAAAACATAGGCATAAACTACACTGTAAAAAATATAGCATGACGAACGATGTTATGTCAAACTGTCACTCATACCGCCATTTGTGCAATACAGGCACCACAAATCACAATACAAATTAATAATTAATATATTCTCAACAAATCATTGATTGAATGTAAAGGGCATGATTATTAATCAACCTCGAACATCAACTTATCTCATTGTACGTATCTAACAAATAACTATTTAATGACACACATTTATAACTCATCTGAATAATTGAAATAACTGATAATCTTACGAAATGATAGTATAAGCTAAGCGAAACTAAAGGTCAATTGAATCGATTAATAACTGTATTTAGTTGTAATAGAGATAATATCATTACAAAATCATCGGTTACACTCAATGTTTTGATGTAATTTAACCCATTACTTAAACTTTAACACTGACTAACTGACAACTCACAGCCGGTTGACCTAGAGATTTAGAATTTGGGGGAGTGATTTTTAACTAACCTATGAAATACATAATGGTGCTGATTCTGTTGCAAATGGTACTAATATTAATCACAGCATCACTACTCTTTCTTTCAAACATAATTGAAAAAAGATAGAACATATTTCAAGCTGTCAAATTAGTCTTTGCCGTTTTAATTTGCAGGTAAATAGATGTAACCAATTTCAGCATTGGACTAATTTGACAGGACACATTTTTTTTCATCCTTTTCTTATGTTCTTTGTTAGAAAGGGATATTGTGAGAATTTTGTTTAGTTGTACCTAAATAAAAGAATCGGCACCAATATATCTGTGTTAATCATATCGCCCCAAGTTTCTTGTCCATGACTGTTAAGTCGTATTTCAGCTCGACATGTCCTTTCAATGTACACTAATGTACATAGGTTTACTCCTTTCGATGCCTTGTCACAGATCAGATATAATTTAAAAGATCGTCAGTCCAGTTGGCGAGGAATTATCATATGGGGTCGCTCGGTCTATCGGTTTCTGAAATTATTAATTACATTAAAACACTTCTTGAAAACTTGATAGCATATTCAATAAACAACAATAAATCCAGCTTCAAATATATAAAGCCCTCATCTAAACAGCCGCATAAAGTAGATAAATGTTTCAATATATTATATTGTATCAAATATTAATGATGTTACTGATACAAAGCAGCTAATAATTATGTACATGAATAATAAGATGTAGAATGGTGAATGTGAAGTGTGGGATGGTCTTGAGAATTAGGCCACTGGATAAGAAGTAATGCAACAAGGTAGATAGACACAGAAAGGTATGCTGTAAACGTTGCACGCACACGTACGTAATTTGAGATGCGGTGTTCTCATGTGAATATAAAAATATCAGGTCGAGAGTCGCTCAAGGAGGAGCACGCCTGGGAAAGTTCCTCTATCTTACAAAATACTGTAGCGAAATAACTTAATGTTGTGTTCCTTCGTGTAAGGTTGACAGAGCTCTTTGGGGAGGAGGGAAGGGTCGGTAAAGCGTGAGTGATGCACCGGAGTGTCCCGGATGTTACAAGCGTCCTTAGTGATACGGGAACCGCTTTAGCTCCAGGAGGGTCGTATATACGCTTGTTTGGCGTAGTATATAGATTGGAATTCATTTAGCAAACTTTCAATGATAATTAAACTCTTTTTTTAGGTTGTATTAATTTAATTTCATCTAGATCAACGAGCTGCGAAGCGAAACGAGCGAGTCGTGAGCCCCAATTTCCGTTTTATGAATTGAATCCCAATCTGCCTTCGCAATGTGTAATATGCCTGCGATATACTCATCCGATATACGGATCGCAACTATGTGCATGCTAAAGATTTTCCAATAAATATGGGGTCACCATCTGTTTATTCTATCTTATCTATTTCGTGACAATGCGATTTCTAATACAAATGAATAGCATTTCATTCTCTGACTATTCCAACTATATGAATTATGTCTTCTTGTTAACGTGGACTTACGACCCAATTCAACAGGAACATTTCACTAAACAGGTTTCTCATTAAGCTGATATTTTATAATTGATTCAAGTGCCCATAGTATATAATGTGCAATGAGTTTGTAATGGATGTTCAAGTTCCATACATTTTCTAAACAAATATCTAGAAAAGGTGCTATCTCACGAGAGTTGTTACCTTGTTAGGTAAGCGCAGAAGTCGCTAAGAGCCAGATGTAACTCCTTAATTGTAAGGCGATGATAGCTCAGTGGTAGTGACGTCGGATACCGAGACGAAGGTCCCGGTATCCTACAATGAGCTTGAGCTTTCGGTGAAAGAAAACATCGTGAGGAAACCATAGCACGGTGGTAGGATACTTTGTAGTACCCGCCTGGCTGGCTACCACCCTCAATTTGAAAATCTGTCGCCAAGCACCTATCGGTGTGTTCCGACAGTTGCACTTGAGAGCCAGTTCCTTCTAGGCTTTGTGTGCTTACCACCTTCGGCCGCATCATCACTTACCATGGTGAGATTGCGGTCAAACACAAGGACTATAAATAGAATAAGTAAAAAAAAAAAAACCTGGGATATCCTTCATATGTTTTTTTATAGATAACTAAGGTGGCAAGGCAATCAATAACTGTACGGTAGCTTATGGACGCTTGCAAGACTAGGGGTATATATCAATCGCGCGTTGCCGACCCTGAAGAAAGCTCTTCACGCCCTTAATGAAGAACCCCATGCTGTACTCCATTGGGTGCACCACGGCGGGAAGCTCATTCCACAGTCCGAGCGTCCGCGGAAGAAAACTCCTTTGAGCCCGCACAGTTCGAAACAACTCTGGTTTCAATGTGTGAGGATAGATTCCCTTAACCAAACACGCTAACTGGCCCGTCGTGATATTCTTAATCAGCGATTTTCAACATGTATTGATGTTATTGAAGTACTACGCTTTGCCTGAGAGCCACGAGGAGGCGCTGTGCTGGCAGAGTGCAAGAACCAGGTAGCGGTATAGTAACATCGTTCTAGTTGTGAAGAGGTTTTAGCATAGGATCAGCAACGTGCAAGTGGTACATACCCCTGGTGTTCCAAGATTCTATAGGGTACGGTAACTGCTTACCATCATGAAGGTCATATGCTTCTTTGCCACCTTCGTGGTCAAAGAAACGTGCTATACAAAAACTAGAGCAAATACTCAAATAAGAATAACTGAATCGTTGAAGACCAATAATAGAATCTCAGGCAAAGCAACAAAGTAGAACGTTGTTCATTGCATTTATAAATAAGATTCAATTATTCAGACTATTTGTTACAATACACATCGTTAGCAACATCGACAACTCACCAATGCGACAGTATGCTAACTATCAAGCAGTTTTCCCATCCTCATTAAAACAAAATTTAGTGACCAATATCAATATTTCAATGCGATTAGAGCCGTTATAAATACTATAGCTGAAAGGTCATTTTACAATGTGTGCGCGGGCGCAGTGTGGGCACAAGCGCTGCTATAAAGTGATAACATTAAATTAGCTCGATACTGGGTCTATTATCGAAGGTGCGCTCTGCAGTGGTGTTTTATCTCACATGAAGGCTGTTGAATGGTGGTATTAAAGTGGTTTAAGCGTTTATGATCCAGGAGTTGACATGTGGAGAGATCATCCCTTAATGATGATGCTCGGTAAATGGCAACGTCTGATGTCGTTTCTAAACGTGTTCTATTTACAAAGTTTTTTCTCTTACGCATTATTAATTGTAAAATAAAAACTTGTGCCCATACTATAGAATAGATGAGATTGTATTACAAGAATAGCAGTACTAATAAAATAATACTAGAATCGGTATTACCGGGATAGTCGCAAAAGATAGAGAACACCACCTGTATATCAAGATATCCTGAGGGCGAACTACAAGCTCTTAAAACAATATTATTATAACCTTACTTGTCTTTTGTCTTTCTTTGATATCCGACGTCAAAACGGGACAAAAGACAAATAAGGTTATTTTAACCTTGTTTTAACGAGCTTGTGGTAGGCCCCCTATATCTTGATATACAGGTGGTGTTTTATTTATGTTCATAAACTTTCGCGATCCTAGTCTTTTGCTTTCAGCTCATTTGATGATATTGTTTGCGTGGCATCTTTTGCGACTATCCCGGTAATACCGATTCTAGTATTATTTTATTAGTACTGCTATTCTTGTAATGAAATCTCTTCTATTCTCTGGTATGGGCACAACTTCTCAGTTAACAATTAATAATGCGTGAGAGAATAACTTTGTATTATGGTTATGTGGTTTATGAACATAAATAAAACACCACCTGTATATGATATACAGGGTGAGATTATAAATTTACCACGGTGACGTTAAAGGTGATCCTAAGCGTTGGTAATAACCGGGTTACCTGTAAGATGGCGTCATAAATTCAAACCACAAGTACACAAGTGAAGCGTGTTGGCGGACGTCTCTGGTAAATAAATAATCATTTACAAAGCAAATGGGATGCAACAATTTATAATCTGCCTGGAAACCAGTGATAATTTGACCCATGAATATGTTATTGTGAATTTATTACGGCCTGTAGATACACTTAGTCATAATAGTTTATTAAATCAAGTTTTTCTATTAATATTTTGTAACGGTGAAAATAAATTGATACATAAAGATACTAAACTGTTATATTCGAATGCACGGTAACTTATCGAGTAACATATCATTAAATAACTTTTTATTGTGTAGATGAAAGAACCCATAGAGTAAGAATATATTAATAGACACTTACTTGTGCGAAGCGTGAGCGGTTTGCATATAGCACTCATGCATATATCGTACACTATTGATTTACTGTAAAAAAAATAACGAGGTTCCTTGTTCTCGGTAAAACTACCATCAATAAATTGCAGTCATTATCTTTATAGGGTGACTGGAATATAATCTACGTCATGGGTCATTAGACACATAATATGACTGTACTCATGATAACAAACAACTTTCCCAAAGTTTTTTTTTTCTTAGCTCATGAGCCCATAATATTTAGTACCTAACAAGAATAAGAATACACCATCAACTTTTATTTAATATAGTTATTTATCCCTATTTGTTTCTTTGGCAAAGTTGTTTGTTATCATGAGTACAATCATGTGTCAAAGTATCGTTTACTAATTACCAGTCACCCTATACAGGGGCCCAATTCTCACCCAATCGAAACTGATCGCTCGATCGAAAAAAGCACGAATTCTAACTTTTACGGACGTTACGTTATTCTGGCAATTTCAAGGCATATTTAGAAGGGAAACCAGTCAGCTAGAGCGTTGATTGGTCGGGACCGTTCGAATTGACTCCGCCCCTCGAAATTTTACAGTCGAATAGGACTTGAACCGTAAGTTCGATTCGAAGGCTAGTTCGAGGGAAGTGAGAATTGGGCCCCAGGTCGTTGTTTTGGTCAGCGACGAACGACTCAGGGTCGATAATACAAATGATACTGGTGCTAAAAAATAATACTTTATTTTTTTATAATAATAAAAATAATAAAAAATGGAAAATCATGTAATAAGCTAAAGTGTAGATGTAATACTCAACGGGAGTGCGAGAGATTAAAGGGATGGGGTTAAGGTATTTCTCACTGTATTTATTTACAGTATTTAATGGAATTAAGGGCATTTTTGGAAAATGTATTTTTTGTACAACCGCCCCTGGGTCCCTTGTCGCCGACCAATAAACTATGAAACTATCAAACTATGAAAGCGAAGTTCGTTTCATTCAAGACAACGTTCCACATACCCGTGCTCACGCCACATACTCTAGTACAGTATCTCTATTAATATTCTACCTCTATGGTAAAACCATATTAGAAATTGTTGAGATACTTCATTTAAATATTTAAAATATTGATTGGAAACTGTAAAAGATCCGTACCGTAGGAGGCGACATCTGGTATCCATTAAGCGGTACCTTATTTGGTATATAACTTGTATCTATCATGACCTTAGGTTCAATCTGTTGAGTAGAAATGAGTGGATTTCAAGTTATCTCAAGTATAATTGGATTTTCAAAGCCTGGCTGTTAGATGCTAATGGTGCTGTATAGATTACTCACTAACATCTATTATGTACCTAATAAAAGATCACTATCAGAAATAGTACGAGAGCCCACGACTTTAAGTTTTGTCTCATAGTATTACGGCCAAAATGGAATAAATTCGACAGATTCGATTATCCTGAACCCCAAAATACAAATTTTAAGACTTTTTCGCATTCGCTACGAGTGCTGCTTATGTTACCAATCAGAATATTTCACCATTTTCAAAAGGATCTTAAGGCGCTGTCAGCTCCTAAAATTAAAAGAGTTTTGTCCCCTTCACCTCCTCACGCTACACACGCCGCTTGCCGCCCCGCGCCGTCCGCGTCGCAGGTCGCGTGCGTAGTTCTTAGACTAGACTCGCGCATTACGGCATGCGACATGCCGGTACAACAATCACGACCTATATTGTACTGTAATTATTTTGTAAATATTGTATGCATATATTGAGTTTAATTATACATTATTTTAATAGTAATTTCTAGAAGAGAAAATTTATAATATTAGTAAGTAGGTACCTACTTCGTAAAAATATTTTGCGCATTAAAATACCTACTCAAAACTGTTTTACTAAAATCTTAAACCGACTTCAAAGTACACTAAAAAGTAATCAAATCCTGACTTGATGACTTCCAAATCGGTTAATAAATGAGTTATGAGGTAACAAACATAAAAAAACATGCAACAGAATTGAGAACCTCCTCCATTTTTTTAAGTCGGTTAAAAACAATAGGCTACACATAAATTTTATTTCTTGTAACATTTCTCTAAATATTTTGACACAAGTATTAAAAATGAAAGGAGACTGTTCAAATATGGGTGGGTGGTCTATGAACCAATACCGATACTGTTGTGGTATTTTTGTGGGGATACCTGAACTACTATGTAACTCCAAGTAGGTTGGGCTAGCTCTATGTCCTCTACTCTCTCTTGCTCGCTAGTCGTTGACGTGTAAGATTGTATTTTTCTATTCGAATTATATAATAATAAAACTAATTATCTATTTTATCAAATGCTCGTTTTATTTTATCAGATATGCTGTCTAACGACGGCATTCATTGCTATGTGAATGACAGTACAGGGGATGCTTATTACACGGGCCGTGCAAATATCCCTCGTTCCGAGGTGGAGGAAAGCCGTGAACGGCTGCTGTCTGAAATCGAGAGTACACTAACTAGTGTCTCCGATTGGGTTTGACTAAACTTAGTCCATTTCAACGCCACCAAGACTCAAGCCTGCGCGTTCACCGCAAAAAAAACCCCATGGTCTGTGGCTCCACAATTCCAGAACACCTCCTTGAATATCAGTCAAAGCATCGGGATCCTTGGCGTCGACATTTATAGCGACGTTTTGTTCCAAAGTCACTTGGAAGACAAGGTTAAGCTGGCATCTAAAAAGCTCGGAGAGCTCAACAGAGCGAGGCAGTACTTCACATCGGGGCAAAGGCACTTTGCCCCGATGTGAAGTACTGAGTAAGAACAGACTTGCGACTTACAACTTTATAAGTCGCAAGTCCGGCCTCATAAGGAGTATTGCTGTCATCTATGGGCGGGAGCATCTGGATACCAGCTTGGGCCTTTAAACTCGGTTCAGCGACGTGCCATCAGAATTGTTGACGATCCCGAGTTCACAAGCGGTTGAGCTCCTTAGTCTGAGGAGAGACTTTGCCTCCTTATGTGTGTTCTACCGCTTGTACAACGGAGAGTGTTCTAAAGAATTGTTCGACTTGATGCCCACGGCTACCTTTCACCATCGCAACTCTCGCCTTCGACAGGGAGTCCATCCTCACACATTGAAATCAGAATTGCGGGCTCAACGGAGCTTCCTTCCGCGGACGCTCAAACTGTGGAATGAGGTCCCTGCCGTGGTTTTCTCAATGGAGTACAGCATGGTGTTCTTCAAAAAGGGTTTGAAGAGATTTCTGCAACGCGTGAGTGATACCCCTGGTGTTGCAAGTGTCCATAGGCTACGGTAACCACTTACTATCAGGCGGGCCGTATGCTTGCTTAGTGATATAAAAAAAAACTGTAGTGACATAGTAGAATTTCAACAAAATAAATTATCAGCACTTAAATTTAAATACGTTTTAACGGGTATTTCTGACTGTGTAATACCTGTAGTTTTGTATTTTTTCGACTCTGAGCGTCGAAAACAGCATGGAGGTATTCAAGTAGGTTCGGCCCTCTCCTGAACCCACTCAGCAGCCTCCTTCTGGACCATAACGGCCTGACAGAAGGAGGCTACGGCCCTCCACGTTGTATTTCCGCTCAGTGTCGAAAAATATAATAACTACAGGTATTACACAGTCAGAAATACTCGTTAAAATGTATTTAAAATTATGTGTTGATACTTTATTTTGTAAAATTTCTACTATGTCACTACAGTATGCAAGATTAATTTTCTTTTTTTGTTCAATTTCTGAAATTTCTAGTGCCCTTACCTAACTTGGCCCCATAGAGCCTTTTAATCCTTGTCGAAGACAGGATCAATTAAGCCCTTCAATTTCAAATATAGCCGTTTTTTCGCTGTTTGTAAATTTTCAGAATCTGTAAAATTATGTATTAGTAAGTATATGTGCGGTACGGTAAAGTAAGGCTAACAACCATGACAAACTCTGTGAGTTACGTACGGTAACCGCCCAGTAAGTAGGTACCTACTGTCCTTGCATTAAACATGGTTTTTTGCTGTTTACTTCAAAATGGTACCAAAAAAGTATTAAAATATATACATATATGGAATGGGCTGTTCACAAGCTTTCATTTGATGCCCATATTGTTATAATAACGAAATTTTTGTTTTTAATACCCCCCCCCCCTCTTTTTTATTCCTAGATGTCATATAAAAATAATATACCCTATGACACTCCCACAGTTAAGACGAATCTAACGACACCTCATATGCTTAAATCCATCAAGCCGTTTAGGCTGTAGAGCGTGCCAAAGAAATAGACATACATCCGTACATACATACATACACTCGAAAAAATAAAACCCTCATTGCAACAGTCATCTAAGACCATTTTCGCGTGGCTTCAACCCGTAAGGTGCCCTTATGCTGACTGGCCTAAAATGTCCACCCTGTATATCTCAAAACTGCCAGGTCAGATTTTGATGCCCCTTAATTGCCTATAGTTGAGGTATCTCCACAGAAATACCACAACAGTATCGCTATTGGTTCATAGAGCACTTCCCATACAAATTTGAACAGTCTCCTTTCAAGTCACAAAAGCTACCAACTATAAAAAATTAGTTTACTACCTTCTTCCCTGCGGTTTTACCCGCGATGCCGAGGAATCTTATATTTTCCGGGGATAAAAAATATCTTAAACTAGCTGCCCGGCGCGACTTCGTTTGCGTGGTGTCCTACCCTTTTCCCTAACCTACCCTTAGATGTGATTATACTTACTTATACTTAGATACGAAGTACGATGATTAAACTACAGTACCTGGGTGATCGAGCTGTGCTCTTTTTTTTTGTAAATCACACAAAAGAAGGAACTTGAAAAAAAGAAAAGAAAAAAAATTATAGTTATCTTATCTAGTCTCGAACCGGGGTCGTCTGATTTCGGGGCTGCACGTTCCCAACTGAGCTGTTATAAGCTTGAGAGCGGTGGCGAAATTTACCTTCGTATTCTAATGATATTGCAGCAGTTTTTAATTGCCTGAAAATACGATACAACTACGTTTTCTAAAAATGAAACCTAGCTAGATCGATTTATTGCCCCCGCATACAAAATTTCATGAAAATCGTTGCAGCCCTTTCCGAGAGACAGATTATATACGGGGTGGATATGAAAATATATGAAACCACGTAAAGTACTCATAAATACGATCAACTGTTACTATGGGACCAACTTCGAAATAGAAAAAAAAAGCTATCATCTTTTCATAAAAAAAGTAAATCGACAAAAATGTATGAAAAGCTGTAAAAAAAAAATGCGATTACGAAGTTGGTCCCATAATAAAAGATCTCCCATTATTTTCGAGTAGGTACCTAGATTTTTCATAAATTGCACTGATACAAAACGTGGAGGAGGCACCGCGGAGAGAAGCGACGCAGGTCCGTCCTCCGTTACGTTCTGATGAACACTGGCGCGGTGCGGGCGGTGTTGAAATCTAGCAAGCGCATCTCGTAAAAAATTCGTAAAAATTGAATATTTACTATTAGTTAAATATTATACCGACAGTCTACGTGGTTTAGAATTTAGAATTTTTTGGTATATTTTAAAATGTTAAGCACAACTGAAAATGCAGAGAAAAACTGCTTTAAAAGGTGAAAAAAGCGGTATGTTTGAATTTTTTTTCTATGTAACTAAGTATATTTAAATATATTTTGGATACCGGCAAGCCCTGCAAGAAGGTCTTGAGAATGTGATATTAATTTTTCTAAGTTAAAATAAGTCTCTGTATAAGAGATATACTGCTTTGAAAATCCTGCTTTTACCAGATTTAGGAATTAACGGCGCCTTAAGATGTTCAGGTTTTAAATGACATTCCGAAAATTAGACGGTTCGTTAAAATGTTATCATTTCAGAAAATGTGCGCGAAATGTCTGAAATCAAACATTTTATTAATAAAAAGACTTAAATTATGGTAGGTACTTTCAATATCAGACTGAATTTATAATAATCCCATTAGGATTTTTTTCGAAGCAGAAATAACCCCCACGAATCTGCTACATTCCTGACCGTTACTTTATATGCTTTTGGCCGTAAACAATGAGATATCGTTGTTTTTGGTCGTTGTCTCTCGTGCTAAAATGTTACGAGAGATTTATTATAATTAGGATTTAATAAGTTACAGAGATTTTTAGTGGCATCTAAATATAGACTGAGTTAAATTGCCGACGCTTTGATGTAACTTCATTAATCACATTTTCAATTAGGTACGATCAGAACAGAGCTCTGCGAATATCTTATCTGAGCGAATACTGTGGTCACGTGGGTAGTACAAGCTCCGCTTAGTTTGGGATCAGATAGCCATGTGTGAGGAAAGTCCCAGGATATTTATTTAAAAAAAAAAACATTCTACTTAGGCAGCGGTTCACAAACTTTTTTGGCGACGGACCCCGGGTGAATATATTTTGGCCAGTAATATCTCGGAGCCCCCACAGAGCCTTTGCGGAGCCCTAGGGCTCCGCGAAGCACACTTTGAGTATGACTGTTCTCAGGGAATGAACGACTATGCAGGATGTCTCTGGAAACATGGATCAAATTTGACGGGCCAGTTGGCGTTCCACCTGTCACGCCGCAGGTCGTGCGTGGGTTTGATTCCCACACAGGACATGCATTTGTGTGCATTAAAATGTATGGGTGTAATTATGTATATAAAGTATGTATTTACAAACAAAAAGTGGTATATGTATTATATTAGGTATCTGGTTTCCATAGTACATGCTCTGCTCAGTTTGGGATAAGATGTATGCGCGGAATGTCCCAGAATATTTATTAAATCGAACAGTTGCACGGGAGAGGTGCCAAACATTTTTACCCCACCTTCTTTGTTTGAAGGTTCAAAAGTTATGTCAAGTTTGTGTGTTTTTGTTGTTCTAGATTTTTGTTATCAAGCGATTGGCCCGAAAAATAATAGACTATGGAAGATGAACATATTTGCCGTGCAAATGTTCGATTTGATCCATATCTACAGACACATCCTGCATTGTCGTTCTTTCGCTTAGAAGAATGAACAAAACCGTGCCAACTGGCCCGTCCCTTTTATATCTATGCCGTTCTTACGTTACAAGTTTAGATGCAAAAACAAATTTATCAAGAAAAATACAAAATAGGTACCTAAGCAATATAAAAAAACAAAATCCTTACAATCTACGTAAATTAAAAGAAATGAACTAAATGAAATAATCTTTGTCAGAGGGCAACCAGAATGCTGGCGGCATTGCCACGTTGGATGGAAATGCTGATTCTCTAAAGATATTCTAACAAGTGTCATCACTCAACTCTCTAGTTGAGTGCGATAACTACAATTTCTACTGCAGTGACTCCAGGGCTTTCCACGAGCTGGTTAGGACGTATGTAAATGACACTTGGCCGGATAAACACATTAACTGATGCGTTGGCATCTAATGTAATATGGAGACAGGCCCGCCGGGAACTTGGCCTTCTACTTGGCATTTAACAGATTTGTCGAGGCTGCACTGTGCTAACGATGATGTATTTAGTTTGTTGATGTTTTTTTTAATATACTATTTGTGTTACTATCACTTTTTGGATAATGTGGTGGTGGTGAATAAAGAACGATGGTGGATACTTTTTGTTTGTATTTAATACACTCATCGTTCATTACATAACAATACTTTTAGAGTACACAAAGGAAAGAAAATAAATAATACAGAGGCCATGAAGAAAGGCAGAGTCTCAGCCTACATTGAAGTCAGTCAAGATACCTCAGTTACCGGTTTTCAGTTGGAGCGGTCTTTTCATGTTGTTTAGGCCAAAATACCTATGATAATATTTATAGTAGAAACCTACTCATATTGAGTATCAATGACGAGCCTCTACTTCCCGATTCCTCTCCTTTTCCCACATCATATGTGAAAGCGAGAAAAGAGCTTCGGGAATCTTCGACATACTTCGGCGACGCATCGCCAAACGCGTGTGTGCGAGTGAAACGAAACGCGCGCGCCCCGCAACATTCAGTACGAAATACGCTACAGACCGAGAAACATTGAACTTTGTGATTTGTGAATTGATATGAAAAAATAGTGCTTATCACTGTGCTGGATTACAATAGGAGTTCCTGGTAAGTCCCTTACCTTTATCCTAGGAGGCTCCTCGTTTTCCATATTAATATTTTTACGCAAAAACCCATCATTTTTCTGGTACGCCTTCGAGCGGATTCATTTTGAGTCAGCCATTACAGCAATTTAATTTCATATCAAATCACGTATAATTTCCCGCTTTCTATAGGTTTTATGCCTCTAAATAGGTATATACCTCATAATACGCAAGTCTTATACCTCATAAATAGGTTTTAGACTATATAAATACGATATTTCGTACTCCCGCCATTTTTACCACGCCAATCGTGATAAAAAGTAGTTAGGTATTCAATACCGCCGCCGCTCCTCCATATTTTTAGGACTTAGATTTTATAGGTACCGATTCGTATCTTATTATACGAAATCATATGGTGTACTAATAACCGCAATACGTACTTACTATTTGTACTATTACTACGCATATAATTGCATTCTATGAGCCTTGTCTGTCGACTTGAAATAAACTTTCATACCTATATTAGGTGCCTAAACTGTTGGATATACCTACTTACCTACAACATTTTACTTTAATTAGGTAATTTTGCAATTTATTATTACGCAATCTTTCACAATGGAAGCTATTGAAACTAAAATTAAAATATTGGAAGCTAAAAATGAAGCTATTTTTGAACAATTATCGTTCTTATATGATTCTTCTAAGAATATTTCCACGTCCGCGAGTGCAGACCTTCGTTCCTCAGAGACATTCATGGCGGACACTGAAATTATTAGTACAATTCGTCATGAATTTAGTGCCAATTTAGATACAATTAACGCGTTAAATATGCAACTTGATCCAGAATATAAGATTGATTATAAAAAAATGATTTCCTTTGATACAGTGTACACCCGAATAGAAAGGGTTCGTTCTCTTATCGTCAATAAGACAAATACTACGTCGAATGTGTCTGCGCAGAATACTATTCCGTCCCAATATAAAGGTCGTATCAAACTACCACCAATTCAAATTCCGTCATTTGATGGAAAAATAGAAAATTGGCCCGTCTTCTTTGAATCTTTTAAATCTAATATACATTCAAATCCTGATCTTTCGAATTCTCAAAGAGTACAATATCTTGTAGGTAAATTAACAGGAAATGCTTTAAAAAACACGGCAGGTATTATACCGTCCGGTGATAATTATAATTCTATTTGGGACAGCTTAGTTCAAAAATATCAAGATAAAAGAGCATTAGGCTCACACTACATGTCTAATTTATTCAATATTAAACCCGCATTAAATAATTCCGCGTCTTTAAATACGTTCATTGAAACTTTCCACGCTTCTGTATCTGCTTTGGAACAGTTGGGTATTGAAGATATGAAAGATTTTATCTTACTTTCTTTAGCTTTAAAGAAGTTAGATCCCGCAACCGCTAATTCCTTTGAAATGTTTATGAGGAATAAAGAAATTCCTTCTTATAAGGATTTTGTTGATTTTATTAAATCGCAAGTAAAAATATTAGACCGCACTTCTACGCCAATTGCTGGCTCCGCGCGAACCGCCCCAGTCGGTAGCAACCTTAATAATCCGCCCGCTTCTCGGTCTCAACCGCGTAATTCAAACACAGTCCACCATGCTTTCCTTGCACGCGATAATAATAATAAAAGCACTTGCATCGTTTAGATTTTGTTAAATCTAAAAGAGGCTGTGTAAACTGCCTCAGCCTTACGCATACTGCTTCTCAGTGTAAGTCGTCGTATAGTTGTAAAACTTGTAATAAACACCATCATTCTCTTTTGCATTTGGATAGCAATTCGCAATCGCAACAAATAGTTTCTGACACGCGTCCCTCTCACTCGGCGCGTCTTGATAATAGCGATAACCGCATCGCGCCGTCTCCACACGCGCAGCCGTCCGCCGCCGCCCGCGCCGCGCCGCGACCGCTCCCGTGCGCAGCCTCGCCCGCGCATCCGACCGCGTCTCCTTCTAACGCTACGGACGCTCCACAACCGGTGTCGCTATGCACCCGAGCGCGAGTTGATAAGAATAATGATAACGAACGCGATTCTTTTAATAAATTAAATCCTTCCCATACTACTGTACTTTTATCAACCGCTCAAGTTTATGCGTCTAATAAGGACAATAAATATATTTCAGTTAGATGTTTAATAGATAACGCGTCTCAAAACAACATAATTACAATTGCCTGTTGTAAACAACTAAATTTAAATATAATACCGCTTAGTAATTCTTTTATAAAGGGTGTAGGATCCACTTCGCGTCCTATTCACGGCTACGTTCAACTTAAAATAACCGCGAAAAATAAAAAATATTTTTATAATATTACCGCTCTTGTCGTTGATTGCATTACTGACAGGTTACCGACTGAATATGTTGAGACTTCTATAGTGCAACATTTAGGTAACTTACCGCTCGCTGACCCTCTGTGGCACATCCCCGGAGAGGTCGAAGTAGTTCTCGGGGCACAATTGTTCCCATTTTTATTATTAGGTCAAAAAATTATTGCACCTCCCGCTCCTTCTGCCCTTGAAACCGTGTTCGGTTATATTATTATGGGTGACGTTCCCGCTAACGCTAATATTAATAGAAATGCATCCACTTATTTTAATACCGCGACTTTTTTCATTTCTGGTCCCAATGACCTTACTATTTCTTTAGATGATTCCCTACTTAAGTTTTGGGAGCTCGAAGAAATTCCCGCGCAAAAATTTATGAGCTCGGCCGAAAAGGAGTGTGAACAGCTGTTCTCTCGTAACTTCTCACGGGACTCCGCAGGCAGATATTGCACCGCGTTACCTTTTCGTGAGGATCCTGACGTGTTAGGTGATTCCCGTTCCGTTGCTCACCGCCGTTTACTTGCTTTGGAGCGTACCAAGCTACGCGATCCACAGCTACGCGCTAGTTATAATGAGGTTATACAGGAGTACTTAGATAAAAAATACTTATCTGAAATATTGCCTTCCGATTCTGACGACCATGATAAAGGGTACTTCATACCACACCATCCCGTCGTACGGCAAGACAAAGAAACAACAAAAGTTCGTATAGTACTCGATGCTAGTGCTAAATGTCACAATGGCATATCACTAAATGATATTTTACATACGGGACCCAATTTACAATCTGACTTGTTTATTGTATTACTGAACTTCCGCTTATTTCCCATTGCTATTACAGCAGATATAAAACAAATGTACCTACAAATTGCTGTTATTGATGAGCATAGAAAATATCAAAAAATATTATTCCGCTTTGATCCCAATGATCCGATCCGCGTATTTCAATTTAACCGAGTTGCGTCCAGTCCGTTTTTAGCCATGCGCACTGTGCGCCAGTTATGCTCAGATGAGAAAAACCTATTCCCTCGCGCTGCTGAAGTAGCTTCGCGTGAAATATTACGTATAATAGTATACATACTTAGATTTTCTCGCATAATTTCTCGTGATCAAGGTCACAGCCGCATCACAGCTTCTGAGCTAAATAAAGCTGAAGTATATTTAATACGCTCTGTACAACAAGTTCATTTTCAAAATTTATTTAATAATATTCAAAAGGTTAAATTATCTTCCCCGCTTAAAAAACTTGACCTCTTTATAGATCAAGATAAAATTATTAGAATTGGAGGTAGACTTTCAAATGCAAATCTTCCGTATGAAGCTCAGCATCCCGCTCTTTTACCTAAACATGACCACGTTACTCATCTTATTATAGACTATTTTCACCGTGCTCATTGCCATACTGGTGCCAATCTTCTGAGCTCACTGTTGCGTCAGAAATATTGGATACTGTCCGCTAGAAGTGTCATTAGACACAGAGTACATTCATGTAACTTTTGTTTTAAAAATTCCCCTTCATTTCTCAGCCCAAAAATGGCTGATTTACCCTCTTGCCGCGTTCAGGAGACCAAAGCGTTTGTGCATACGGGCGTTGACTATGCTGGACCCATTAAAGTAACATTATGTAGACGCAGAGGTCAAAAGAGCCAAAAGGCATATATTTGTTTGTTTATATGCTTAGTAACCAAAGCTGTACACATCGAATTGGCAACTGATGTGTCATCAGATACTTTTATTTCCGCTTTTAAGCGATTCATTTCCCGTCGAGGACCTGTTTCTTTTCTTTACTCCGATAACGGAACTAACTTTGTCGGAGCTAAAGCTCAATTACAAGAACTACTTACCGATCAGTACCGCATTGAATGGAAAATGATTCCACCCCGCGCCCCACATTTCGGAGGATTGTGGGAATCTAATATAAAATCGATTAAAACTCATTTATACCGTGTTATCGGTTCGCAGCTCCTCACATATGAAGAGCTCCTCACTGTTCTTACCCAAATTGAAACAGTCTTAAATTCTAGACCGCTTTGCATTTTATCTGAGGATCCCTACCCGGAGCCTCTTACTCCCGCTCACTTTATAATGGCTTCACCATTGACTTCATTGCCGCTTCAGAATGTGTCCGAGGAAACCATATCTTTACGTTGTCGGAAACAATTATTAGATCAGATGGTGTGTAGCTATTGGAAAAGATGGCGTATAGAATATTTACATAATCTTCAAGTTAGACAGAAATGGCTCATTGATAAAGATAACATTAAGATTGGTACTGTGGTTCTTATACACCAAGATGATATTCCCCCTTTACGTTGGCCGTTGGGCATAATATCACAAGTTTATCCTGGCAAGGATGGAAATATCCGCGTCGCTTTAGTAAAAACTTCAAATGGATCATTCAAAAGACCCATTGTCAAGTTATGTCCATTACCCTCACAATAAAAATTAATCATACCGCATCTTATATTCAGTACTTTAGTAATTATTATAATCTGTAATTAGTTCTTATAATTAATTATTTTTTCTTTCTTTTGAGAACACTACGTATTCTCAAGGCGGCGGAGGATGTTTAGGCCAAAATACCTATGATAATATTTATAGTAGAAACCTACTCATATTGAGTATCAATGACCAGCCTCTACTTCCCGATTCCTCTCCTTTTCCCACATCATATGTGAAAGCGAGAAAAGAGCTTCGGGAATCTTCGACATACTTCGGCGACGCATTGCCAAACGCGTGTGTGCGAGTGAAACGAAACGCGCGCGCCCCGCAACATTCAGTACGAAATACGCTACAGACCGAGAAACATTGAACTTTGTGATTTGTGAATTGATATGAAAAAATAGTGCTTATCACTGTGCTGGATTACAATAGGAGTTCCTGGTAAGTCCTTACCTTTATCCTAGGAGGCTCCTCGTTTTCCATATTAATATTTTTACGCAAAAACCCATCACATGTATTGTTCTGTTGTGACGCCGTTACGAACGTTTATTTAGAACAATTAAAAATAAAAAGCAATAAAGCACAAAGAAAAGAAAAAACACTTTATTCAAGAATCATCGAAACCGTAGATTGTTTCGATAGCCAGTCAAAAAATCATTTAAATTTCATTCTAGCCATCACAGATTTTGAGAATTGCCTTCGATAGAGGACATCTTCTAAAGCTAGAAGCAATAATAACAAACCTGAGGGCGAACCACAAGCTCTTAAAATAATGTTAATATAACCTTATTTGACTTTTGTCTTTCTTTGACATCTGACGTCAAAACGGGACAAAAGACAAAAACTTGTTTAAAAAGCTTGTGGTAGGCCCCCAGAATTAGTTATGAAACTACAAGCATCTTTAAAATGAAAGTACGGGCCGTAGGTCAGCAGCACTTTCCATTGAACTATAAAAGCTGTTATAATCATGTAGTTGATTAAAACACGGGTTTATTAAATACGTCACCTGTCTCCTGACCTGTTTCCACTGAACACGAGTTCCCTGAAGGCTTGTAAATAACTTAATCACACATGGTAATTGCTGCCTCTGATCATCACGTTACGTCACCTGCCTGCATTTGAACCACTCGTTTCGCATGCATAATCTACGGAATTACCAGGAATATAGTAATGAGGAATTAATAGTCGAGCTGCTTCGCTTTAAGGCGGTTGATCTTTATAATGATTAGAGCTATATATTCAGCTTGGCTCGCGGTAAAAAATATAACAATGAAATCAATTGTTGAAGAAGTTGAATTTAGGGTAGGCAACGCGCGAGTGATACCCCTGGTGTTGCAAGCGTCCATAATAATAATAATAATAGAGCTTTATTTGATTCCACCGTTTTTTTTTTTTTTTTTAAATATTAACTCATTTAATTTCATCTCCTTTTAACGTGGACCCTCTCAGGGTAAAAGCCTCCCTGCAAGCATCCATAGGCTACGGTAACTGCTTACCATCAGGCGGGCCGTATGCTGGTTTGCCACATAAGTGGTATAAAAAAAAAAGTTATAATAGAACGCGCGTCCCTCGCGAGAACCAACGGGTTAATGAAGTTTAAATAATGGTGACAACGATCACTAATGGGCCATGTCCTCCGCTTGGCCACATAAATAAACTGACCACAATCCAATCTCAGCTATTCTATCTTTCAAGACTGATCACAAATTTGGATTTATAGCCGATTCCAAATTGATTGAAGAGAAGGGTACAAAAACTGCACAGATACATTTCTGTTGTATCCTTGGTCCATATCATAAATCACAGCAAACTTGCTCTGAGAAACAAGATATTTGCCCAAGCGCACTATCCATCTATACATATCTATTGATGTGTTCCCATCCATCAGATACTGTATCCGAGCGGAATAATTACTTACATGCACCGGCTTCGGCCTCAGGCTTTCGTAATCATCGACAAATGTATCTAAGTGTCCGAGACGGCTTCCTTACTGGCTGCGATTAAAAACAGATACCCGTTGGCAATATCATTTGTTCAGTTTGCCTGGTCATCTGTATTGGTGGCTCGACATTACTGGAACTGCAAGGTATTTGTTTGTACTCGTTACTTTGGAAAAGCTGTAGAATAAGTAGTGGTTCGCATTAGTAAAATGTAGCTATTGAACGCAAATTATGCCACCAGAAAGAGCCACTACGTTAAATTGCTGTATAGCCGGGTTGATATAGATAATGAAATTGCTCTGATTCTGTCAATGAGACTTATTCTGTCTTTTCCTTACTCATTTTATGGTCTAATGACAGAAAATATTACATTTAGTAGATATATTACTTAAGATTTAATTGATCTTCGCATGGACCATTTGTCTCTAGCTGATTTCCTGATATGCTCTTTCTACAGATTTAAAATAATTTGTATCCGACAATCTCTCTTTGTGAACCATTGAATTAGCTAAAAATGCGTGATTTGGGCGCGATATTAAAGATAAAATAATATGTATAGTTCAGGTACTGGCAATGAGGCCCAAAATACTCTCGAGCAGATTTCAGTTTTCACCCTTGCGCTACATTTTCACATAATATTAGCAGAAATGACCGGTACTAAGCAAACAAAAAATACTAGCTCCCTCTATTTAGAAGTGCGTTATTCCAATTTCATCCAGACAGCTTTTCATTTATTAGATTTCTTTTACTTTCTTTCCATTAAGCATTTTCTTTGAAACGAACTAATGATGTAGCAATTTCTGCTACAGTAGAATGTGGGAAAGTTAATGTTATAAAAATAATAGCTGACGTGTCGATCGATCGACTATTATTTATCTGCGCTGGGGCACGTTTGCAATTGACATACTTTAGCGGCGATTTTCCCAAGAAAAAGAAGTTAAGTTGGGTCCATTAGGCGTCGCGACCGGTAGCTGTAAGTTTTCCCACGTAATTGCCGCGGACGTTACATCACACGGCGGCGGCGCGGGCGCATCGTCACGTTCAGAAATCGACGCTGTAACTTTATTTTTTTAAAAGGTACCTATTTAGAGGAAATTCCGCGCGCACCGTTCACTCGGTAACAGATTCCGCACACTTCCTTTTTGCTTTTGGTACGCGATAATTAGCTTGCCACGTGAGATACTGTCGTTCAACCCGTGCAAAGTAAAAGCTTTCAGCCGAAACGACCGGTTCCAAAATTAGTACGGGTTAATGATTGCTTCTCCATTTCATCTTGTCTCATGTGCGTCCATTTGGGTTGATTGGCTTTTATATTGCCTGATGCAATTTCAAGGTAGAATTACACGTGACATCATTATTAATACTTTGTGTAAGTACCTTTAGTAATAACTTATTGTAATATGAGAAAATATTATTTCCTTCTCTGACAATAGCTTGTCTGCCCTTAAAAGGCAATGTCTTATTGTTTGTATGACAATAGAAAGGCACAAGAGATTTTCAAATGCTAACACAATAAAAGCATATAAACAAATATCGCTCAGCGTTGTTGCGTGTCTGTATATTTGTTCGTTTGTCTGCTTAATGAAGAAGCCACTTCACGCGTTATGGACATTAGCTTTTTGACTTTCACAAATATGTATTTTCAGTTAGGTGTTGGAATAAGGTTTCAAACTTAAACCTATATAAGTAAAAGTTGTGAGTAGTTGTGGTCTGAGTCGATTGACTGATCAAATAGAAAGGTTATGACTGGGTGCGCGTGCGACCTTTACGAGTGATTTCAAGCCCTTTGAAATGACGTTGTGAAACTGCGCTCATGTTTTCGTTCAACAATCGATCATCGTTTGTTCGAATACAAATCTATGTAAGGCAAAAAGGGTCGACGGCACTGACCTCCCGAACTTTAAAAGCTCGACATGTTCATAAAGTACCTACCTACCACAGATTACTTAATAGTTCTTACGCTTAAAGTTCAAATAGGTTTATAGGAGTATGTTTTTGCATGCCGTTTCTGGTAATGTTCGATTGACTTATTTCAGAGTTGGGATATTCTGTTCGTCACGTTATGACCTTACTTGTATGTTGAACTTTGTTGTATTTTCTATGCAAAGGGATTATACGTTGTCGCGTTTCAGGTTTTGTTTTGGTATTGGTTTTAAAGTTTAGCCAAGAAAAGCGTGTACTTAGTTTCTCTTTTATAATATAAAAATAAGATTAGCTGAGATAAGATTTTTTTGATAAACATAACTAGTTATTTGCAAAGTACCTTACCATTATTTAAATTAAAATAATTCCCCAATAACTACATCGATGCGAACGGTTTTTATAATGTTTGATTTATATTTACAGATTTTTGAAAAAAGGTACAGTCAGCGAGAAAACGGCGATATTTGAAAAATATTTTTATTTGCTTATTCGATCCTGTTTTCATTCGCGTGGCTTCAACCTTTAAGGTCGCTGCCCTTACTGACCCGTCTAAAATTTCCGCCCTGTATAATTTACGTGTTAAAAAAATTATAAAGAACAAATCACAGATAATTATAGGATTGTTACATCGCAAAATTGACAACAGGGGGCCTACCACAAGCTCTTAAAACAAGGTTAAAATAACCTTATTTGTCTTTTGTCGCGTTTTGACGCCGGATGTCAAAGAAAGACAATAGTCAAATATGGTTATAATAATATTGTTTTAAGAGCTTGTGGTTCGCCCTCTGGACTAAATTTTTTGGACATAACGTGTAGGGAATAAAATAACCAGCACGAAATAGAATATGTACCACATACATAAATCTAAATAGGTAACGCAAGTCCCTCTATCCGTATGAAAACCAAGCGTGTAACTTTTTTGATACCTACCATAATGTCACAAGATTGATTTAGTTAGGCTGGCAATAGAGCTACAACGTGAAAATGAAGCGATCCTATTTGTCAGCTATACATATCCCTCGCTACACATCTCTGGTGGGCATGCAGACCCGGGGAACAGTTTGAAAAGCACGAGCATTACTCAGCCTTTTCGCACAGCTTTTGAGACGCGAAGTACATACTCTCGCATCATCTATTATTGTTTTTTTTTATACGACGGAGTCGCTTTGCTAGCATACCGCCCGCCTGATGGTAAGCGGTTACCGTAGCCATATGGACGCTTGCAACACACTGGGCATCACTCACGCGTTACCGACCCTCCCCCCCTCTCCGATGAGCTCTGGCAACCTTCTCACGCGCAGGAACACAACTTTATAAGTTATGTTTTATCTAAAGCACGTTTTACGGTGCGTTGGTAAATTAGGTAGGTGCGGCATCAAATGGGAGAGATAACAATTAAGCTCACGGATACCATCCGAACAAAAGCTATACAGGCCGCTGTCACATTCTCATGGAAATAACTTTCTAACAAATATACAGGGTGTATTTCGCATGGTAACGCAAACTTCGCGAAAAGGCTACACCTAATGTCACTAATCAAATTGTGAAAGTCATTCACCTCGCTAATGATCGGTTATAGAAATTGTCATTTTCGAGCGCGCAATGTATTGTGAACACCGCGATTTAAACGCGCGATAACGTTGTGCCTACGTAGTATGTTGCTGACTGCAGGCGAATATCGCCATAAGACACCGTTTCTAGTTTTATTTACATTGCTACTTTTAGTGAAAGTAATGAATTAATAACTTATTTATTTTAAATCTCTTTGGGTTAGGTAAGAATAATGATTATGAACAGTCTAAAGTAAAAAAAACTCAAAAAAAAAAATTAAAATTTGGGAAAAACCGACGAAAAATTTCAACATGAATTTCCAGAATGAATTTCCAGAATCATGTCCTGGACCCATGGTATCCGTTTGTGCGGCGATGTCCCTTACACGCTGTATATAAGGTATTTATTTCGATCCAGTTCGGAAGTGCTAGTTAGGCCTGCGTTATACTTTGGGCATCCTAGATACAGTCCACTCAAACGCTCTCACCATAAAGTTTTATAAACTTGTGAAATTAAATGAAATATAGCTGAGCTGATGTTATGTATCATAAAGATACATCGAACATGCTATTTTCCGACGTTTGTGAATTATAAGCCGTTCCATAAAGATTTACATTCTGTTTCCTGAAATTATTGCCTGTTGTTTTGGTAACTATCTAGTGTGATGATCGCAGGTGTTTGTATGAGACAATGGCCTCGAAAAAATACCGTGGCTTGGTGCTTTTGGTGGTGGAAACATCGTGTAACTCTGTTTGTCTGTTTGTTACCTTTTCACGAGTAGACCTTTAAACCGATTACAATGAATTTTGGCACGCAAATATTGTATTGAGAAGGGCATAGGCTGCTTTTTATCCCGGGAACGCGGGTAAAACTTTGCCCCCTTCTTACGTAAAATAGTTTTAATTATATCCGTCACTTTCTAACGTCGTATAAAAAAAAAAGAGCAGGGACTATCTTAAACCCTGGGTTTTACTAGATTTGGCTCAAACCTCCTCATGTAATAAGACAGTTGTGGTTGGTAGAGCTATTTCACGTGTGAATAATTAAGAATTTATTAAACTTAGACACCCTTATAAATAAATAAGGTGTAAGTCAGTCTTGTAATAACCAGGCATTAAGATAGCCTCATCCCTTTTTGTTTATATGACATTAGAAAGTGACGGATATATTTTAATCCTAGGTTTAACTATACTTGAACTTACACCTTATTTATTAATAAGACGGAGATTGTTTACACAGTGGATTGGATACTTTAAGATGCCATATTTTGATTATGAGCATTTTTACCCGTTCTCCATCAAAATGTATGGGATTCTATTTTCATGATTTTAACGGTCCTATACTCATAGTTGTTCACCATTAAAATGCCATAAATTGGTGACAATAACCGAATATACCTAAACCGAGCACCAACATCCATGTGGCACTTTAGAGCTGGGTCCTTTAGACCGGAGCCTCCTGGTAATTGGTCACTTGACGAAGGTTTGACGCCAGCCAGCGGTTTCAGCCATTCACGGGTTGATTGCGATGCCGTGTAGTCTTTTTGTTCAATTAGCAATGTTTGTTTCGCCATTTCGGTAATTACTGGTCTCAGAAACAGTTCAATATAGCTATGAGCTTGAACAGAGGCTGTATTATGTTATGTACATAGAATAGGTACGAAATATGCACTTCACAAACTCTACACACCGTAGTCAAAATTATGTAGCTTGGCCGTTTCACTACTACAAGAACTATTTACGAAACAGTAATTAACAGTGAATACACTTTTCACCTTACTCCCATGTGACGGTAGCGAAACGGCCAAGCTACATATTTTGACTAAGGTGTAGAGTTTGTGAAGTTAGGGCGTGTAGAGTTATAAGCTTGGCTCTACATGAGATCTGATAACTTTTTGAAAGTGCGAGCTATATGTTTTAGCATCATTTCACATAAAAATGTTTTTGGTGGGGTTTAATTATTTCTGTCAAAGACATTCTTTTAATAGCTTAGCATGCAGTATAAAAATGCAAGACATTTTATAAATCTCGATAGGCGAAGATAGTACGGGGTCTACTCAGTTTGTAGGTACTCCTGTCCCGCTTATAATGATTTTTATTGTAAACGGGAGTTTTTTTTATTATTTTATTATAAACAACACAAATAACATGCAATGCTATTCTTAGTCAGTCGTACAAGTGAATGCGGCATACAATTACAATTTCCCAATAGGTATGCAACATAGAAATAAAATAACTAAGTATAGAACGCGAGTATCGCACAGTTTCACCCAGTACCAGCGTAGGCAGATGAGCTATACATATTTATATTGATGAATATGTGACAATAGGGACGTAACTGCGCTGTGCTCCGAATTATCGATAGCCGCATAATTCATTGTAGTATGTATAGGTATGTATGTTGCTTACCTATTTAGTAAGTTCTGGCAAATATACCAACCGCATGTAAGCATACAATTAATATTAAAATTATAACGTAAAATATACAATTGGTAAATTTATTAGGTGCCTACGCATTTCGAATGACCCTGGATGCAAACATAAAAATACGAATTTTTGCTAATTTTGAGGTAACTTAGTACCAGTTTCACTGCTTCCTGATAACGTATCCAGCAGGGTTACATGCGCATGATGCGCGCCTTGAGATAATTTTCTTACCATATTATGTCGTGCGCGGTGAAGTTCAGTTTGAAAAAGCGCGGCATTTATTCATGTGATTTATACTATAGGTACACGAGATGATTCGATGACAAAATTATCTCACGGCTCGCATGTTAGCTTTTCAGAACTAAACTGACAGATGATGATGATGATGAGATGATGGATGATATTTCTGGCACATAAGTTCTAGATATGCTAATTGATAGGCCTCTAATCTCGTAAATTACTGAATGTAGATAGAATAATGAAATAGAACCATATCTGGTCAAAATGCATCTGAAGACGATTCCAACAAGTCCAAACACGGCTAACATACGTTATTCCGTTACGGATTACCAGTGCCTACTTTCCGGATCCATCATCAGATCAGCTCAATGGTCCCAAATTAATGTATTGTCATCAGTACTTGATAAGCGTGCAAAATTTCAGTTTAATCTGACGTTTAGAAGTCGATGAAAATTACGTTTGAAGATTACATTATATGCATACATATACAGGTCGTTGTTTTGGTCAGCGACGAGCGACTCAGGGTCGATAATACAAATGATACTGGTGCTAAAAAAAATATAAAAAAAATACTTTATTTTTTTTTAATAATAAAAATAAAAAATAAAATTTGAAAATCATGTAATAAGCTAAAATGTAGACATAATACTCAACGGGACTACGAGGGAGTAAAGGGGTGGGGCGATGGCGGCTTGCGCCTAGCTCTAGTCTGTGCACGTGCCTAGTAACCATACTTTGCGGTAATTTTATTTCAAATTGAATGAGGTATTTCTCAACATATTTACAGTATTTAATGGAATTAAGTCCATTTTTGGGGAATATATATTTTGTACTACCGCTCCTGGGTCGCTTGTCGCCGACCAAAACAACACCCTGTATACATACAGGTGAAGCTTATAAAAGCGTGTTAAAAAGCGCCCCACACCATTTTGTCACAGTTTTACCAACATAATTTTGTCGTACGACATGGTGACTAGAAGTAGGTTAAATAAAATCGACATCATAGATGTGTTTACATACTTAGTTACCTACACGTGAAGCTAATAAAAGCTTGTTAAACAACTGACACTTCAGTATAATATTACCGAGAAAGTAATGTTAATTTTGCCATTGGAATTTTTTGTTCAGTCTCAAAAAAGTCGTAAAACACAAATTCCGACTGAACAATTCAATTAATTATTAAAACCGAATAATTACTTTAATATTTAGGTATACTATTAACATTCCATTATAAAAATAAAACATTTAGTTCTCAAAAGGCCTACAACTTGTTTATGAACTATTAGAATATTTATCGACTGCAGTATCCGTCGCGCTACATCACTAGTCGCGGCGTGGCAGTGCGGGGCAGCGCGGGAGGCCAAATCGTGCCCGCCCCTCGCGTCTATTTCACCCCCGAGACTTGTAATTTAATTGTTGGAAATGCATTAATATTTCGACTTACCGATGAAAAGTGACATTAGATTTATACTTTGAGTGTGTCCTACTATCATTACTGCACAATCGAACTGCACATTTAACCATTTTTATCGGTAAAAACAAAAATAAACATCCGAGCAATTCGCACCTGACGCGCACAGCTAGTACTCGACAACGACTACTAGCGCTTGCGGTGGGATCGTTGCCTTGTTCAAACCCATGTCTACTGTTCTCACTTGGTTACTGCCACTCTAGTACATTTTAATTCTATGGTATGCAATATTCAAACATGGGCGTACCGAGCAGCACACGTCCGTGGACCCACAGTTAAATTAAACATTACTTTATGTAAACTTTAACGAGCTTAAACAATAGTGTGACGTGGAAATATGCAAGATGAGTGATAGCGGGCCGTCCGCGTCGTCGTCTCGTCCCGCAGCCGCCCCGCAGCCGCCCCGCTGGTCATTAAGTGGCCATCCCACTAGATACGCGAATATTTCATTGAATACATTACCGTGGGGCCTTATACGCGCATTCACTAACGGGCCATAATAAACGCTTATCGACAGTCGATCGCGGTGCAGCTCTACACAATGGTGGTGCGCTCCACCGTGTAACACTCTACGGTCATAGTTAAGAGGAAATGCTGGTGGCGTTTGTTCCATACAAACGTAATCCTTAGTTTCCTCTCTGGATAATGACACTAGAGCAATGATTATTTTACCATGCAATCTGTAGGTACCAATGTATGTCCTTCGGTTGTGTTTTTCTCAATAAATTAATTATTATAAGAACTAGGAGCTTTCTAAAATCACAAAAACTTACCATTTTTAACGCCCTTATCAGACGTCCAGTGAACAAATATGATGAATATAAAAAACAAAGGAAAACCGTCAGACATAGCCAAAGCCCTTCATATTATGACTTTTTTTAAATCGATCCGGTTTTGGAGGAGAAAACCGGGGATTACAAAATAGCGATTTCGTATAATTTAAATAGGTATAATTAAATTATAAGAAAGGTCTCTATCACCCTCGGGCAGTAAAGTTCGGGCACAGCGCGACAGCAATAGACAGGTATGTTAAAAACCTATTTTCAAATTTCTTGCAGCCATCCTTTCCTCTTAACTTACTGCATATCTTTAGACGTAACGTTTTAATAACTATATTTTATAAGCATAATAAAATTGCTAATTAAAATTCCTTTAAAGAAAGATGAGATATAGATATTAGCTACGTGCTACTCGTAATGTAATATGCATCGATAATATTTTTTCATATTTATGTGTCAGATTATTTACAATAATAAATGACTTCACATTTGAATTAATTAAAACTGGAAAGAGTAATACTTGAGTATGTACGTAACATTGTATGTATGTAAATATTAACTCTGAAACATAATTTCGTCAGTAAATACTATTCTTTATTCTGTGACAGAAATGTTGAGTAATTTATTCGCTCAAAGAGCAGCGACTGTAAAAGTACCTTACAGAATACCGCAGCCAAATAACTAATATCCTGCACGTGAGTAAGTGAGTGGTCGCAAGAGTCCATATGGCTACGGTAACCGCTTACCATTAGGCGGATCATATGCTTGTTAACCGACTTCGTCATATAAGAAAATAAGTTATTTTCGATCAGTCTGTTTCTCTGGTTTGATTTGAAGAAAATCTTCAAGTAAAAAGAAGTAGGTATATTAAGTATCTGATTTCCATAGTAAAAGCGCTGTGTAATTTAGGATCAAAAGACCATGAAAACGTCCCTGGATGTTATTAGTATATTTAAATATACCGCAATCATTTTACAAATCGACTGCAATAAGTCGGTTCAACCTAAAGTCTTTAAAGGTATAATCAGCAAAATAAATCGATGATACGTTACAGAGATCTGAAGTTACCTTCGTTCCACGCGTGACTCGATAGTCGACATCGCTACTGTTGGCACAGCTTGACTCCACCCAGGGTCGGATTTGGATTGCCTTCTGACCCTGGGCAACGCAAGAAGGTGATAATTTAAAACTTTGTACCTACTACTTTTTGTTTTTTTTTTTTTTTTATACCACTAAGGTGGCAAACAAGCATACGGCCCGCCAGATGGTAAGCAGTTACCGTAGCCTATGGACGCTTGCAACACCAGGGGCATCACTTGCGCGTTGCCGACCCTGAAGAAATCTCTTCACGCCCTTTTTGAAGAACCCCATGCTGTTTTATATTTTGTAATTTCTAAAATTACATATTTTCTGGGATTTACTTTATTACCGTCACATACTAAGTAATAAAGATGGAGGATAGAATGTCATTGTCAAAAAAAAACTCGGTGGTTAAAGATTTGTAAAAGTAAATGACCCAAGAATCTATTACCCACCAAAAACATTTTAATGTAAAATGTTGCCAAGAGATATGGCCGGTATATGTGATGGTAGAGCCAAGCTTATAACTCTACATGCACTTACTCTACAAGCCCTAACTTCACAAACTCTACACACCGTAGCCAAAATATGTGGCTTGGCCGTTTCACTACTACAATAACAATTGAATAACAAAAAAGTAATGAACAGTGAATACATTTTTCACCTTACTCCCATGTGACGGTAGTGAAACGGCCAAGCCACATATTTTGGCTACGGTGTGTAGAGTTTGTGCAGTTAGGGCTTGTAGAGTAAGTGCATGTAGAGTTATAAGCTTGGCTCTACATGAGATCTGATAACTTTTTGACAGTGTAAAGTACAAAAGTTTAGCTTGGATATTTTTCCATTAGATTTCGGTCTCTAGTAAATAGCGAAGGCTCCTTAATTCCTAAGCTGCAAGTTGCGATCCCAAATCCGATCCTGTTGTAGTATCCCAAGTATCACGGAAATGAATAAGGTAACTTGATAGCGAGTGCGTGCTTTGATGACAGATCTTTGACACTGCTCAACGAAAGCTTGTAAATAATTTATACACAGTGACCGTTACTGCTTACAATTAACTTGAGATTAACTTAGGTTTATCTTGATGAGTAAGAACGTTATTCTAAGGAAAGATTGATTGCCATGCATTTTGATTATACCTTTTTAACATAGAATGTAAAGAAAAGTTTGATGTTTTCGGGGTTCCCGTTTCTTCATTTCAACATAACTTCAAATTGGTTGAACTGCGGCACGGTTTAGAAGTATGTGGTATTGTTAGCATCCTTAACTATTGTTATCTGGGTGACATAGGGTAGTTAAACTCAAAATATCACAAAGTACGATGTATCAATAGCAAACATTTTGTTATTGATACATCGTACTAAAAGTACATTTGATGAATAATAGTAGACTTATCATCTTACAATCGTGGAATATCAATCGCATGTGAATTAGAAAATAAAACATTATTAATTAATAATATAACATTATTAATCGTATGGTCAATCGCATGTGAATTTATGGTGCTTCCATGCTACGCGAATCGAGCTCGAGCCGAGCCACGAACGAACAGGATTCATTCGTTGTTCGCTTAGCGTGGTCTCGAACCTCGAACCGTTCGAGTCTCGCGCTCGACTGCGCTCCGTTCGATTGTCAGTGTCTTCACGAGTACAGTGATTCGCATCGCACTCGTTGTCCTACAAACTTATCTAGCCCGGTGGTCAATAGAAGTAACGATGCTATTTTGAAATGTCAATCGCCATTGGTCAAAGCGAATATAAACACTACATTTATTGGTTGTTTGCTCCACCAAATGCGATAACAGCGAGTCTCTCACCAGGCCAGATAAGTTTGTGGGACTGGCTTGTTGTAACGTCTACACTTGACATCGCGAGCAACGAACAAATTCTGTTCATTCGTGGCTCGGCTCGTGCTCGGTTCGCGTAGCGTAGACGCACCATGCTCTTTCACAGAGAGCGGCGTATCACCAGCGGTCTTACTATACACAGAATAGATAATAGTACTGCCACTATACAGGTCGTTGTTTTGGTCAGCGACGAGCGACTCAGGGTCGATAATACAAATGATACTGGTGCTAAAAAAATATAAAAAAAATACTTTATTTTTTTTTAATAATAAAAATAAAAAAATTTTTTTTTTGAATATCATGTAATAAGCTAAAATGTTGACATAATACTCAACGGGAGTACGTGAGAGTAAAGGGGTGGGGCGATGGCGGCTTGTGCCTAGCTCTAGTCTGTGCACGTGCCTAGTAACCATACTTTGCGGTAATTTTATTTCAAATTGAATAAGGTATTTCTCAACATATTTACAGTATTTAATGGAATTAAGTAAATTTTTGGGGAATATATATTTTGTACTACCGCTCCTGGGTCGCTTGTCGCCGACCAAAACAACACCCTGTATAACTAAAACAAATACATTTAAACAGTCCCTGTACCAAATAACAAACAATAAATATCTAGCAATCATTAGCACTACACTGCACAGTACCAATTCAAATCTATAAGTCATCCGTAAGTCCGATCATAAACATCCAACCTCTGACCGCGAGGTTGCGGGTTCGACTCCCGTCACATAAAACATGCCTTTACAAATGTTCTTACTCAACATCATTAAGGTTTATGCGCGTAGTTCATTTCAAAGTTATGCGCTTATGACTATTGTTGTAGATGGATGATACAATATGTAATGTATGATACTTATGGTATGGTCGCCATTTTGAATTCTTTACGAAAACAAACATAGGAGTTAAATAAAAGAAATGCTCATTTAATTGTTTGAGATCATAATTAAATATTTCAATCAATATACAGGGTGTTGTTTTGGTCGGCGACAAGCGACCCAGGAGCGTTAGTACAAAATATATATTCCCCAAAAATGGACTTAATTCCATTAAATACTGTAAATATGTTGAGAAATACCTTATTCAATTTGAAATAAAATTACCGCAAAGTATGGTTACTAGGCACGTGCACAGACTAGAGCTAGGCGCAAGCCGCATCGCCCCACCCCTTTACTCCCTCGTACTCCCGTTGAGTATTATGTCTACACTAGGGAATGCAAAACCGTGGCAAAATGAAAACCGGTTTTTATTTCGGTTATGAGAGGAAAAAACCGGTTAACCGGTTTTAAACCGGTTTTTTTAATGTTCGCTCGTTTTTTTTTCACGTTATTTCTATAGCTCGAATTATAGATAATAACCGTGCCTAAGATTTAAAAATCGCAAACTGAGGAATTATTGTCAGTTAAAGTTAATGAAGTGGGTATAAAAGACATCAAATACACCGTAATATTAATGTATCGGGTCTATTCGCGCACAGATAATTATCAAAATTTTAGTCAAAATTAAATTTTGATAATAATCTGTGCGCGAATAGACCCGATACATTAATATTACAATGAATTTAGTTCGCGAAAGCTTAAAAAGTACTATCAAATACACCATCACCATCTGCCTGTCCTGTTCCCTATAATTTGGGATCGGCGCAATATGTACGCTTCTTCTATCTGTTATACCAACATTCACTCGCTTCTTACCAATATCATCTTTCACACAATCAATCCATCTCTTTTTCATAAAATTTATGGAAATAATCGTTTATTTAACTCTGTAGATCAGATACTCGTTTATATAGACTACACGGTTCGTTGCTTTTGATTTATTTTAAATGAATGAAATCATAAAATCATATAACTTTTGCTTGATTTTTAATTGCTATGAGATATTATGACTATGTTAAAAAATAGATCAGTATTAAAGAAGTAATTATTTAAACATTTATTAAATTATGTTTCGTAAGTTATAATATTAATTTCACACTTATTATATATGGCATATTGTAGCGGCACAGCAACTTGCGTGTACACTAAAACGTGGTTATTATTATACGAATGCTTTCCTTAGATAAAAAAACATTACCCAGTTTTTGCTGTCGTGCAGACGGGTAAAAAATTACACCAATCAGACAGCTTGCTGTCTGGCAGATACATAAGAGCCTTCGTTGACAGTAGTTGCTCCGATAGCATGACATTAATGCTGGCGTCCCGAAAGGCTCTGAATTATCCCCAACACTGTTCCTCCAGCATATTAATGATATACTCTTTATTGCCAGCATTCATTGCTATGCAGATGAAATTACATGGGACGCTCATTACACGAACCGTGCAAATATCTCACGTTCTATATTGGAGAAAAGGCGCGAAGGACTTGTCTTAAATCGAGAGTACACAAACAAGTGACTCCGATTGGGGTCGACTAAACCTAGTCTATTTCAACCCCACTAAATCACACGCAAGCTTGCGCATTCACCGTTGAGAGAAGTCCATTTGCTGTGGCTCCTCATTTCTAGAACATGTCCCTCAACATCACGAAAAACATTGGGATCCTTCACGTTAATATTTGTAGCGACGTTCTGTTCCAAAGTCATCTACAAGATATCCAAAAAACTCAGTGTGATTAATAGAGCGAAGCAGTAATTCTTATCGAGACAAAGACTGCAACTATATAAGTCGCAAGTCTGGCCCAAATGAAGTAATGCTGTCTTCTGTGGGCACCTGGATACCAGCTTGGGTATTTAGACTCAGTTCAGCGACGTGCCGTTAGAATTGTCGATGATCCCGAGCTCACAAGTGTTTTAAAGCCCCTTAGTCTGAGGAGAGACTGCCTTCTTATGTGTGTTCAACCGCTTTTCCAACAGTGTTCTGAAGAATTGATTGACCTGATGCCCAGTTACCTTGATCCATCGTAGTCACCGATGGGGAGTCCATCCTCACACATTGGAACCAAAATGTTCTCATACTGGGCGGTTTCAAAGAAGCTTCCTATCGTGGATGCTCAGGCTGTGGAATGAGCTCCCCGCTTCAAAAAGGTTGAGGGTTGGTAACGTGCGAGTGATAACAGTTATGTTGCAAGAATCTATAGGCTAGAGTAACTGGTTATCATCAGGCGGGTCGTACGCTTGTTTGCTACCTAAGTATTGTAAAAAAAAGTTTTACATGTTTTATATCTTTTTTTTTTTATACGTCTAAGTCGGTAAACAAGCTTACGGCCCGCCTGATGGTAAGCGGTTACCGTAGCCATATGGACGCTTGCAACACACGAAGCATCGCTCACGCGTTACCGACCTTTCCCCCCTCCCCTATGAGCTCTGGCGACCTTACTCACGCGCAGGAACACAACTTTACACAACATAAAGTTGCATATCTATCATAAAAACAATCAATATTTTAAGTTATTTTCTTACCAGCTCAACAAACTACACATCAACACACTTCAGTTCATCACAAAAATACTCACTGCATTGCACTCAGTTTACAAAACGGCGGCAAATCTTCCTTTTTTAGTTTTTCCAAACATTGAAAGAAATACCGAAAAAAATCGTAAAACCGGTTTTAGTGTTATGTGAAACCGGTTTTTTTGTTGGTCAAAACCGTACCGAATAACCGGTTTTTCGATTTTCGGTGAAACCGGTTTGCATTCCCTAGTCTACACTTTAGCTTATTACTTTTTTTTATTTTTAATATAAAAAAAATAAAGTATTTTTTTTATATTTTTTTTAGCACCAGTATCATTTGTATTATCGACCCTGAGTCGCTCGTCGCTGACCAAAACAACGACCTGTATGTATTTTAAGAAACAATAAAAACAATCAACTACGTTACGTATCGCCAAAGATGGTGGCGCGGGACACATGACGTTTAACCAATCAGCGCGCAAGGAGCTTTAGTCCAATTTCTTTGGTTCCGTCCGACGCATTCAAGTATGATGCCAGTTTACAATATGACGGTTTGTCATGGATAGATTATAAACCATCGGAAATGAATACGTTATCTTGTAAGCAGTATGATACAGTTCACAAAGGATCATGGCGAGATTTGTACAAAAAAATTATGATTTTTAGAGACGTTGGAATGACGTTATATTTGATCCTTGGTGCCTAAGGAACAACTTGTGCCATTGAAAATATTTTTTAGATCCCCGGGATAAAAATGCGAATATCTATGGCATGTCGAAACCGTTATGTTGTTATTATGTTTTGTGGAGTTTATAAAATATTTCATGTATATTAACATGTTGCTGGTAATGTAAGCTCAACATTTGGAAGTGATTCAAAACCCTCTAAAATGTTTTATTTTCTTGTACAAATCAATGTATGGAGCTCGCCATGATTCTTTATCGGGGAGTTTATAATCTCGCTAGGTAGGTAGATTATGAACTAACGGTTTTCACAAAAATACGGTGACATAATACAAACGATGCCGCGATGATCCATTGCCACGTCTCATGCGCGAATTATAAAAATAGGATCCAATAGGAGCTTAAAATTAATGTAATAAATTAAAAAGCACGAAATTTCCGGGGCCCATCCATAAGTAGGCATTGTTCGATTGTTCGATGGTTCGGACTTACCACACATATGTACCTACATGTTTGTGGGACTACTTTTCTGACTACTTATTGCGAGAATTATTAGGTAGTGGTTTACTTACTTCGCGGTTTGTACCAATGGGGATAAAAACTGCCTTTTGCTCACTTCAGATGTCGCTACTGTTGGGTGTACCCAATATTTTAGGTATATCTGTCAAACTCCATACAAAAATAGTAAACAAAAAGATTCGTATTTAATTATTCCTTTAGAATGACACGCCGTGCAGCAAATATATGAATACTTATATTCCCTAAAGATCCTAAGCGAAGAAAACGATGGAAGAAGGCTCTTCGAAAGAAAAACTGGAAGGCTACAAATTCGTAGAGGTTATGTGCTAATCATTTTAAAACCTGAGGATTATTATGGAAAAACTCTTACGCTGGTAGGTTAAGTTCCTATATACATCTTTACTTATCTACTGTGTATAACAAAAACTTGAAAGTTATTATAAATATTAGCCAAGTTTTGTGGAATGTTGACTTAGCATTTTTTCTATTTCAGGTGATGAAGTGAACAAAGTTTTGAGAAAAACTGCCTTGACGTCTATATTTTCTTTCACCAAAGCCAAAAAAGTCAACCAGTCTGCTCAAGGACGCCAAAATCGACTTGTGAATAGAAACCAGAAGTTATTTTTACTCTATTGAAAGCTCATGCAGTTTAGAAAATTCTGACCAGTGCTGGGCTGGTATGCTGTCTAATAACTCAGTTCAAAATGGAATAGATGTTCACAATATTCCACCGGAGAATCCTAAAAGTGAAAAATCCATGCCAGCGGTGCTGTCAACGTTGAAAAGCAATCAAGTGAACTTTCAACACATTTATGGCTCTTTAGTCGGATACAAAGACAATGCCAGCACCATTGCATTTTATACTGGCTTTGAATCATATTACATGTTTCATTTTGTATTTTCTACATTCAATGCGCCTAGATTTTATAATGTAAAAAGTTATATTTATGTTAAATACATAAATGACAATAATAATACTATTATTGTACAGATTTTTATATTAAATATACATGTATAGTATATGGAAATAAAACAATAATTAAATCTTTTGGTTTTATTATAGTCGGTAAAAAAATAATTAAATGGTCTACTACAATCTACAAACTTATGGTGAAACTTATCAATAATCACTGGTTCTAAATAATCTTTATAGTATTATTGTTTTGCTTTGCACAATATCTTCAATGCCATGAAGAACTGTAAACACACATGTTTACAATGTGCTTGTAAGCCACTTCCAGCAGCGGATTCACAATGGCTCTCTTCTATAATTCCACAGATATTTAGTGTAAATGTAATCACATATACAATTCTTCTATCTGGGCTTTAGAGCAGCACGTTAAGTTACTAAGTTTCTATTTTCATATGATACTTTTCCCTTAGCGTGAGTTTGAAACCTAAAACAAAAGATTGAAAAAATATTAGTTTTAGTTTGAAATATGTATGTAGTTTATTTGGTACCTAACTGATGTGATATTACTATAAAACCATAAAATTTACGAAACTCGCCTTTCTGAAAATTCTTGAATATGATGTGATGAAGTTTCGTACTGGCATTCACATCTCTGAATGTTTCCAAGGATGAAATGTTAGAAATTTGGTCCTCCAGCTCGTCTTCTATCCCAAAAATATCATTTCTGTCGTAAACTTCCAATAAGGAACAAGAGATCGAGGTTTTTAAAAAGAACAACAACAACATAACCTTTTATCACATCAAGGCTTTTATTTCCATTACCTTTCAATTAGAGCCGCTTTTTTACTGGCCACAGAAACATTTCTTTTCCATAATTCACCTTTAGCTCGGTTACACTCCACATTAAATACATTTTCATGTAATAATTGAAAGATTTAATCTTCCGAAACCAAAACAAACAAACACTAATGGCGGAGTAAGCAAAGAGGATATAAGTAGTAAAGGGAACACCCAACAGTGGCGACATCTGCTTTCACACAGTAGCGTGACAGTAGCTTTCAGTTTTTAACCCCATTGTTGCATTGAGTAGGTGAGTACTTGTTGTGAAAGTATCTCCTCAATATGGCCGCAGCTGGAGTAGAAGGCTGGCTCAGCTTGTTCTTCAAAAACGCCAGAATCGGGTGCTTGAATTGTTGTCTAGGAAACAAAAAATGCTCCTATGAAGTGGTCGGCACACGTACCCTAGAAAATAGTTGCAGGAACACATTAGTACACCCGGATTATTTGAGATGGTTTAAAGCAAGTCTAGCAAAATACTCAGTTTATAAAAGTACCTAGTGGTTACTTAATATAGAGCCGGGACTATCTTAAAACCAGGGTTTTACTAACCTTGGCTAAACCATCTCGTGTAATATGACTGATAATGTTTTTAAATTTGAGGGTGGTAACTCAGTGTTATTGTTTTTAATGTACGTATCTTTCACTGAAAGCTTCTGTAGGATTCGAACATTCAGTCTTCGATAAAATGAGATATATAATTATAAACTGATTGACTGACAAATCAACGCACAACTCTGATTGCAGGGTCAAGAAACTTGATCATATGTTCCTCATCCACCACACGGAAAAAAAGGAATTGTCAAATTAAAGCAAATTGCTTTAATTCAACGCAAATCGTGTCTTCCATACGAGGAAGACAATATTTACTTAAATATACAATATAATATTGATAATAATATTGGATTCACCCAATAAAACCATATTGCTAGTTCAAAAAATTTTGTTTTGTTGTTGTAACAATAATAGTTTACTTGTGCCATGCATCCTTATTGATTTGATGTAATACTTTAGTTAATTTAGATAAACAAATCAAAAATTTTGTTTCAAAACACTATATTCTCTTGATTTAACAATATGTATATTGTCTTTAAAATAATATACATTAGATTGTTTGGACAATATAGCTTTTAGTACACCAACAAAATATTGTTTCGACTTGATACCAGTGGTTCACTTATTCTAACAATATCGATATTGTTTTTCTAACAATACTAATTATATTAGCTTGAAAATAATACTTTAGTTAGTTTGAGAGTAAACACAGATGTTAACTTGATTCAACAATTTACATATTTTGTTGCGACGGCTAGTTTGAGAATACCTGATTATTGTTTCAACACTAAGATTTAATTGGTTCTACAAAACAGATTTTTGTTATCATACGCTTGGTTTACTAGTTTCAAGGATATGTATTATCTTTAGGAGAATACACTAGCTTTTTTTAAAACTATTATTTATTTGAACCAACAAAACAGATATTTCCGTACAATACTTTTGGTTTTACTTGTTTCAGAATTTTTTTATTGTCTGTATAAGAATACACAACATATTGTTTGAACAATATAGTTCAATTAGACCTACAATAATAATAATATATTTCGTTTTGAAACTCATGGTTGTGTTAATCTAACAATATATTTACTTCTATTAAAACTCCGGTTGTTTCATTTAAAAAATATATTTATTCCTTTAAAAATTAAATGATTACTTCAAAACAGTATTATTGTCCTGTAAATGAAACATAGCTTGAAATAACAATATTGAATTGTCAGTAATTTAGGAATAATTTATTTGAACCGACAATATGTTAAGCTTAGCAAATAAAAATGCTCATTGCGCCATAAATGCCCACTCTTGCTGTGGGCATTTTATCGCTCAGTAAGTTTTTCGTCGTAAAGCTCACACGAGAGGCGGGAAATACTTTCAAATAGATTTTTAGTCATTGTAGCCAAACCGGGTAATTATTGTAAAAGTTAGTAGCGGAGGTCAATGATTATAATTATAGTCTTCTTCATAATGTGATGAATTAAATTATGATTATAATCATACACCCCCACCATTATATTGCGATCATTCACAATTAGTTACCCGGCTTAGCTATAATGACGAAAAAACTGTTATAACTGAAATTTGAATTTCAGTTCAAACAGTTTGAAGCGCTTCCCGTAAGATAAGTAAGATCGAAAAAGCTAACTGAGCACAAACGGTCGGTTTAAATGAATTCTTAATATCGGACTATTCAATACATAAATAGACGCCTGGACTAACAAGACGAATGGTCCGACCCTTGCCATTATTGGGAAATAGATTGACCTGATAATGGAATAATGAGACTTAAATAGAGCGATCATTTACAATAGTTACCCGGCTTAGCTGGTTAAAAACAATGCTTGCAAGAATTTGGCGCCATGAGTCAGACCATCCGCTTTAACAAAAACATTACTTACAATGTAATCTGCAGGCCTAGCCATATAACAAATTCTATTTCTATTCTATTGCGACAATAGAAAGAAAATGGCGTATATGGAATCAGCTGTTTGACAACTGTCAAGTGTAAACGAGTAGAATATGTAACATGGCAGAAAATGAAATACACTTGACAGTTGACAAACAGCTGATTCCATATACGCCATTTTCTTTCTATTGTCGCCTTATCGATTACGATAATAGAAATAGAATTTGTAATATGGCTAGGGCTGCTGTAGGCCTAGCCATATTACAAATTCTATTTTTATTCTACTGCGACAATAGAAAGAAAATGGCGTATATGGAATCAGCTGTTTGACAACTGTCAAGTGTTAACGAGTAGAATTTGTAATAGATATGGCTGAAAATGAAATACACTTGACAGTTAACAAACAGCTGATTCCATATACGCCATTTTCTTTCTATTGTCGCCTTATGGATTGCGATAATAGAAATAGAATTTGTAATATGGCTAGGCCTGGTATACTTAGTAAAATCAATTATAAAAAATACTAGAGTAATATTTAGATAAGATGGCGCTAGGTTCGTAGGTACGTGGTAACTGAGACAATCATATTCATAAAGAAATAAAGTTACCCATTATACCAGACACTTCACGAATCATCAAAGGCGTAAGAGAAAAACAATCATTTTTTTCAATAAATGCAAAGTCAGTAGTATTTTCCACTTTAAAAGACTGCAAATGAGAACAATAACCTAAAGTTCTTAAAATGCAACAGAAAAAGTAGATGTTTGCCGATTGACGTTCGGGTATAATTATTTTGTCAATTTTATAAAATAAAGGAGTATCGTTCTCATATTTGTAAACTAATGAATATTGACTATTGTACTTAACGCCATTTATTTCGTACCAAGTATAGCAATAGCATTTGTAGTTTTTTAAATGCTCAGGTATAATATTAGAATCGAATGCCTCAATCTTGCCATATTTTACACTATCTTTGAGACCAGATTCAGACAAAATCCTGTAGGAGTGCTGATATTGACATCTAACACCTAAGGAATACGGCAAATTCTTTCGACTACTTATAGACTGTGCCACTCTTTTCAGATCTCTATGTTTCGCTTCAAATTTAAAAGCACTTATTAGTACAGGTGGTCCAATTTTCTCTATAATTGTGCAATAATGAGTTAAAAAATGATATTTAGGTTTTAAAGATTTTCCATACAACGTTAGATATGATGAATGATGTTCTTCAATCAGTGTTCGCAAGTACTCTAACATGTCTCGGCTAATAACTTGTGCCATAAGAATGTCTGTTATTTCACGTAATTGCAAATAATTTTCCCAAATCAAGTTATGGACGGGTATAAGATCCCCGACCATATATACAAAATTTCTCACCAAACACAACATTTCACTCGCAGATATAATTATGCAACCATTGTTCAAATGGTTTCGTGTTATTTCAGCCGGAACGTTTTTCTCAAAGCTTTGATAAGTGAAATATTTAATACGGGAATTGAGAGTTGCCAAAGAAAAATATTGGTCCTTAATTAGTGTATCGATAATGAACGCCAGCCATGCTATATCTGTTTACTCCCTCACACAAGTCATGCATGACGTCACAAGTTAGATTTTTATATACGTGAAAATCATGCAAATCATGCCACACGCATTCTTCTTTTAAGCCGAGCTGGGATTCTAAGTGATTATGATAATCATTTTCTTTACGTAATGATGATTGTTTTTCTTCACAAAGGTTTATGCATTCATTTTTCGGTATTGTGCAAAATCTGCAATAATTATGAGCAGAGAAACTTCCACTAAGTCCAAATATAGAATGAATACCAAGGTTATCACCCGAAAAAGCAATAACCTGAAATTTTACTATTTCGGTTTTGTTGTCAACATGGATTTGAAGGCCATTTTCATTCAACGAATTCAGATCAGAAATGAATTTTGAAAAAACTGCTCTGTTGCCAAATTCTTCTCTGTCATTGCTATTAAAAATTAATGCGACAAATACATTTTCTAGTCTACTAGAAACATCTGGAGGTAATGTGGCAATTGAAATGTAAATTACACCAACTTTATGGACACCGGCGTGGCTCCCTAAAGGATTCCCAGATTCAAAATCATCAAAGTAAATAATCAGAGGAAGTAATGTATCGGTAACAGTTACTAATTTGGATTTCCATAGAGTCCCATTTACAATATTTCTTAAAACGTTACCATTGGAATCATCAGACTCTCGCAATAGTAATAACTGGTGATCAGTGATTGTGTTCAATACATTAGGAAGTTCCAAAAAAGTTTTTAAGTTATTTTGCCAAGGCATACTACAAATTGTTCTATTTTTTAACACCATTTTGACTTGGTCTTTTTGTTTAGATACCTCTTGAGATACGCCTACTTCCACCTGCGTGGGTTCTACGAAAGTTTTAGACTCCGTGAATATTTTATGCCTTTTGTATTCCGTATCAAAGTTTTTAAATGCATTCATAAACAAACCAAGAACTTTTATAGAAAGTTCATTTGAACTCGATTCATTCGTATTACTAAGATATTGCATAATTGTATCTACTGTTGCTGCTAAAAACGAATCTAGACTAACGATTATGTTTTGTATGGAATCGCGACTTAAATTTAAAATGTTATACAATTTTGCTATTAAAAGTTGAACAGAACGATTAAGCGTGTTTTTGAAGTCGTCTATGAAAATTTCAGCCCTTTTTTGTTGTTTTTCTTGCTGGTCAACAACATGGACAGCTGCAGCTTTGTTTGAATTTGTATCAGAAAATTCTGTACTAATACAAGTAAATGTACTTTTAGGTTTTTTGGGTTTTTGTTCCCCTAAAGTATGCTGTGAGCGTAAATGATATTTTAAGGAATGAGCAGTATGATACATTCTTCTACACCCTTGAATGGGACATGAAAACAAATTAGAGATATTATGAAGAACTCCCATATGGAATACATATTGTATGAATTCAGAAATTTTTTTACCACATTCAGTACAATTAAGTTCCATCTTATCAATTTTATATTTAACTATAGATATATATAGATTTTAAAGATTCATCACATCGACAATGTATGGAATCACTTTATCATGCTGTGTTGTGATTCCATAAACTGAATGTTGAATTAACAAATACAAGTGTTCAGAAGGCGCTGGGTACCTACAATTGAACGTGTGATACAATTTGAACAAAGTGTCAAAAGCTTTGCCTGTAGATGTGAAAGAATATCTAAGTTTATCCACAACTATGAAATTGCTTTGTATATTGTCTAATGTTGCACCCTGTACCAGAACATATGGTTGTACTGTTTGTTTTTTAACCCAACGGCTTCATTGCAATGAAGCCGTTGGGTTAAAACCTAGGATAAGGGTCTACTCACACTACAGATGATAATTGAATAGTCAGTCATCCTACTGCGAAATATTATGAAAGAAAGAAAACACATTAATTGTGGACACTTACCTCAACCATGCCGTTGATTGAACACATTTGGATGAAACTAGGCAATTAGATAGAGCATACCCTGATTTTTATTTATTTCAGGATAACATTTGATCTTTTGAGAACGCGGCTAAAACGCGGAGCGACTGTTCCGTCCGCAGAAATCAGAATAAATAGGTAGTTCCATCATAAAATAAGAAATCACTTAGATATTCCATGAAACTATGATTTCACAATATAGGTATATTCTACTCAGCCTCTCACACACACTCGCATACACCTTACACACCGAGGACTGTACCATAAATTGTGTTCCACTTTTAAATTGTATTCTTTTTATTTTTGCGTCAGGCGTCAGCTATATAATATTGTAAAACATTAAAACCCGAGACTTGAAGCGCTTATGCTGAAATACAGGCTATAAACCTAGATCAGCAGATGCTTCTTTATTAACACAATAGTTAGAATTATCCAGCTTTTCCTGAAACACCTGAAAATAAATGTTTATAGCTGTCATAACTCCATGAATTCCTTGCTTTTATGTCCATTATTAACATGTTAAACTTTAAACGCGATGTTAAACACATGACGCGTGTAATACGTTATAAACATCGATCTTTATGTAACGATCGTTGATAAAAGATAAAGATCAATAAAGTAATTAATAGCGCTATCTATATTAACAAGACACCTCACTCGTTGATATTCTTCATATTTCATGAACTTTAACGTTCGCAATTTCTTACATATTTTATCTGTGACATTCAAAAGTTCATGTATTCACATTATGAATTTTTCTTTTTAATCTATGTTCGAGCTTATTTTGATGTGGCTCATATACTTAGTACTTAATAAATGACGTGATGTGATATTGTTTTCTTTTTATTATATTCAAGTGTTGTGACTCACTGGTTTCCCCGTTTTATAATAAAAATACAAACATACAATGAATATATAATATAACTTGACATTGGCAAATACACAAGCCGTGTGATGCTATAACAAAAAAAAAAAAAAAAAAGTGTTGTGACATTCTGAAAAATACATCCCAAAACACGCAATGGTGTTAATTTTGGTTGAAATCTATTTCGCCATTAACCTACTACCGGCAATGCGCTCAAATTGGCTAATTTAAGGCAATACAAAACATTTAGATACATTGATTGGTCGGTATTGTTATTAATCAGTACAAATGCACTTAATAGTCGCGGAGTTGTATTGCTCTGCTCGGTGTAAAATTGTTTTTTCCTCGAAGAAAAATATCGGTGATAAATTAACATCATACATTAGACATATATTTTAATTAAAATAATTAGTAACTTTGTACACATTTGCCCTGACCAAAATCAACATATTCAGTTTAGGCCCTAGTAAGGCACTTATGAACATTAAATTGGTACATACAGTTGAATTTACCACCGTTTCGGAATACACTTAAATTGAGAAGACTGCGTCTAATAATCTCCGTCAGAACCCGGAATACACCGTATAAGGCGTGGTACACACTTCCTGTAACAAACACCTCGTAAACTTGTCTTACACAGGTGATAATTTCAAACAATTATTTATTGTCTTAGAAACACTTAATTTCTTGCGTACCAGTGTATTTACCGTGGAGAATCGATAAGTTGCAATGTTAAGAGATAAGTGTGCACTAGGCGTTATTATTTATGTGTTAAAGTTGGAAATAACGGTGCAATTATTATTATAATAGTACCGTTACTATTATAATAATAATTGCATCGTAGCGATAGCTTTTAACTGGGTATTAGCATTAGTTAGGAAAACAGTTTAATTCGAAATAGGACCGGGCGCTATATCACCTCGCCACTAGAGATATATCTCGCGTATCCGAGTAATATCCTACCCTACCCGGCACAGGATTCACCCTGTGGCCGTTGATATGCGCTGATCTTGCGGGAATCGATGTAAAAATTTGAGGACTTATAGCTACCACTTACCCAAGTTGCGAAGACGTTTGCACTGCACTTACACCGTAGTAATATTGTTAAATTGTGTTACTATGTTTATCTGTGTGTAGGTGGTGTTTTAGATATATTTCTTATGAATTTTAAATAAAATTATATTAAAAGGCGCGGGACAATTATATAGAGGGTCAGCCTCAAGCACAAGCGATAGAGAGAAAAAAAAACAAAAGAAAATCGTAAAGAATAAAATTTGAATTATGGAATCGTTCCAATAAAAAAAAAAAAAATTATACAGCCAGCGCTATTGAGAACTTGCGTAGGTAAACGGCGTGACTACCCTGTTTTCTTAAATTTTCTTATTTTCTATGCGACTTTCTTAATTTTTTCCGTAAGAACCTTCTTCAGAGTATTAGAAAACTTAAAAAAAAGATGGATGAAATCGGTAAGTCGTTCTCAAGTTATGGGGTGACCAAGGGAAATAGCTATTCATTTTTATATATAGAAATGTGGCTATCAATCTAGTGAATAACGTGAAAGGTCTTATCTGTTTTAATTGTATATTACAACAAGTACGTTTAAAATAGAATACGGTTATGGTTAATGTTGTTTATCAAGTAAAAGATGAAAGGATGTCAGGAGGCTTACAAGAATTATCTGGATAATATCTTAATTGGTAAATATTACTATCAGCTTGACTTCAATAGGCTAAGCATGTGGTATGATGTCTTGGTGATAGATATAATTGTGAAAATACAAAGAATTAATTATGAAAAAACTGTTTTACAAAAAAACTTAAGACGACTTCAAAGTCCACTAAAAGTAATCAAACCTTGACTTGATGACAATGGGACCAAACGGGAACGTTTGTACCCTTCCAAACAAAAAAAGAATTTTCCAAATCGGTTAATAAATTACGAGTTAATAAACATAAAACGCGTGGTGGAGTAATGCCCATTCCCTTTCACCCTCATTTGTGAAAGGAGGCCTGTGCTCAGCAGTGGGACATTATAGGCTGATGATGATGATGACGATGAAACATAAAAAACATACAACCGAATTGAGAACCTCCTCCATTTTTACAACCGAATTGAGAACCTCCTTTTTTTACAACCGAATTGAGAACCTCCTCCTTTTTTACAACCGAATTGAGAATCTCCTCCTTTTTTTATAACCGAATTGAGAACCTCCTCCATTTTTACAACCGAATTGAGAACCTCCTCCTTTTTTTACAACCGAATTGAGAACCTCCTCCTTTTTTACAACCGAATTGAGAATCTCCTCCTTTTTTATAACCGAATTGAGAACCTCCTCCTTTTTTTTGAAGTCGGTTAAAAATCAAAATTATTGTATAGAAAGCGATAGTCAATAAGAAAGTATACTCAATTTATAAAAAATAAATGTAAAAACATAAAGCCATTGTATCATCTGCTATCGATAAAATATTCAAACGGACAGGATGCGGCGCTTGCGCACAGTGACGTTGTCCAACTCCTTAATGGTTAATTATATAAAATATCACCATGGTTTGTCATTCTTCACGCATATAACTACGGTAGTCACTACCGCAATTGCTTGTGCGTATGTTTCGATAAAATATACTACGTTAAAATTATTGAATACGATCTTTTTTACATACAATATCAAACTCAAGACTGCTGAAAAGAGAGTACAATTTTCTAAAGCAGCTTTTCTTGAATGGGATGTTTTATCTCTGCCATGGTCGATGTTCGCTGCGTTAGCGCACCTGCGTTGCCTGACTGATCGTAGGGACGTGCGAAAACTTATACTGTGATGAAATAATCCTATTCCATACAAAGTGCTTCATTCTTATTAAGTGCTTTATTATTGATACAAGAAGAGCGCGTATAAATCTAAGAGATATTATGCAGCGTTGAGTCGTATTTCCTGTTTCCTATTATCTCTTCTCTGCATTTATATACGAATAATCTTATGTTATTGAAGCGCTCGTGGTGTAGCATGATTAGCCGTTCTTAATCGATCGGCAAAAGTTAAGCTACGCCTGTCGTGGTCGGTACCTGGATGGTTGACCACCTAGTGGTATTTCAAATCGAGCGTTTCCGTGCTTCGGAAGGCACGTAAAGCCGTTGGTCCCGGTTATCACTTAATTGTGATAGTCGTTAAGCTAGTTGAATGCCTCCTAGGCGGCTTGAAAAATTTCAACAGTAGGTTGACCACTAGCCTACCTCCACCGATCCGCAGTGGGCACGCGTGGTCGAGTATTGCCGATTCCCTTTCACCTTCATTTGTGAAAGGAGGTGTGCTCAGCAGTGGGACATTATAGGCTGATGATGATGATGAATCTTATTGTATTATGTTTATGATATGTAAGTTTAACAACTATTTAATTACACTGAGTTGCTATTATGCTTATTTGGCTTCCACTTTTCCGACAATGCTATTATTATTTCCGCAAGTTTTTGCTGTTTTGTCACAATGTGGTTATTTAAGGCGGCCCTCTGTGGCCGGCGCAACTTCAACGCAAGCATAGTCTAAAAGCTTGTTGTTTCATCCAACGTAATGTTTGACTGCGAAAAAAGAGAGACAGCATCAGAGCCGTCGGTTATCAGTCGGTAAATTCCGCTGATCACTCGCGGCCGCTTCGCTAGGTCGTCATTCATGATTTCGGATTCATAAAACTTGTTCCAGGAGGTACTTCTTGTGAAAAAGTTAGTAAAAAAAAAGTTAGTTATTTAGAATCTCTAATACATTTGCAAGCCTGGTATCTAAATGTTTTCTTTACTTTTACAATTTATTGGTACATTAGACGTTGTTTTTCGGAGGCTTTGACTGAATTTGTTTCACACTTTTTTTAAATTACGCCTAGATACACGGCTAGATATAGTGCACAAGATACTAATTTGTTCAAAACATCTAACGAAAAATGTTAAACAACGCCATAATAAGTACAGAGGTTTTGTATGAAAAGTATGACGAATTGAGTCCTCTTAATAGTCTAGTTTGACTCTTAGCTGGCCTTTACATTTTCAGCACCATGACCCATGTCTATGTCATTTAAGTTGATCTACTAATCCATAGTTATTGACTGGCTTAATGTTACGCATGTCTCAACATTTTTAGGGTTCCGTAGACAAATGACAAACACGGAACCCTTATGGATTCGTCATATCTGTCTGTCTGTCTGTCCGTCCGTATGTCACAGCCACTTTTTTCCGAAACTATAAGAACTATACTGTTGAAACTTGGTAAGTAGATGTATTCTGTGAACCGCATTAAGACGTTCACACAAAAATAGAAAAGAAACAATAAATGGGGGTTCCCCATACTTAGACTGAAACTCAATAAAATTTTTTTCATCAATCCCTTACGTGTGGGGATCCCCATCTATGGATAGGTCTTCAAAAATGATATTGAGGTTTCTAATATCATTTTTTTCTAAACTATATAGAATAGTTTGCGCGAGAGACCCTTCCAAAGTGGTAAAATGTGTGTCCCCCCCTGTAACTTCTAAAATAAGAGAACAACAAACTTCCACCGAAAATTGGTTTGAACGAGATCTAGTAAGTATTTTTTTTTAATACGTCATATCATAAACCGAAATTTGCCTTTCATTTAATCAACACAAATATTAATAAAAAAAATATCATGTTACAGTATTACCCAACTTATATGGCACATCGTGAATCTTCGTTCGCACAGAAAAGAAAGTATGGCCCCGAAGATTAACGAAAGAATGCTTAAAACTTACAATCAACCTTAGATCACTACTATAAGCTACATAATACATTGCAGCTGTTGCGCGCTAACATGAAGGCAGCTGTCGGCCAATAGCGTTTCCCGCGCTTTGAAAATGTATCTTCTGCGCAGGTACATCGGTAAGCCATATTAATTGGGTACTACTGTACTTGCTGCTACGGAACCCTTCATGGGCGAGTCCGACTTCGACTTGGCCGCTTTTTTCTTTCTTATAAGACTCTTTCAGTATAACCGACACGCGGTCTTATTGCTTTTAATACCAATATCTTATTATCTGTTACTATTTTATTATGTTTAAGTTTAACATTTAGCTTTGTGTGCAATTATATCATAGAGCAATACAATCATAGGTATTATAATGTGTGTTGTGTTTAATACAGCAGCTTGCATGTAATTCTGAACGTGTCCTAAGGTGATGTACACACGACAAAGAAAGTTTCCGGCTACATGCGCCGGCGCAGCCTCATCTTTATGCATGAGTGTTATCAATTTGTTACCTGTTGGCAAACCGCGCGCGCTTACAATTTAATACGGGGTTGCCACTACATAATTACGAGGATAATATTAACATGCAGTTAAAAACTATGACGTGTAAGGCTAGTAGACTCTACGTTTTTATTTTTACATAATTACATATTTTAGAATTTGCACCAATAATAATATTTTGCTTAATACAGTTTGTACGATCGAAAGTGCTGACCTTTTCGTGACTACAGACAAAGGCAGTTCCGTTCGTACACATTCACAGATTAAAAAACCTAATTATCATATAGATTTGAAAGATGTTTTACTTTCTTAAGTACTACTTAGTTATAATAGAACGTGAAATGAATTAGTCTTTAAGCCAATATACTTTTATGTTGAGATGTCAAGTAAAGGTCGACACAGAAAAAGTTGAGATTAATCCGATGTATGGACTAATAAGTGTGACAGACAATTTTAAAAACAGTTTCATATAGAGATACTAGCATTATAGCCCGCGACTTCGTCCGCGTAGATTATTTCTTTTTTCTAGATATGAATCATTGTAACAATATAGAGCTTTGTTCATGGCTATTGTCCGCCACTACGTGTGATATTGACAAAAGTTCAGGTAGATTAAGAGCTCATATGCGAGGATGCCACATAAAACTGAAACAGTCCTGCCGCAAATCAACTCTAGCAAATTTCAGAGTTTTTCCCTGTGAATACAAACCTTAATTAGGAACTGTTATCTTTTAAATTCAAACGGAAGGTGATTTGGGATCAATGGTATACGCGGCAAGAAGACTGTTTTTCCTCTGGCAGAACCAGTAAATATTTTGGCCTCAATAACATTGCGGCGGAGAGCTGTTACTTGTAGTCTAGTTCCACAGCACAATTTAAATTCTTATGCCTTATCTCTCTTTCCCTCATGTCTGAGGATCGTGGTCAACATCGGGTTTGCTTCTAGAGCGAATGATCTGCCTCCACTGGTTTCTGTCTTCTGGTTTCTGTAAAACTTGGAGGACGATGAGTCTTTTACTTGATCGGACCATCTTGTTGGTGAACGACCACGTAGTCATTTTCCTTCCGTGTTCCCAACTATGATCAGATTTCCAAACTTTCATCGCCTTTGCGCACCATGTGGCCGAAATACGAAAAAATACGTTGGTGGCATATGGTGGACAATCGTGTTTTAATTTGGAGCTGCGATAGGATTGATGCATTGTTGCGTTTAGCGGTCCAAGGTATTTCCAACATCCGTCTCCAGCACCACATCTCGAATGCATCAATCCTTTTTCTTTCTCGGGCCAGTATAGTCCACGCTTCCACTCCATACATGAAAATGAGGAATACCAATGCTCGTATTAACCGGATCTTTGTTTTAATACCGATTCCTCTCTTTTTCCTGATGTTGTTTAGGCGAGTCATTTCAATACGCCAATACCATAAGCCGAAATAATGAATTTTGAAATTTTCACTCAAAATAAAGAACTTCATATACTAAATTTAATCCCCCTAATGAACCCTTAAGGAGGGACCTTAAGGGTTCAAATTCCAACAACATCGATATTCGTTGCGTTAGTTTATAACCATAAGCTTAAATAATAAATTCAGTGTACTTCCATACACAAATTCATCCCCCTTTTTACCCTTTCGGGATCGGAATTATCAAAAACGTTGAGGCACATATAAATTAATTTTCAATCGTCAACCTAAACACAAAATTTGAAGGTCCTAACTTCGAAACTGATGGACTTTCATATAAACTTGCATCCCCTATTTTACCCCCTTAATGATGGAATATCCAAAAATCTTTAGTGGTTGCCTACACTGTGTAATAATATATTAAGTGAAGTTTACTTTGAAACTGAATGACTTACATACATCAAAGTCAAAGTCAAAGTCTAAGCTATTTATTCAATTTAGGCCAATCCGGCAAGAAACTCAGCAAGGTTACATTTTTTATATATTTTTTTGGACAATCTGACTATGTTTGGCTTTTTTTTTCCATCCCATACCTTTTCACCCTGTCGGGAGTGGAATTGTCAAAAAAGCTGAAACATGTATAAATTAATTTTCAATCGTTAGCCTAAATACAAAATTTGAAGATCCTAACTTCAAAACTGACGAACTTTCATCCAAACTTTCATCCCCTTTTACATTTTACCCCCCTAGGAGTGGAATTTCCAAAATCCTTCCTTACTGAATACCTACACTGTATAATATTAAATTTAGTGAAGTTTACTTTGAAATTGAAGGACTTGCATACACAACTTCATCCCCTTTTTCCTCCCTTCGGTGGTGGAATAATCACAAACGCTGAGATAACTATACATTAATTTTCAATCGTCAGCCTAAACACAAAATTTGAAGATCCTAACTTCAAAACTGACGGACTTGCATACAAACTTTCATCCCTTATTTTACCCTGTTAGGGGTGGAGTTTCCAAAAATTCTTCCTTAGTGGATGCCTACACCGTATAATAATACATTAAGTGAAGTTTACTTTGAAATTGAAGGACTTGCATACACAACTTCATCCCCCTTTTCCTCCCTTCGGTGGTGGAATTATTACAAACGCTGAGATAACTATATATTAATTTTCAATCGTCAACCTAAACACAAAATTTGAAGATTCTAACTTCAAAACTGACGGACTTGCATACAAACATTCATCCCTTATTTTACCGTGTTAGGGGTGGAATTTCCAAAAAATCTTCCTTAGTGGATGCCTACACCGTATAATAATACATTTAGTAAGTTTACTTTGAAATTGAAAGACTTGCATACACAACTTCATCCCCCTTTTCCTCCCTTCGGTGGTGGAATTATCACAAACCCTGAGATAACTATATATTAATTTTCAATCGTCAGCCTAAGCACAAAATTTGAAGATCCTAACTTCAAAACTGACGGACTTGCATACAAACTGTCATCCCCTATTTTACCCTCTTAGGGGTGGAATTTCCAAAAATCCTTCCTTAGTGGATGCCTCCACCGTATAATAATACATTTAGTGAAGTTTACTTTGAAATTGAAGGACTTGCATACCCAACTTCATCCCCCTTTTCCTCCCTTCGGTGGTGGAATTATCACAAACGCTGAGATAACTACACATTAATTTTCAATCGTCAGCTTAAACACAAAATTTGAAGATCCTAACTTCAAAACTGACGGACTTGCATACAAACTGTCATCCCCTATTTTACCCTCTTAGGGGTGGAATTTCCAAAAATCCTTCCTTAGTGGATGCCTCCACTGTATAAGGTATCTTTGTGCAAAATTTCAAATCTCTAGGTCCAGCGGTTTGGGCTGTGGGCTGATATATCAACAATCAGTTTATCATTTTATATATTAAGATTAGTCAGACAGGTGCACTGCTATTGCAATTGGAGTTCTTAGCTATTAGAAACAGAATCGATGGAACAGAACAGAATCTGACCGTGGCTAAGCACGCCTCATTTCTATGCTATTTCTAAAATTGACTTATCCGATTCCAAGTGGAGTTTTTTTTTTTTTATACTACCTAGCCGGTAAACAAGCGTACGGCCCGCCTGATGGTAAGCGGTTACCGTAGCCATATGGACGTTTGCAACACATGAAGCATCGCTCACGCGTTACTGACCTTTCCCCCCTCCCCTATGAGCTCTGGCGACCTTACTCACGCGCAGGAACACAACTTTACACGACGTAAATTTATTTGGCTACGGTATTCTGTAAGGTGGAGGTTCTTCCCCAGTCGAGCTGCTCTTTGAGCGAATAAACACTACGCTCTACCTCTCTTAAAATGATAGATGAGATGATATCTTTATCGTAGTGACAAAGGTCATGAGCTGGAACCCTGCAATGAGCTTCAGCTTTCGGTGAAGAAAATCATCTTAAGGAAACTATAGCACAGAGGCCGTATGTTCCAGCCAGTTCCAGGAGTTGATCTTGCCAGTTCCCTTCTTGGGGTTTGTATACCACCTTCAACCATATCATCATTTACAATTGTGAAAATTTGGACAGATATAAGCCTATCTGCTGTAAGAAAAACTACCATCCCATACCAACAAAAATGACACCGACAAGATATAAAGCAGCAAAAATTCCATCGAAACACGTTCCGTACGTTGAGTGGACTCCGTATTTATTTTGTCCACAAAACACAACAATGTTATTGTAGCACATCGTCATTATCGATATTTTCATACTGTTTTGGACCAATCGCTGGTAACCACAGATCGAGCTGTCTATACAATAATAAAGTCGGTTAATATGTTTGTTTGTACACCTTACGTGAAATGACGGGAAGTTAAAGTGGAAATTCGAGTATTGAGTTATATGTAATTAGAATATAGGAAGAGAAAGGGTTTGGCAGATGTCTTATAATAAATAAATAAATATTCTGAAACATTAACAGAAATACATTACATATACATAAATATATTTATGCATACCACATTCAATTGTTTTTGCTATGATCCTATTCTAAACTGCTGGTAGGTTGTGGTTAAGTTTGTTATTTACCCACTTAATAAATTGCCGGTTCTTCTCAGTGACAAAGACTTTCCGAACTGGTACTAGAGTCAGACTATACATAAATGCTTATGTAGGCCTGTTTGAATAAAAAAAACATCGACTGGGGAAGTACCTCCACCTTACAGAATACCGCAGCCAAATAACTTTATGTTGTGTAAAGTTGACCGCTTACCATCAGGCGGGCCGTATGCTTGTTTACCGACTTAGTTGTATAAAAAAAAAAACCGAAGAGTCCAAGAGCATCTTGAAACCGCACGCCACTCGACTGTTTCGAAGGTCGGGTCCAATAATCTTGAGGACTTTAGCTTAGGTAGACGTAGTATTCATAAGACTCATGTATTCAAACAACGCTTTGTCAGCCAATGATATGAACTCACAACAAGAACTTAACTGCTCTAGACTGCTCTAACTGCGTTAGATCTTCTTCAGAGAGAAACTGATAGGTAATTTAGTGGATCGCACTTCTGGTAAGAATTCTGTGGGATTTGCTCTAGCCCGTTGGATGGATGAAAGCCTGATGATGACGGGGAATTAAATTACTACTTGAATCCTAAATTTAGCACAGTCAAAGTCATGTTCAATAGGTAGTATACAATACATGCTTGTTTTTCATCGGAGCGGGTGAGGTGCGTGGCTGCGTGCCACCACGGCGTCATTAGCATGCGTAATTGTAGGGGCCTCGTGCGCCCGCGCAGGCCGCCTTCCCCGTAACTTATTTGGTGTGAAATGAGAACAATTTGACTCGGGAGAAGATTTATGGTCGAAGATAATAACGTTCTAGGTAGTCGGATGCGGGTGGCTAAATTGTTTTACTTACACGTTTCGCTGCCACGTTTTTGGTGTAGTGTGGTTTGGGGTTCTCAGCCTAGTTTTGATACTAGTGCTTTTTGGATCAGTATTTAAGCGCTGAGAGACGAATCAATTATCATTAAAGTCACGTAACTGCTAAATTGTCCAATTTTCAAAATCAATTTTATACCTACCGCACAAAAACACCACCAGACTTAAAAAGGTAGCGACACCATGTCATTCCATCGAATATAGCATTCATTATAATTCAGCACAGTAACAAAGCTGAGGTCATCAATCTTGATGATGCAGCGATGATCTGGCTGGTATTAAAATATCGCTTCTTCACGATGCGCCCGCGCCGCCCAAGGCGGTGCCAGCATCGCGATAATCATCGCCCTCCCTTCTCAATGTCACAGGTTAGGCATCTATTAACCCCTTATATACACTGGGAGCGATTCAACTTAGATAATGATAATTATCATTATCTAAGTTTAATCTATGGTCGATGCTTAATTTGAGCTTTTGAGGTTTTGTTATGGTTGCTGCTCTACGCCAATTTTAGTGAAAAATTGTATATTGGTATATGTGGCATATTATGTATGGCGTCTTTTGTTAATACCATGGCGACAAAGTCCTTAAAGCGCAATAATTAGGTTTCATGTTTTTAAAACGGCAGCGTAATCAAAGCAATAAGTAAATTAAACAAGCATTTAAATTAAAGGTGGGTAGTCAAAAATCCTAACTGCCCAGCATAGTTAATAGGTAAAGCCATTATTAAATAGATAGGCAGTTAACACCAAGCTCTAATGACGTTTAAGTACAAATATGGTAACGAAAACAAGGAGCAAGAGGCGCAGAAAATTATAGAGCCAGTAACCATTAGAATAAATGTTTTCTTGAGTACAAATCAACATTAGGTATCTTATCTTCGAATCTCATCGTGTCTAAACTGTCCTGTGACCTATAAACTGTATACGGAAGGCTATAGATTCTCCAAGGCGGTGCGAGGTGGCATTTATAGGCAAAAGCCTATGTCCAGCAGTGGATGAGTGTATAATTTAGCCGAGCCATGGGGCAGCATCGACCGTTGATTGTACGTTTCTGCAATGTGTCGTAAGTGGAGGGTTTATGGTGATTATCATGCTATCCGAGCCATAATACCATCGCCATATTCATTAAAGTTTAATGATGATTATGTTAAGTGTATATAAGTTCAGAACATCTTTGCCTGCTAATAATAAAGATGCTTGAGCTGCTGTTGGTTATACATGGGGAATTTTAAGCAAGGAGGTTTTAATTAGTTCAGTTTAGTAACAAACGTTATGGTTTTTATAGTAATTGTCGTTTTTCTTAAACGATACATGTTCAAAAAAATGTTATTTAAAACTAAAATTTGCTTGTATAGAAAACTGAACCTAGTAATTGGCTAGTTTTAATTTTTACTTCGAGTAAGTTTGCATGAATTAATTTCCCCGTAACTTAGGCTTCTGTTTTGGTCATAATAATATGTTTTGGTTGGTTGTTGTGTGCTGTCATTATTCTATGTTGTAATAGTTCATCAAATACTAAAGTAATTTGTATTCCCAACCTTGTCATCATGTATCGGCGAGCCGCAACACCATAATACGAACAAAGCTGCAGGCAAATCGTACAAAACACAACCACAGAGCAGAGTTCTTCGAATAACGAAACAATAATTACGTGGAGTCATTGTTTCTAATGGACCTAGTTCAAGTGGCGACCGAAGTCGGCGCATTCCACTCTGTTAGTCTCTATAGTTATTCTATGAAATGACAGATAGTGATAGCGCCCGCGCAACCGTTGCCTGCGGCGCTCAATGATTGCAGCTTATTACATTAAGCTGACGCGATGACGATTGAATCACTAGTAGGGTTGACTCAATACGAATAGAATATCGATTAATAATCGATATCTATGTATCGAATTAGAAGTGTATATTTATTTCATTTATACTTCACACAGTGTCTTTCAACAGGATTAAAAAGATATCCACGTACAGGATTTTGGTATCTGTTTTTACATCTGATTTTTATAAGTGAGTTTTTTTTTCGAAATAGTTTTGATCTAAAAGATCATACCTTTGTTTCAGATTCATTAAGAAGTGGTGCGAAGAAGTGGTGGTTCAAGTAAAAAAAAAACTTGTCATCTTATCCTCAGTCTTTTAGAAACCAATATAAATTCGATATTGCTTTCGTATCAAAACTTATCGATTGAAATGCACACAACTTATTTCAAATTGCCCCTAATCATTTGTTCTCGGTGTGCATCTGTGTTTATAGCGTAGTGCCTGTTATTTACTGAGTGACGTTTTGACTCGTGTCAGCCGAGTCTAGGGCGTGAATACTTCAATCATTTTGATATACTACCTTTAAAGTAAATATCAAAGTTGTTTCGAATTATATCATTGTGAGCATTTTACCTTTTATAATTTTGTACAGCTGGCAACATAAGTAGCTTAACAAATCCTTTACAAAATACTGATAACCTTATCCATGTTGTAGTGTTTAGGATTTTGTAGATGCAAATTGAGTGCCGATTGAGGATTGATATTTGATTTCATATAAACAGTGTCAAAATGTCAATGCTCAATCGCAAAATCAAGGATAGATCGGATATAAAGCGGCCGTTAGAGAATGCCTGTGTACTTTATCTTTCCACTAGATGTCCCCCGCGGTTACACCTGCGTTTCCGGGATAAAAAGTAGCCTATGTATGTCCTTCATACCATACATTCCATCTGCACGCCAAATTTCATGATTATCCGTTGAGTAGTTGAGGCGTGAAGGCGTTACAAACAAACTCACTTTCGCATTTATAATATTAAAGTTAGGATTAGAATATCTAGGATACTTACAGAGTAAATAAAAAATTATTCAGCTACTTTTGTTGTTGACTGTCATCTTAATGCTGAAGAGTGTAACCACTTCTTGGTATACAGCCTTATATTTTATGGGCATGTGCCTTTTTAGTATCTAACATTTAGATAAAATTTAGCTAGTTTTGAACCAGGACGTATCTAATAAACCTCAGTACTTAAAGTGCTTCGGAAAATAAAGCTTCTTCTCATTAGTTTACTGCGAGAGTCACAAAAAATCTATGCTTAAGTATGTTTTCTTTTTTATTGTTAATTATTTGGAAAAAAGCCAAACATAGTCAGATTGTCCAAATATTATAAAAAAAAATGTAACCTTGCTGAGTTTCTTGCCGGATTCTTATCAGTTGAAGGCCGAGTTCCGAACTGGTGGTAACTTCAGTAAATTTGACCTTCATAAGTGCCCTTCTGGGTCCCTTCTGGAGCCATACAAATATAAAATTGTACCTATTTTATATTTGTATTTCACTTTAAATAAGACGGCATTTAACTTATCTTCCTAGTCAGTACATTAAATAAACACCAATCAATATCATTTTGTGAATCGTAAATTAAATACAAATCTTGTAATTATTTACACACATAAATGCTAACATATAAATTATAGAAGATTAGCTATAACACGATAGATATTACCACCTATAATCATTTACAATCATTAACTATTTCATCTATCGACATAAACACTATACCATGTTAATAAATGCATACTAAACTTTATTACTAACTCACGAAAATTGCATAGCATCATGTTATCTGATAGAGAAAGCCCGTAACAAAACGTTGGAGTGTCGAAAGTCTTTAACCTTTGCCCTTTGACGCCCTTAGATTATGCGACACTAGGATTATGCCAGTTTCTAGATTTATCTGAACCTATCATTGACCAGGGGGTCAGTAATAATACTGTATTAGTGAATACTTGTTTACAAATCCTGAGTAAATGCGAAGGCCGGTTTGCAATAATCCAAGAGACAACACGCAATCAATTGTGAAAAGCAAATAAAGTCCTAGGAAATCTCACCATGGTAAGTAATGACATGGCCAAAGATTATACGCTTAGGCTGAGTAGGGTATGCAGCAGTTACAGCATCTCCTTGGCGACAGATTTTCAACTAGAAGGCAGAGGATCTACTACGAAAAACGATTCACGGTAGTCCGATCATCGTTTTCAAATATTAACCAATAGAATTGCAGTAAATCCGATCAGACGTAAATTGTGTGCTATTCTATTGGCTAATTGATTGACAACGACGATCGGAATATCGTGTATCAATTTTCGTAGTAGGCCCTCAGTGGCGTAGCGTGATCTTATCTAGACGTGGGCGAATGGTAACACCGGTGAGGTCGGTACCGGGATGGGTGATCGGCTAGTGGTATTTCAAATCGAGCGTTACAGTGCTTCGGAAGGCACGTAAAGCCGTTGGTCCGGGTTATCACTTAATTTTGATAGTTGTTAAGCTAGTTGGAGGCCTCCTAGGCGGCTTGAAAACTCCTAACCGAACCACTAGCCTACCTCCACCGATCCTCAGTAGGTACGCGTGGTGGAGTATCTGCCCATCCTCCTTAACTCATTTGTGAAAGGAGGCCTGTGCTCAGCAGTGGGACATTATAGGCTGATAATGATAATGATGAATATGGATTTGTAGTTGATTTTTGAAGATAACTCTGCAAAGATTGATATTCCTAAAGCAGGCTGTCGCTCTTACTTCATATCGTTCCTCAATTACTTAATTTTTAACTTCTTCTTCTGTGGATGCTTTATTTATACATACATATTAAGTTTCTTATCGTCATGGCATTCGATGTCATTACCATAGAGCTATCCTCGCCATATATAATGTAACCTAGTTAGTAAATAAATGGAAAAGAATTAGTTTAATTAGTCACTAGAATTTCTTTGTACGTTGCAATCGTAATATACTTTCAAGTCGCATTTTTCCTGAATTGTGGTTTTTTCACTCGCGTTTTAACGAAGATAATTAACCTAGTTTTGCTTTTTTCACGTACGTGTTTGTATGTATAGTTATATTACACACTCATACATTAACTGTTCTTGTTCCTAGAATTATAGAAGTGAAGAAAAATATGGATCATAATCAAATGTACATAAAAATTACACAGTACACGAAAATATAATATTACCAAGTATATTTAAGTAATTCAAATAAACTGTCTTACATAGCCCTTGGCTAGTTATATTTACTTAAATTAGGTGAACAGGGTATCCAAACCAAATAGAAAGTTAGATTATTGCAATCTTAAGTTAATAAAATAATAATCTCGGATATATTGCATGTAATGTGAAATGGCGACTATCATTTTCACATTGCAATATTGATTTCTTTGGGCCATAAAATAGTTGATAACTTGCTGTAGGTTGCGGTATTTGCTTCCAGTTTGAAAGCACCCTTACATTGCAATTTGTTACTTCCCTTTCACTACACTGAAAAAAATTAAATGATCTACAAAACTAGTTATGTAAGTTGACGTTTTGTTGTCGGGAAACTAACTTTAGTTACATTTAATCAAATAGTTTAGTAACGAACAAAAACTAGTTTTGTTACTGGTAAGTTTAGTTCGCAAGTCACTCTGTTTAGGTTATTGGTGGTAAAATTTTGTGTTACTGTTAAATAAAATTTTGTAGTCAGTCCATTTTTTTCAGTGTAACTAGATATTTTAACAAAATAAATGAGATTATTAATAAAAGCAGTAATTGCAAAGACATGGCAAGATGGGAAGAAGAGGCGTGCTCTAGGTAAGACTTATGTCCTTAAACTCCTTACCCTTCGAACTGCTGGAGGAGTACACAGGAGTGGAACTCACGGAGTCTGTATCTCCTGATTTCAGCTTAGATGTCTTCGCGGCCAGTGTAAAAGGTGTCTCAGTAAGCGTGCTTCATATTTCGGCCTCGTTACTCCTTCTGGGATCAATCGATGGCCAAACGTAAGCCAATTTTACAGTCAAAATGTAAATAAATCCCGAGTGCAATAAATTAAGACCTAGATTGTGAATCATGCATGATAAGACATACCAGCGCGAAGAGATCGTGTTAATAAGTAGGAATGGAATGTTTCATCGATAAGAGTCCAATATTTACTTAATATTTTTTATCATTAGTGAATTGAAAAAGATAATTAGCAGCAACACAGAGAATATCTCAATCTGATAAATTAATTTTCTAAGAATAATTTGTTAGTGAAACTCGATAGAAAAACGTCCGCTACGTCCAGTGGCGGAGCAATAAAGTTTAATCCTATGCATATGTATAGTTGCACTTTACTCACTTATTATAGCTATACACGTATGTCAATTAAACATGTTTTCCGGATCTGTGTGCACTTATCCGGACACAATAAATTAACGAGTGCACAAATGCTACAAAACAATTGGCGTGCAATTTACCTCGCAGTAAACAATGGACACCTTTGTTTATACGGAAGTGATTCTAATGACGGGCGAAATGGAACATGAAATAGTAGTGCGAGTGAAATTATTGGTTCGGCCAGGTGTTCGTGAGGCTAGCGGGAATGCAGCTTTTCTACCGGGCGGAGATTTGTTTGAGACCAGAGACCGAGTGCGTCTACTTCGGCCATTATTTCCACTTCGACATGTCTAAATTATTGTTTGCTAGCGTTTATGCGCGGCTTTATCCGCTTTTGATACAAATATGCTATTTAACTATGTTGTCATTGATCTCGCAGAGGAAATCTTACGCTTTATAGAAAGTGAACAAGATGCTCCTGCAGGTAAATGTGCCCAGTATTTTCAAGCTTCTGCTATATCTTTATTATCTACCTGGTGATTACCCGCAATTTCGGCTCACTGCTTGGATCTGTGAAAATCGTATCGACGTGCAGTTGTATTCTGAACCGATCGAATGGTCTTGGAATCGACCTGTATAGTAACAGTTCTGCGGTCGGTGGTTCTAGCCATAGATTGGATGATTGCCAAGATACTGTTATCAAGTACTCGTACATTGTACTGTGCAGGGCCAAGTTATCGCATACTTATCTGCGATTTTCAGTTATCTATTTCAAATAAACTATCATCCATTTTCATACATTTAAATGATGGCAAGCGGTTACCTAACTCAAAGAAATAAAAAATTGCAATTGGTTAAAATCCGTGGTTGTTATTATTTTAAAAGTTCGCGCAGACTAGACTAGGCGTCTGGTAACTTGAGTGTTTCGGCAGGCATTTGGACACATAGAATAGTGGTCAAAAACAAAGCGATATTATAGTAAGTAAAGGTACTAATGGAGGATTTTGTTTATGAGTAGACATCGCACCTAACGATATTATTATTAGTAGTTAGAATACAGATTGGTGAAGAATCAACTCCGCGTTGCACCAGGCAATATAGGACACAGTAAAATTTACATTAATTGGCACTTGCACGTACTTTCTCACCTATTTATGCGTTGGTACTCTCAAACGAGATAACTATCTGTATTTATGTTGTTCTAACAACTTCGCCATTCATAAATTGTATCTGAACATTAAAGAACACTGCGGACAAGTTTCAAAGTAATTTAAACGTTGAGGCGTCAAAATAATGCTTGTTTTTTGCTTCGTTCATGCCCTGCGAATTGCACTCAAAATGCCGTTGCCGGTTTGCGATGTGAAATTATGATTGTTTAAAGAAAAAACGGGGCTGACGGAATTTACACGTCATTACGTGAAACTTTTATTTTTACATTATCCTCAACATTCGCTAATTATAATTAGATTTTGGGAAGTTTCTTGCAGTTTTTATGTTTATTTCAGATTACTTGAAGCTTTTGCTTATGCTGCATTATGTTGTTCAGAGAATTTGAGGATTTGTGCACTTTTTATGATTTCCCATGTTTGGCGATAAAATATGCTCAATTAAAATTGTTCGTTCCACTAAATGCTCTTGTGGTGATTTAAAGCTTTTTCGTTTGCTCTTCCCAGGAAATCATGTTAGAACTACGTAAAGCAGAAATGCTATAATCCATTACAAACAGACAGACATTTCTTTTTCGCTATGTTGCGGTAGATTTACGGTCTATAGTTAGGTAAATGATTAATAGATCATTAGGATGGGGGAGATTGTGGGAAACAATGATTTTGTTCCGTTAATGCGAACGACCTAACTCTCCTGTTAGGTTTAATTTGTGTCTTCCAATTATTTGATACATTGTTTTGTTTATCATCATGTAATTTTAGTAATTTTTTTTCCTAACAGTTAAGTACCTATTTTTTTTTTCTAATAAGTGTTGATATTCTCTATCTATATTAGTTGTCATTAGAGGCACGATGCCCTATGAAAATCTTTGTTGTCATTGAACAAATTTGAGTGTTTGAGTACGTAATTAGTTAGACAAATTGTCAAGTAAGGTCCACGTCTAAACTGACATTGCAAAGCTCTAATATACCTATTTTATAGGAAATTATCTATTTCAATCAGTATGCTCCTATGTACTTCTGAGATACAATAATGATTGATTTGAATTGCAGGATAAAAAACATGAAGATATCGAAATATTTTTGACATCCAGACGCAATCTTGAATGGAGGTCGCGTCTAAAACATCTACTGCTTTATTATCACTTTAGGTAGACTATAAGCCCTAGTTATTGCTGGATGCAAGTGCCTTAGATTATTTTCTGCAGCATTATATGAATGTTTTAGTTTTGCAATCTGTTTTCGGGCTCATTATCAAACAGAGCTATTGTGTTCAGATATAAGGACTTTGCAATATCATGGCATATAATTGCCTGTTATTCTGAATACCAGTAATGGCCGCTCGTGCTAGTTTGCAGCTCACTCGCTAGATGCCGCCACAACTGTCAACGCATGACATTTAATTTTAATCCGCCCCTTATTTGAATACATTCGTAACCATTATCATTACAGAATTAAGGTTGAAAATCGTCAAGAATTTAACTAAACATCGCTAAAGGAAGGGAACGCCACACGAAACTTCGTGTTGTAAAATACCAATTTACTTTAACAATATGGCGATTTACTTCCAGCATTTCGTACCCTTTTAAGGTTGAGTACATTTAGGCCAGCGGCTCGGATAATTCTCGTAGTCAATATAAATAAGCATGGTTCGATCGTGCTGGGAGAGTGCTGAGCCATTTGTTCGCTATTAATTTTAGTGTCGTGCCATCTGTACACAGATCGGGAATGTTCTACAGTTGTTTAGCAAGCAAATGCACTGATAATATCTGCTCTGCTGATCGTGACGACATATCTCGCTTTCATGCGATACGCTCGAGGAGTTTATACTCTTTGCATCTTTTGACGTCTTGCTTAAAGCAATGCTCATTGGACTTACTGATAATATTGGGCTAATCTCGGCAATGGCAACTCCTATTGCGATGGTACTTTCACATGATGGTTCATTTCTTAGGCATGGTTGCATGAAAGGCTCATCTCAATCCATAATTTGGTCAATATTAACAGGTAAGACGCATTGTCGCGGTCGCACTGTAAGTAAAATGGAGTGGAATGGTAAGGCATTTTCTTACAGGTTATACAATTTTGATTCGGATGGAACGCTGTGAAATAATTTGTCAACATTTTGGTAATCCAAACTAGCGCCGTCGGTTTTTATCAAAAATTTTGGGTAGAACAATAATAATAAAGCTGTTGCCAAAGTATCGGTTTAATTTTACAGCTTTTTGAAAAGCTAACATATATAAGAAGGCGGTTGTAAGTTACAGGATACATAATCAACATTTTATTACACCAGCACAGAAGTTAGAGCCTGAAAGCGAACATGTGATAATAACGCTAAGCTTCCAATGGTACATTGTGTTTCCTCGAATGTATCATGAGATAGACCTGTAAACTCCATAGTAACCCGGAACAAGCTCAGTTCAGCTCCAACTAGAGTTATACGTGGAAATATGGCAGAGTAATAACTTTTATTGCATTATTTAATATCTTTGTAAACATTTACGAGTGGATGACTCCTTATTGACTACTTTTACTATTGAATAAAATGGAGGGTTTAATGTAAGAGATAGGCAAGCCGCGAGTAAAGTTCCATGTAAGCCTATCTGATTACTTTAGCAATATAATGCAGAATGTGCTCAGTTTATGCGGAAATATGAAGACTGCAATAACTTTGCTAATACCGGTAGGCATAACATTAAAAGATTCAGCGATAACGTATGATGTATTGTTCAGGGATTTTCTTAGTGGTATTCCTGTCTCGCTTGGTCATTCAAGAGATACGAGCAGATAGCATCGAGATTGGCAGCAATTATATTTTCTCTTTACCGGATAGTTTCTAATGAACCCCCCCCCCTATTCTGGGTCCGCCACTGGACCGAAATATATAGCGTGACTGGTAATTAGTAAACGATACTTAGACACATGATTGTACTCATGATAACAAACAACTTTCCCAAAGAAACACTTTTTTTATTTTACTTAGCACATGTGCCCATTATATTTAGTAAGTACATAACAAGAATAATACACCATCAGCTTTTATTTAATTTAGTTATTTATCCCTATTTGTTTCTTTGGGAACATGAGTACAAACAATCATGTGTCTAAGTATCGTCTACTAATTACCAGTCAACCTATATACTGATTTCAAATAACCAGACTTTAGTACAATTTCTTTTCGTTAATATACACCTCCATCTTTTAAAGTTTTATATCCAAATATTGCCTTGAAGATATTACTTTTAGTGATAAGGCTATCCATTGTAACACTTTTAACAAGCTATTACCAGTATTTATATACTCTGAGCTATTACCTATATTAGTTCGAGTCCAATCAAATCTCGCTTCTATATCACATCCATCCTGTTATCATAAAAAGGCCTCAGATATGATGGAGGTCATATTCAAGTGCACGACGCACTATGACAGCCACTCAAGTCGTTTAGATACCAACAATTACTTGCATAATTGCACGTTATTAGATTAGTCACCAATACCATAACACCACCAAGGCCGACTAGATTCATACACGTGTTTATACTAAATCCAGACTTGCTTAGTCTTAGTCCCTCCGTCTGACACTTGTTGAATCATAAATTTAAGGCATGCCTGTAAACAAGGAACACTGAAGATGCGTCAGCTTGCATTGTTTTAATAATAAATATGCATCGCCCCCTGAATCACTTGGGACAGTGCCAAATGACAATAATCCTTGTTGTTCGCCGAGCTAGTGGGTTAAGTGCTCATTGTTTTTTAAAACACTTAGGGTTTATTGTTGTTTGGGTAATGTGGGACGAGTAACGGGTGTTGTCATGTACTCGTACCTAGGTTTGAATCGGTACTTATGTAGGTATAATGCATAATGCATCTCCTTTGTTTCTTTATTACATTTGGGTCGTCTCGCTAATCACCGTTCTGGTACCATTAGTATGACAAACGGGTTGATGTCTTACATCTGCTATCTACCTTATTCTATTTAGAATATATAATGTCTTCCTGAGAAGCTAGGTTAAATAAGTATTCAGTCAGTCTCATTCAAAAACTAGACCAACATTTCTAAAGACAATGAATGTCATAGCATTTATTACAATTCCTTAACAATAAATACTTTCCTCGATTCCACTAAAACATTTCCAAATTAGGTAAATTGTATATCTATTTTACTATCCATTGTTTAGGGAAACGGTTTATCAATAAGACTATCTACAAAGAAAACGGTGTAATGTAAATATGGAGACATTGCCGAGACATAGCTTGTACGCATGTCTCCGCTAGCATTTTATCTGATGACGCCATTCTGCAAGACATATCGTTCCGATATTCTATATTCCTAACAATATTTGCGTTCAAAACAATCATTTTATACTCTTATTTTTATAGCAATAAGAGTTATGCATTAAAAACTGTTTGAACAAATGATTTTGTAGAGAAATACGCAGATAGTAAGAATGTGGTTTGCGTTGACACATTGCGTATCGTTGGTAGATCTTTCAAATTCTTTCACGTATTTTAGTAATTTGCATTTAACCTCCATTTAGAATATCGCATTAGCAATCTTACTGCTTGTACAGTCGTTTCCGTAGACATACTTTTTGTATATAGGATGTGTAAAATGTACCCTATAATGAAAATTTGATGTCTTATGTGAAGTGTGTTACATTTCGTACCACGCCGTTTGCTAGTTATTGTACTGACAAGGTTGCTTTATGAGATTTTGCTGCATTTTCCATGATATCAATAATATTAGAAATAATATCTCTCATAAATTTATCGTTAACTAAGAAATTAACTATAAGATTTCTGCTATTTGCTACCACATATTTCAAGATAGTAAGTAGGTATAGTATGCCATCCTATATAAGCAACTAACATGTAAGAAGTGAGATGATATTAACTTAGTGCAGTTGAGGTCAGGATTTCCTGTGGACGTTTAGATTTATGTAGGTAATCGATAACTGCGGTATGAAGGTAATGTGAATGCTTAATAAATGACACACGTGTAACTACATATTTCAAAAGGACGGACTGTAAATTAAATACAGTAAAATAATTTACAGGATAGTAAAATTAAATACGTACTTTACTTGCTTGATTACTTTATGTCTAGTAAAGGGTATGTGACTTATAGGACGGACTTTCTAACGACTGAATTTGAATTATGGAAATTTGGACTTAAAGCTTCAATTATTCAACTAAGAATCTTTCGGATTTTTCCGTACTTTCCAAAAGCATGCAGTTTGGAACATAGTTAAGTTTCCTTGATAATTTAGCATTGAATACATCCTACGTTGTTACGAGCGTAAAGTTATTAGCGAAAAAGAAAATGTAGAGCTCTTTTTTATGTGTTATGGGCTTGCGTTTGGCCTCCGACTGACCCCAGGAAGAGTTATGACGAAGTTGTAGCACGCTTACATAGATAATGCCTATTGGCTCTGGTCTTTAAGATATCTAGGTGTCGGGAAACACAGACCCTGGAAGAGAGTTCCACGCCTTTGCTGTTCACATAAGCGGGATGTCGACAACGTGTGGGTGGAAATTCTCCGGAGTCTTGTGGTTCGATGGAGAAATGGGAAAGGAGGAATTAAATTCAATAATTCTGTTCTGCTCTCGACCTAACGAACCTAACTGCATCTAACGAACAAACAACACTGCATTCTAGCTGAATATCTATCTATATACCGATTAAAAATCAATGTTTGTCTGATGACTATTCATCAAAAAAAGCAATGCGACGAAGTTGAGATGTATGCAAGCCGAGGATGGTTTCTGACATAGAAGATGCTACTCTTATTTAATTATTATAAATGTAAACCGGCCGTCAGTTTTCATCAGCAAACATTTTGATAGATACAAATAGGTCTGAGTTGTCACCGCTGCGCTGGACCATGGTCCTTTGAAGTGCATCCCGATGAAAGTTCGTTTAATATAATTTAATCAGGACGGTAGACTTCGCCAGCCTCATACTTTGTCTTCCCTTTGATCTATTGCATAAATATCACCATCTAGGAAATCATTATGGTTGTTTATGGTGTATTTAATCGTTTATAATGATACAATTTTGAGTTTTGCTGCATTTTGAGAACTATTATGACTGTTGATTATTTGTCAAGTTAATGAACCATTGGAAACCAAATGCGAGTGTTTGATGTCAATACGATGAAATCATCGTGTTTAACCTTTTAAAAAAGAATTGGTTCATTTTCTTAGAATATCGTTGAGTCTATGACATCTTGGAAACGAAGGCAGATTATTTAAAACTACGACGTCCCATCAATAATTCCTCTATGGCCTTGTATAACCGATAATAAGTATGTAATCGCGTATTCATGATTATGTAACATCTGTATTCCGAGCCGATACAACAACAGTTATTGATATTCAACATTTAAATTAAGAATAATATCTTCTTTGCATTCAAATATAGCTTCCTCAATTACAATTCAGCCCGCATATGCGTTCGGCATCGAATCAAGTACACAATCGGCAATCGGATAATCGCTAGCATCGATACAAAGACTCCAGATATCGATCTCGATCGGTCCATTCCGATGCATCGATACGCATTGCAATCCGACGTTGACAAATTGCATCTTAAAGAACTTTATGGTCGACAAATTGAGGCTACTTGAATTTATGGTGGGGATTCCTACAGAAGGCGAATTCTCTAGATAAGGCTATCGATTTTTTCGTATCGAGTCGATATCGATCTATGTACATACCCTTGTAAGTAAATTAATAGTCGCTCCAAGAACTTGATTCGGTAAAATGTGGGCTCGTTAAAATTAAAAGAGTAATAAATTGAGTTGATTGTGCGCGCGCTCTGGATGGTAATTATGATATTTTTAACAAAATCTCGACTCGAAATGTGTTAAAATCTTTTATCATCGTCACCATTACACGTCGAAGTTATGTTATGTATGCTAATTATTATTGAAAAGTTGTTTGTTGTCATGACTACAATCATATGTTTAAGTATCGTTTACTAATTACCAGTCACCCTATATAACTACATACATCAAATTCATATTACCTATGTTAGCAAAAAGACTTATGAGCTAAGTTAGTGATGTCAACAGCAGGTTGACCACTAGCCTACCTCCACCAATCCGCAGTGGGCATGCGTGGTGGAGTATTGGCCATTCCCTTTCACTTTCATTTGTGAAAGGAGGCCTGTGCTCAGCAGTGGGACATTATAGGCTGATGATGATGATGATGATGTAGTTAGTGATGAGAATGGTACACAGTCCGATTTAACACTTGTAGTTTTGGAGGATGCTATTGGGACCAAATCAAACCCTGTGCTTGGAGGCTATACTTTTCCGGATCATGGCATGAAAGCCGTCGATACGTGCCTCAAACATACCTGATGCACTGCAATGGCGACGGAGCCCCATCAGCATCCTGAAAGCATGTATACTGGACAAGCAGAGAGTTGAAGGCCCATATAATTGGTCTATAGGTTGCACGTATAGAATGACTGGCAGTAAACCCGGAAAAGTGTAGATTTAATATCCATCGTACAGCGCAATAAAATAAACTACATAACATTTTAGCCATTATCTTAACAGAATTAATTAACTATATGGCATAGACAAGTAATGAAACTCGAGAGAGCTTGAAAGGTTGTATAGTAATATTTTTCGAGTCCAAGAAACCGGGCAGTAAAGTCACTGACACCACATTAAAACCGACCGTTATCTCATAACGACGTTTTTGGCACTACACTTTTATGTACATAGACACAGTAAACGCATTAACATGTACAGTAAGTAAATAAGCTTCCACACATCAGGTTAGGCGGAGCGTGCGCAGTGCAAGATCACACGCGCCGCTATCTGCGATCAAAGACGCCGCGGCCTTTCGGCGATCGTGCCGACATCGGCTCTCGTCGGACAACGTCGGGCATAGTCTTGAGTTACACTTGACATACCAACTTATGTGTGATACTGTTTTCATCTTTGAAATAGGATATCTAGGCTGGAAGTAATTTGTTCGTTTCGGAGTCTTTGTGGTTTAGGGTTTCTAACTAGTGAGTTTATTGCAAGTGAGTTTAACTAAAGAGACGAGATTTGTTTTACTGAGGGAAAGTAAGACTGATGCCATAAGAACTGGACAAAGTTTTCTGCAATACTTGTCTGTCTTTTTGCTTGATTCAATAGGGATGTGGCCTGGGTCATCATCATCATATCTGCCTAGGGATGTCCACTGCTGAATATAGCAGCGTTGCCAGAGTGACTTCACGATAGAATACGCACAGCACCTAAAAATAGTACGAAACTTAACTTTTGAGTACGCAGTGAATAAAAAATTATTTAAGTAATTTCTCAGATAAAGTAAGTTTATTAATTGGATTTTGTAAGTGCTGTTTGCACACCGAAACCGAAGAAACCACGAAATAACAAAAACAAACCAGCGAAACCACAAATGGTAACACAGAATGATGAATCATAGGACGAAACATGGAATACAAAAGAAACAAACTGGGGCGCTAGTGCTCATTTTGTGCTGAAACTTGCTTTACAGAAAATAAAATTATTAAACTTTTTTATTTTGATTTTGAAAATTAGTATTTTTTGGCTTAAAAATGAGGAGTTTTCTTAAGATACCTGTATGGTCAAAATACCTGTCAAATTGTGTTACTTAAGGTTCAAATTGGTTCGAATTATCAACAGTTCGACAGGTATTTTGTTCATAGAGGTATCATAAGAAAACTCGTCATAAAATAGTACGCAAATTGGCGGAGAGTACCTGAGAACGCTAACTAATGAAATAGTACGCAATGCGTACTAATGCGTACCCTAATGGCAACGCTGGAATATAAGCCTCCCCCACTAACTTCCACCTGGAACGGTTTTGGGCCGCTTGCATTCAGCGACTCTGACCAGGTCGTCACGCTCGGCGCGCACCAGTACGTGGTCGCCACTCGAGATCCTTCCTTCCCCATCAGTTATCGGTTCTTCGAGCGATGTGGCCTGCCCATTGCCACTTCAACTTGCTAACTCTATGAGCTATACCGGTAATTTTTGTTCGTCTACGAATGACCTCGGTCCGGACCCTGTCACGTTGAGAAATTCTGAGCATAGCTCGTTCCATAGCTCGCTGAGTGACTCTGAGCTTATTTGTGTGGCCTGTGGCCTGGGTAAAAATTAGTAATTAGTCTGTCAGTTAGATTATCAAAAAATTATGGACACGTCTATTTGATTTAACAAAAAAATAAAAAATTACAACGACAAAGCGCGTCACTTGTTTGTGAAAAGTGTACCATGGCGTGACGTCACGCGGAACTTCAACATTATTTGTTTGATAAATCTAACTGACATACTAAATAGATTTGTCAGGTCGCTAGCCTATTGGATTCAGCAGCTTTCTGCGAGTCCATCTGGTCATTAGCGTTCCTGGTGGAAAGGTGGTTAGTATTTCAAAGTGGACAAAACGTTGGTAATTCTTTGGGAATTGAAGGAGGTGGTAACTTTTAGGTACCGTTAAGTGGTCATTTCATTTTCTGACTTAAAAAATACACAATGTCCTCTACTTTATTTTTAGTTCCAAGATTATAATATTCATGATGTAGACTTCTCCAGTTTCTCGCCAGCGATTAAGATAATCATGATGCGGCCCTTATGTGTAACGCAAAGCCTCTGCATCGGTGTTTTAACTGTAGCACTATTCAAGGATTCTTGAGCGTAGCTAAGACCTGAAAATTGGAAAAATACATAATTAGTTTTAGAAGAAATCTAATCTATATTTTATGTCTATAATAAAAATACCTGTCTGATAGATATAACAACCTACACCGCTGTGGTTACAAACTTGAATGAAAGATTCCTTTTACGACTTTGGCATACACTAAGAAAGTTTTTTTGGAAATACGGTTTGAATTTCCAAAAACAATTTATCGGAGTAAAATAGGAGTGAAAACGGGGAATGGAAAACTCGTTATTGACGTGTAAATATAACTTACAAAAGTAACCAATAATGGTGACACTATCAATAACTATCACTTTTCATATTTACACCCGCATTCCCGAGGGATCGTATGTTTTTCCGGGATCAAAAGTATCATATGTGTTAATCCAGAACATATTCTATCTGTGTGCCAAATTTCATTCAAATCCATTCAGTAGTTTTTGCGTTAAAGAGTAACAAACATACACACAAACTTTCGCGTTTATAATTAGTAAGGACTTCACAAATAATACCGGCCCTTAAACTGTTATTCTAACTAAATGCCGAGGACATTTTAATATAAACCTAATGTTCTTGGCGTAATAGAGCGTGTTTCTAGATATAAATGGAAAATTGTAGCCTGTTATATAGGCTGTAGCGAACTGTCAGATCTGTGGAAGGCTTGACAGAAAATAATCATAAGTGTCGTGGTTACTGTTATGCGCATAAATCAGGCCACCTCGGTGACCGTGCCTTTCACGACAGTTACTTATCATCAGGAAATAATCTCGGTAGAGATTTGAATTCAAGAAACATTAAGACTTTTTAAAGCATATTTTGACGGATTTATCTCATAGCTATCAACTTTATTTTCACAATTTAGCGTACGGAAAATAACACGTAATAATTTATAAGTTCTGTAAGCGATTTATTGCATACAAGATTTCTTTGTACTGGATATTGCATGTAAAATTTTGGCATTATAATTTATCATCATCATCAGCCTATAATGTCCCACTGCTGAGCACAGGCCTCCTCTCACAAATGAAGGTGAAAGGGAATGGGCAATACTCCACCACGCGTGCACACTGCGGATCGGTGGAGGTAGGCTAGTGGTCAACCTACTGTTGGAATTTTTCAAACGCCTAGGAGGCATCCAACTAGCTTAACGACTATCACAATTAAGTGATAACCGGGACCAACGGCTTTACATGCCTTCCGAAGCACGGAAACGCTCGATTTGAAATACCACAAGGCGGTCACCCATCCAAGTACCGACCACGACAGGCGTAGCTTAACTTTGCCGATCGATTAAGAACGGCTAATCATGCTACACCACGAGCGCTTCTATATAATTTATCAATAACTTTAAATAAGTTTCGACATTCTTATATACACCCTGTATAGTAGTGATAATGGTAATAGTTACTTGGAAGTTTCCATTGATTGACACCGTAATACCTAGCTTAGTTGTCGACTAGCAACACTATCCTTCCAATGAGTGAAGGACAGCATCATAAACCAGCACGATGACTGCAAATGGGCTTCGTTGATTGGTCTACTTTTCAAATTCACATTCCATTAGCCAATGAGAGCGTTGAGTGGCAGACCCCTGCGGTTTTATGTAAGGTCTATATCTCGGTTCTAATGAATCAGTTCTAATGGAAACGTTTCCATTTTGTCTATTAATTTATTTTAGACACGGTCGGTATTATACGTTTCATACATGGCTTTGCAGATGTAGTTGACATATATGGCAATATAATAGAAAAAATGGCTAAAAATAGAAGTGCTATTCCAGAATATTGATTGTTAAATTATAAAAAAAAATATAGGTAAAAATAAAAAACAGTTCTTTTTGAAACCTATTTGTTTCCGCAAAAGATTTCCTTAATTCATCAAACTTGAATACTTTCTTTCCCAATCTTTCTTTCAAAAAAGCTTTCAAATACCTATAGATGGAGACTTCAGTACCTAGCTTTCATCTTAATTGAGCCCTCATACACTGAAAAACATAACACTCCTTCCGGGTCAGTCGGGTAAAAAAATGGACTACAAGTAACACAAAATTTGACGACCAATAACCTAAACATCGACTTGCGAACAGTGGCGTAACTATACCATCTGGGGCCCTATCAGTAAAAATCGGCACGTTGTACTCAGTTTAATTTTAATAAACTTCGAGATTTTCAGCGTACTCAATTACATCTCTAAAAATGAATCAACATCTTTTTGTTTAGGTTGGTTAAAATGCTTAACGATTAACTTGAAATTGTATTATGGTCTTTAGTTGTCTCACTTTGGATTTTAAGCAGAACTTTTAAAAACATACTTTTCAAATAAAATTAAATACTCAGGTACAATGTAAAAAAATATTTTTGAGTTAGCGGCCTCTTGGGCCGGGGCCCTCTTGGGTCGGGGGCCCGTGGCATTTTGCCAGTCCCGCCACCCTATTGTTACGCCACTGCTTGCGAACTAAACTTACCAGTAACAAAACTAGTTTTTGTACGTTACTAAATTATTTGATTAAAAGTTAGTTTCTCGACGAGTAAGGTTAGATTCCCGACAACAAAACGTCAACTTAGGTACATAACTATACTTTATTTCACATAGGATGAGTCGTCAAGGTCAAGGGTTTTTTACCAATATCTAGTGAAATTCCATTTGATTACTCTGAAATAGTACTCACAATATTTCATGAAACCTCGATCTATCATAGTATTCCTTTATTATATCGAAATGAAATTATCCATTGAGAAATCTAATAAAATACCATGTGTCACCGAACTCATGCTATTTGAAATTTACTATAGTTTTGTAAATAATTTGTTCAGTGTAAATAGAATAAATGTATTTTTGTATGTTCTAGAAGATTTTTCTGGTCTTCTTTAGAAAGGTATTCTTATAAGGATTTAGATGGCTTTTACACCTTAATGTAGGTCTTTAACTTCGATAAAAAAAAAAAACCTAATATTCTGCGCGTTTTGTTAACCGTGGGAATCCAAAGCACGACCTCGATCTAAACCCTGCATTAAAGCCACTAAATTAATAAGTTAATACACTGTGTGACCCTTGAAGCTATGCAGCCTTGATTAAGATTGATCGTTTCACACACCTGTATCGATCACACGAGATATATCTAATAAATAAAGTATTGTATATTTTTACTATTACGCGAACTGAACGAGTCAAATAAAAATATGTAGTAAATGCCATAACTTCAGATAAAACTGACAAATGACGAATAAAAGTTGCACATACTGTAATATTTACGATGGTATTTTATGTCATATTTATCTTCGAGTGTCGATATTAAAAATGGTTATGAATTCTTATGTCATTTTGATGGTAATGGATGTGGATTTTCCTTGGTCTTTATATATCGTTAATACGGCTCCTGCTTTATTAATATGTAATGTAGGTAATACTTTATTTATAATCACTGTTGCATATTGTATGGAATTCCAATAATGCGGTCGCTGGGATATGAGTTGAACGTTGTTCTTTAGTATAACCTCAGAGTATATAAATACTACGTACAAGTATAACTATCTTTGACTTTTCCAAATGGAGGCTACTTTAATAAATTATTCATATAGATCTGGAATATGCAGGTTGTCAGAATAAATTGCACGAAATTTGACATTGAGATGACTGATTTAAGGTTGTTAGGAATAAATGAGAATACTAATAAAAGTTGTATGATGACAAAATTACCAACTTTTAATGTAAGATTATCGAAGAAATGGTGAATACATTTAAAAAAACTAACAAAAGATCAATCTTGTAAGCAACATAAGATTTGCGAACGATATTGTAATTTTTGCCAAAAGACATCAAATTACAGATTATCTTCAACAAGAAAGCAGGAAAGTACTACAACTACGTGGAGCCCAAGACATGCTAAAGGTAGATATACTACTAGATGGAGAGATGAACTCAGTTACGATGGTCGACGATGGCACGGTTCAGCAAAAGACAAAAGAGAGTGGACGTAGAACGGGGAGTTTGTAGTCATATTGTTCACGTTCATAAGTGCCTTATCAGAGCCATTGAATTGAATAAATACTTTTTGATTTTTATTTTGCCCGATAATGGGATGAATTATAATCAATACTACTATAATAAAGCGGAAGAGATTTTTTGTTTGTTTGTTTAAACGGGCTAATCTCTGAAAGTACTAGTCGGATTCGAAAAATTATTTCACTGATAGGAAGCATTATCCCCGAGTATTATAGGCCACTTTTTATCACGGGAACGCGGGTTAAAGAATAAGGCGCCGATCCCACAAAGAAGAGTTCTAGAGTTCTGCGTTCCAAGTACTGCATTCCGCATTGACTGTAAGCTATGTGGGGCCTTTGAAAGTAAAAAAAATGTACGATGTGCGATCAGTAGCGAATATTGCAGAACTCTAGACTGCTTGCTGTGTGCACAATAGTCAACACGGAATGCAGAACTCGGAACTCGGAACTCTAGAACTCTCTCTGTGGGATCGGTTTCTAAGTAAATTATAGATTCTTTTTACTACACAAAGAAAGGTTTAGCACACCTTTTTATGGAACCCTGAACCTTTTTTTTTACTGTTTATAGGCCTGTGTTTGACCGCAATCTCACCATAGTAAGTGATGATGTGGCCGAAGGTGGTAAGCACACAAAGCCTAGAAGGAACTGGCTCTCAAGTGCAACTGTCGGAACATACCGAAAGGTGCTTGGCGACAGATTTTCAACTTGAGGGTGGTAGCCAGCCAGGCGGGTACTACAAAGTACCCTACCACCGTGATATGGTTTCCTCACGATGTTTTCCTTCACCGAAAGCTCAAGCTCATTGTAGGATTCGAACCCGGGACCTTCGTCTCGGCATCCCACGTCACTACCACTGAGCTACCTAACAATATCTATTGACATGTGACTATGAATCAACACTAATGAATCATAATGCAATATCGTGACCACAAAGTCCTTTATATGCACAAATTTCTCATAATACTAATTATTCTCCTGCAATCGATAACCAATTTTATACCAACGTAATAAAGTAAAAACTTGAAGCTTCAATAAAAATGTTAATAATTTATAAATGGTGTAATTTTTAGACACTTATTAGGTATTGTGGTTAATTTATCCTCTTTGTTTGTGTCAGGAATGAGTAATTCTTCTTTGTCCGATACGGTTACGTGTTTGTTTGCTTGTATGTTTAGTTAATATTCATGTTATGTAAATATAGTCAATTACTTACTTCTTAATCTTTCATGGAGGCTCATATTTGCATAGTTATAATGATATACAACAAACACTTTTGTAATAAGAAGGACAATTGGTAAAACTAGTGATGTAAATACACGTCAACTAACTACAATTTGCTTCTAGGTCGCTATGAAGGAAGACAGCTCAGTGGTAGAGACGAAGGACTTGGGTTCAAATCCTACAATGAAGGAAAACATCGTGAGGAAACCATAGCACGGTAGTAGGGTACTTTGTATTACCCACCTGTCTGGCTACCACCCTCAAGATGAAAATCTTTCGCCAAGCACCTATCGGTGCGTTCCGACAGCTGCACTTGAGAGCCAGTTCACGTTCATCACTGACCATGTTGAGATTGTGATTGAACATAGGCCTATACATAAAAAAGCTCTTGTTTATTCTGGTCTTTTGGGCAGAACCTCATAAGGGATAAAATGCTGCTACGCAACCATTGGCAAGCTTCTCAGAGGCTACCAGAGCACCTATAGTCTCAATAATAATTATAAAAAAAAATGTTTGTGGTTTTCATAAGATAAGAAGCTGGAGTAGAGTAAATTTGAACGTTCGTAAGTTCCATTATTGAATATTTTTTTTTATTCTACTAAGGTGGCAAGCAAGTATACGGCCCGCCTGATGGTAAGCGGTTACCGTAGCCTATGGACGCTTGCAACACCAGGGGTATCACTCGCGCGTTGCCGACCCTGAAGAAACCTATTCACACCCTTCTTGAAGAACCCCAAGCTGTACTCCATTGGGAAAACCGCGGCGGGGAGCTCATTCCACAGTCCGAGCGTCCGCGGAAGAAAACTTCTTTGAGCTCGCACAGTTCGAAACAATTCTGGAACATCTTTTGAGTTTGTTAACCGTGGTTCCATATAATAGGTTACTATGTTAAACAATGAAACAAGCATGCTTAAGTATTATAGATGTAATATTTATATTTAATGGGAGTAATAATAAATAAACAGCTACTGCTCTACATACTGCAACTGTACAAAAAATACAAATTAGACAAATTTGTTGCGCTGCGTAATTGAAAAGGTATTTCCGATACTGAACCGTTAAATCGATGGATTCATTCATATAATTTTCTTTAATCGAATATGTTGATCGGCCATGAATCGTGTCAAATGCGATTAGGAGCGAGCGTCCCTAACGAACTAAAGGCTCATGGTGCTTAGCTTACATACTTGGCCAAAACATTAATAAAAAGGGTTTACTATCGATACACTTTGATGGCTATAGCTTATTGATTATTAATATAGGTTTTTTACAGGAATCGTACATCGCTTTGCAGTTCTCTCATTATTAAATCAGCTAAAACAAAGCACGATCTGCAAGCTCTGTCAAATTGTGTAGTTTGCAGCAAATGAGGTCCTTTTCTTACGTCAAAAGGGTGGCAAGCAGGCACACGGTCCTTCATATGGGAAGTGGCTACTGTTATCTATGATAATTGGTAGTAATACTACAGTAATTGCTGGTTTTTTTTGTGCAGCAGGTGCTTGGCGAAAGATTTTCGACTTTGGGGTGGTGCCACAATTTTTCTCACGATATTCACGACCCTGGCAAATAAGGATTACTAATGGATTCTTGCACTTCATGAAACAGAAATCAAGTTCATCGCTTATAACCTATAATATATTCTTTGGATAATTAGCTTCAAAATTATTGCTGTTCACAATTAAATGTTGTGGTCCTGTGCGAATGTAAGGTTGACAGAGCTCATAGGGATGGGTCGGTAACGTGTGAGTGATGCCCCGTATATTGCAGGCGTCCCTATGGCTACGGTAACCGCTTACCATTAGGCGAGCCGTACGCTTGATTGCCGACTTCGTCGTATAAAAACGAAAAAAAAAACTTGTATCATTCGGGAATCGATTTCAAGTTTTTTTCGAATTAGTTTCAAATGATTGAAAAAGAAAATACAATGTAACAGACAAATGAAATGACTGATTTTATAGATATTGTTTGTCATCTTACAACTGCAGTAATTTTATTTAATTGACAGTAAGTTTTTTCATAAGCTCGAGTTGGCCACGTTACTTATCAGTAGCGAGCAGTAATAGTTATGGCTTGGCCATGATATGTTATAATAACTCTCATAACTCGATCCGGCCTGGTCCAGGACATGTCGGCATTCAAACCACTCAACCTTAGAAACCATCTACGCATAGGCATCAATTACAACGTGAAATTTAAATCGTTCTTGTTACAAACCACTAATATGTCTTAATTGGTTCAAAGTTACAATTAAAAGCAAGATAACATTCTTTTACCCTCTTTGTACGCTTACTAGAAGTTTATTAGTGCAACTTCCCGAACTTTTAATTATATTTTATTACCTAAATATAGGGCTTGGAGCCGCTTCCATTAATATAAAAATAATAGCGTAGCATCAACGTCTATTACAGAATTTGATAAGAAAGAGCGCCCATTAATAACGAAATTAAAATTAGTTTTCCTTGTTAATAACTTTAAACATAAAACGGAAATAAAGATGGCGCGCTAGACACTAATGGGTAACAAAACAATTCGTTTTGGAGGGAAATGATATAATAAACATCGCGCTATACGTTCTGAATATATCCGAAAATATCCGAAAACGGGTGTCGTTGTGATACGACACGCGCGTTATTTCTCTTGGGAAATATGTTGAGTGTTGCCACACCTTGGGTGGCGTCGGGCCATCTGTAATTTATTAACAGGTTAAATTTCTAATTAAACCCCGCCCATGTTTTTAATATCTATCCGCGGTGAACGTTTCGCCTTTGTGTCAAGTACTGTCAGACTGTCTGTTTGGGTGGTTTATGTTTGTTTTACAACGATTGCCCGCTTTGGACACCGGCCGCTACGAGTTTGTGATTACAGCTGAATTGTTGCCATCGTATTCAGCTATCTTAATGATATAACCTGCAATAATGTACTTGATTTAGTGGGTTGAAATAGTGAAATACACAGACTAGGAATTTCTTAAAGTAAATTGATTGTGTAACACAATTAATAGTTGCATGATGTTGGAATACGGCGATCAAATGAATTTGAATTAGGGTTTCTGTAATCCGTCTTTTATAAAACACTTCAGTGCTTTTATAAAGTCGATACTGGTACCTTACTTTTATTAATTATAGACTAACGAAGAGACTATCTGTATAATATACAGGGTGTATTTCGCATGGTAACGCAAACTTCGCGAAAAGGCTACACCTAATGCCACTAATCAAATTGTGAAAGTCATTCACCTCGCTAATGATCGGTTATAGAAATTGACATTTTCGAGCGCGCAATGTATTGTGAACACCGCGATTTAAACGCGCGATAACGTTGTGCCTACGTAGTATGTCGCTGACTGCAGGCGAATATCGCCATAAGACACCGTTTCTAGTTTTATTTACATTGCTACTTTTAGTGAAAGTAATGAATTAATAACTTATTTATTTTAAATCTCTTTCGGTTAGGTAAGAATAACGATTATGAACAGTCTAAAGTAAAAAAAAAACAATTTAAAAAAAAAAATTGGGAAAAACCGACGAAAATTCTAATATGGGGGGTCCAGAATCATGTCCTGGACCCATGGTATCCGTTTGTGCGGCGATGTCCCTTACACGCTGTATATTATACAGATAGTCTCTTCGTTCAGATTCAGATTCTTTATTTTAGCAAGAACATGGTATTCATATTATAGATGTTATCTTTAATATTATAACATTTAAATAACATATTCTGCCACAGGGGCGTGCAAAAGTAAATACAATAAAATATTCATTACATTAATAGATACTATAAAAATATCATAATCCATATATACACTTAACAAACACTTTTGGAGAACTTAACAATAACAAATAAATAATTGCACGAAGAATAATTAATATAATATTTAAATCCCTCAAAAATAATCATTATAATTTATTTACAATAATTTGATTAATAAATTACCACTTTTTTATTGTAAAATCATCAATTGTATAAAATATATTAACACCCAGCCACTCTCGCTGTCTCAAATTGGAAAAAAAATGTGGATACGCAATACCATTTTTCTGTCCGCAGTACTTACCATAACCGCATACAAGTTATGGAGTGTTATCGAAACATTTATCTGGTATAGTGTGTAATTACCGTAAGAGTGGGGTACTATGCTACGAGAAACACCACACCCAAGTACCTATCGCTTCCCAGTATCACTCATGTACGGCACAGACGAACAAACGTTTATTTCACGTACACGCAATGATAATTGTGTGGATAACCAGCCTCTCCGAAGTCTTTCGTAATTATGTCAGAATAAGTTATTCGTATTGGATAATAATGGTACACGATAATGGGCGGTTTAAGTAATATTGTGCATTGAAATGGGATTTACTTGTTTTGATATTTATTAGTGGCTGACAGTAATGACGTTTGTGTTGCCAACGCAATGCTGGGATATGGCAGCACTTGACTCCGTTCATTTTATTGGTGATGACTTTGTTGCATTTATATAATGCTACACAAACCCTATAATACTTATCGTAGTGCTGTCGGGGCAATAATTCTGATCTGCGATACACAGATAAGAAGTTGACAGTAGATTATAGATTTTGTTTGCATTAAGAAATAGCATTTTTCAGTTTATTCGATACGACAGACGATTTATTGACCTTATTTACTTAAATGAGATTAACATAATTTTCACGTAGGTTTAGCTCACGAATTGAATCTTGACCCCCTACAACACGCCAACGATCCACTTATCAAACAAATGTGTTGATTATTTGACTCAAATACCGCTCAAAGCTTAGCTCAAAGGCTGGCAATGTCAACAAATACAATCGATTTCAATATGCCAGTAATTCATGAGTGTTTACTTTGCCCGCTTTGGCACACTTGACGCGGTCAGGTAAGCACAAAATGCGGATAAAGAGCTCAATGCTCATGTAACTGGTACAACACTATTTGATATAGAAATAGGTCAGGCCACACACTGAGAAGAGCATGGTAAATCTGGTTGTTAATTAAATGTAGGTTATGAAGTGTCAACGGATGTTTGGATTATTTAATGTGAATAATGCGTTCACTTTAAATGAAGTTAATTAAGAATTTAGGATGTGGAAAGATGTTATGTTTTAGGGTTTAAGTTCTATATTTGAACTTTCGGTTGCTGACAGGTTATTTTAATATACTCATTCTGTAAAAAAATCAAGTGTCTACCTAATACAGTTCACTGACAGGCAAACGGACGGACGGATGGATGGACGGACGGACGGATGGATGGACGGACGGACGGACAGCGGAGGCTTAGTAATCCCTGGTATTGTTGGCACCCTTTGGGTAAGAAACCCTAAAAAACAGAAAATAAAAATATCTATGAAATTAAAAATCAGAGCATAGATGTGAATAAAGCTTGCAAAATGAGGAGGTAATCTCATCATAAGAGATACTATTATCATAGAATAAATAATTAAAAACAAGTACTATTATGAATTTATTGAAAATAAATTAGGTAAATATTTATTTAAATCGTACCCACGAAAATATCGGATACCTACATTTTATTCCGGGAAAAAATATCTCGGGACTGCGTGTTTTAACCACGTTATGTAGGTAAGTGCTTATTTCAATGATTCTGTTGGCTTAATTATACAAACAAGATATTAAATATTTGTATTCCTATGTAATAAATAAAGTTCATTCCACACAACACCAACTAAATTAGATCCGAAATAATTTTCGAATAACAATAAATCAAATTATTTCGAAATACGCTGGCTGCTAAGCGATTGATATCGACAAAGGTTATGGTACCAAACGACGTGTCAAAGGTGGAATTTATGTTTGTTGCTCAAGTTTTCTGAGTGGGATGTGACTTGTGTTGGCTAAGCGGGGCGTTGCGGTGGCGTGCATGTTGGCGTTTATAACGTGTGGGTCGGTAGGGTTGACACGTGCTGATGATGGGACTTGACTTTCAAGTTCCATCAAGATGTTAATAAGGCATGTCACAATAATTGTTTGCTGCCTTAGTAGGTAAATATAAACAAAAAAAAAAACAAATTCACCTAGCAAGGATTCAGCCTAGAGCCCTACCTATTTAGATAAAACCTGTAAAAACAAAACAGAATACAATATAATGATAATTAAAAGATCATTGTACGCTGTACCTACATTACTTTGAAGTGTCATTTTAAAAAGCTACATAACATGTTCTAAATCCAAAAAACTAATCATCGCATCTAAAATCTTCAAGTTAAATGCTCAATTACTTATAGGTATGAATTATTTGATAACGAGATATCATAGCTACTTTTTATGTCCATGCATTTCACATTAAAGTAAACTTTGACAACCCTAGCATCTTCCCGGGAACGAATTGTGAGACGTAGGTGGAACGCGACTCTTGCATTAATTGATTACGATTCACGAAGCCTCCGGTGTTACAATCGGCGAGAGGTGACAATTAGCTTTGTTTTATTGTTTCTACTACGTGGTAAAGAGACCACGGCTTCATGTTCTTTAATCGAATACCTTCCTTAAACCAACGTTGTAAAGTTAAACTTTCTACGAGGGATTGTAGAGCAATCTCGATCGCACTTCATAGTACTTTATGTGTATGCAAATACAGATTATAATTGAAAGTAGGACTTTCTTATTGCAGAAGTTATGTTTTGGATGATATTTGCTTAGCATGGCGCAAGATTGGTGCGAATAAAGTATATAAGTAAATCTAGTGGGTAAAAGTACCACTAAAATACCAGTAAACCCGCATTTTCTTTAGGAACTAAACGATAGAAAGTTTCGACTTTTAGTCTTTTGTTATTACTTTGGAATACGTTGCGATTTCAGGTATTCTTCTTCTTTGAAATTCAAAAGCGATTTTCTCTCACTGTATAGATTCAAATATTCAAATATTACACAAATCATAAGGTAAGTTCACCAGAGCTCATTGAGGAGGGGGGAAAGGTCGGTAACTCGTGAGCGATGCTTCATGTTTTGCAAGCGTCCATATGGCTACGGTGACCGCTTACCATCAGGCGGCCCGTATGCTTGTATTCCTATTTCAACTTGGCAAAGGTTGATTTTCCTTCTATAGTTAATTGCTTATGGAGAATAAGCTAACACCTCCCTAACGGTGGTTATCCAATGTCCAATATTTCTGTCTCAATATAATTTTCACTTGACATGAACTCTACCACGGAAAACTTGTGTCGATCTCACTTTATTCGATTCTAGTTACGCTATGAAACAGACGTCTAACCCCCTAACTTACGCTATCTAATAGGTACTGATTAAACGGTCACATAAATAATGTCACATTATTTGACAATGACAGTAAGGTGACTTTATTTACGTGACCGTGTCTTTTATGGTAATTACTAACCCCTGTGACCGTTTCTTATCTTCCCAATTATCCGGAATAGAATTTAAGTATCAATCGTGGATTTACGTGTAATGTAGCCATTGAGGCGCGGCGACAATTTCTTGTTTAGTACCCAAATCGGCCCGACTCGATGCTATCAACAACACGACGTGAAGCGGTTCGGAGGGATATAGACATAACTAGTTGTTTTCGATTGTGTTCTATTCTATTCGAGAAATAGGTGAGTTGGAGGTCAAAGTATGAATTAATTAACTGGGAAAGTTACTGCTGTAATCTGTTGGTAAAGCGGTCAGAAAAGCGCCTTCGAAAGTATTCATGGTAAAATGGTTTTTAAAATTCAAGTTATATTCAAAATTATTTTTTGCTTTTCAGTTTTTTCCGTGGTTTATTTTTTTTGTTAAAAAGTTAATATTTTTTAATTTTTTGTGGCTATAATCTACTAATGAGTACATGCTTAATTTTTGATGTAATACACAAATCAGCATTAAAATCTGTGAGTGAACAATAAATCACCCCTATTTTCCCACCCTTAGGGTAGGTTTTTTGTACCCAAAAAACGGAGGAGGTTTACAAGTCGACGCGTATATATATATTTTTTTTATGTATAATCACGCTTTGCTTTGATTGACATTGATAATTCTTTTTTTAATGGATAGGGTATACCTCGAAGGTGGTCCCATATAAATTTGGATACAAAAAACCTACCCTAAGGGTGGGAAAATAGGGGTGATTTATTGTTCACTCACAGATTTTAATGCTGAGTTGTGTATTATATCAAAAGATATCAAAAATTAAGCATGTAGTTATTAGTAGATTATAGACACAAAAAATGATAAAATAAAAACTTTTTAACAAAAAAATTAAACCACCGAAAAAACTGAAAAGCAAAAAATAATTTTGAATATAACTTGAATTTTATAAGGTTTTGCAGTCGGGGATAAATAAACAAATATTACAAAAAAAATGCATACCTACGTAGGTTATTGGTTTATCCCCGATTGCAAAACCTTATAAAATTCAAGTTATATTCAAAATAATTTTTTGCTTTTCAGTTTTTTCGGTGGTTTAATTTTTTTGTTAAAAAGTTTTTTTTTTAAAAAAAACCTCTCTGGAACTCAGCTTCTCTCTCGTGCTTCGGCGAATTGAAATGAACATAAAATTCCATAATCAAAAACTGTAAATCTCGAAAGTATGCGGTTATAATGACAGAACAGTTTGTTGTCGAAACACGATTCGTGAACCAATGATACGAGTTATTAGTGGACTTCGCACGATCCTGTGGGGTTAACGAGTAGCCCATTCAGTGTTTTCGTCAGATGTTTTGTAACTTTGAACCCATACGAACATTCTCCGGCCGTATTATGCCGCGTTGAGCGATTTTAACTTAATGGACACTATGCATGACATTTAAGGGCGATTGCACAATGTTATATTAAATTTTGACGCAGAGTTAAAGTTTAATTATACGTTAGTTGTTAGACACGGGTCTGTCTACGTTACCTACTTGAAAAACTTCGATTTTATTGTTTCACGTTATGAAGTTACATCTTAAAAGAAGATTAATGCATATGTATGATGATAAATACATGTTAGTTACATAAAGAAATAAATCATTAATCAATAGATATATCAACATTGTCCTTTACATCTCTAATTTAAATAAATATCTTTGAATATGAAAAGGTTACCCCAAGTCACAGATATACATCTAAATAGATGACGCGAGTGTATGTACTTCGCGTGTCAAAATCTGTGCATAAATGGGGCACAATGTTCTTCTTTTGAAACTGTTTCGCGTGGACAGGGAACTCGCATAAGGCTGCATTCCACCAGAGATGTGTAGCGAGGGATATGTTTAGCTCACAAAATCGAATGCCAGCCTAACTAAATCAATCTTGTGACATTATGGTAGGTACAAAATATGTTACACGCTTGGTTTTCATACGGTCCATCCGTGACTTGCGTTACCTATTTAGATTTATGTCTGTGCTCTGAGTAATAAAACAAAAAATCTCACAATTAATAAAAATATTTTTTTTTACTTTGTAGTTACATAGACTTAGGATTTCGCTACGCTAACAATTTCTTTGGGTAGTTATATTACTATCATGCTGATAAATAAAACGTTAAAAAGTTTATTTATTGCTTATTTTTCGGAAGCAATACAAAATAATTCTTTGACATACTGCGGCACTTATGGCTTCTAGCACAATTGTGAATAAATTAAGATTATACCAAAAATATAACGCACGCAACATGAGATCCGGAATTAATAAACTAAATTATAAATGAATAATTAAACAAAAGGTACTCTACTGTTAGTATTGAGTGAAATAAAAAGAAAGTCCATATAAAACGCTATTGCCTTTACACATCTAACTAGACCCCTCAAACAAGGTAATTTCGACGTTATAGTTTATGGAATAGAGATCATGTCAAGGGTCGAGCTATTTGGCGTTGAGTGAAATAGTATGGTGACATGAAACTGTGAATTCTCGCACGAAGGTGAAATATTTCTCATGAACGACATAACACCTCATTTCACTGGTCATCCATCACGCTTGGAACGTGAAGTGCGTGATTGTAGTGTTGTGCATTTTTTAAATAAAATATCGATTATTTAATTGAATTACGAATTACAGTAGTACCCAACTGATATGGCTTACCGATGTACCTGCGCAGAAGAAACATTTTCAAAGCGTGGGAAACGCTATTGGTCGGCAGCTGCCGCCATGTAAGCGCGCGCCGTGCGGAGGGGCGTTACTTGCGAGTGAGAGGGAATTAACAGCTGCAGTGTATTATGAACCTTATAGTAGTGATCTAAGGTTGATTGTAAGTTTTAAGCATTCTTTCGTTAATCTTCGTTGCCATACTTTCTTTTCTTTGCGAACGAAGATTCACGACGCGCCATATCAGTTGGGTAATAATAACTACTGTACTTATTTATAAAAGTGAAAATATGGAAATTAGTACGGGACATATTTTTATTAGCTAGATGATAAAATGTTAGAAAGTTCCACTTAAATTAGGAGAATATTAATGACTTCCCAAATGTGGTCGCAATGAAGGTTTCTACAAAAATATCAACTATTAATATACAACGATTTTTATCGATAACAGGCGCATACACATCACTATTAATTTACCGCACTTAACAAAACATCGGAAACATAAAAGCAGAGGAAGCTCCCTAATTATAAGCACAAGTGCACGAATTGTATTGCACTGCTATAATTTATAACAATTAAACATTGTCGTTGGCATTAATCAATTGTATTTGTTACATCGAGCGGTGTACGTTTTCGGTGCGCGGGCGCATGCTAAAATACAGGGCCGTACTTTATTTTACATTCTATTATTGTTATGTAAATTTTAGTGGTAACATTAATATTCTTCTCTTTGGTTTGTTGTATTCGATTTTGTTTACGAAGTGATTGGTTATTTAAGTATTCTCACTTTCCCACAAATATTATAGATGAGGATTATAAATGTGAAAGTTTGGATGATTGTCTGTTTGGATGTTTGTGATGCGATCACACATGAACGGCTGAATATATGTAGGTACATGAAATTTCGCACACAGTTAGAATATGTTTTGGATTATCACATAAGATCCAAGTATTCCGGAAAAACAAGAAACGGGAAGCAAGAATCTCGTGACCTCAATGATCGAAGCATAGCGGTGTTAACATCACATTAAATAAACCATCTGGTTATGATTAAACATAATAACATGGGTTCAGCCGGAAAATTACAGTTAAAATTACCGACGAAACCAAATCAGCGATTAAGTCGCGAACAGTATTTCTTATTCCATATAAATTAGATACTCATCGAGTTTCACGCTCAGAAATGTGTAAGAGGCGTACCACAATAACTATAATTTAAATATCGTTTAACGGTACCTATTCATCGGTTAATTAATAAAAATGCTATCATAATAGTCATAAATCGGTCCCACGCAGTATCGTGAAATATCTCGATACCATTTGTTATTTATAGCCGACAGTGTAATTTGAAAAGGTTAAGCTTATTATTTTAGTCTTGACAAAGAAAAACGGTCCCAACATGGCGGTTGTTAATAGTGCAAAAACTATTGCGGCGACAACTTTAATCTTAGTTTAAACTACTTTAAACAACTTTAAATTGTCTTAAATATTGTGAGAGGAGCGCGTGGCATTCTAGACTGTGGTGTACAGGGCCGTATTCTATTCAGGATAAAGTGATGATAATGTAATCGTTTTATCAACCATTTTTTTATCCACAGTTTACATGAAACAATTTAAAATAAAGTTCACACTGCAGGTGGCAATCGGAACTTTAATAACTTAATTGATATGGCTATTGTTTTATTTGCTTGAAAATATTTTTACCAATATAAAAAAAAAACAGATTTCTTTTCAAACACGATTGTTATATAAAAGAATAATTATCGATGTTTTTAACCTGTTTCGATAGCTAATGCTGCCGATTCTGTTGTAAACAGTGTTTCTTTCAGGCAAAATTCTCCAGAGGGCGGTTACGAGATCTGGGGGGGGGGGGGGAATAGGGTGGGAGAGCCTTATGGGATAGCGTTAAAAGATTCTCGAAAGTGTGTCGTTCTTTCTAGGGGCTATTCTGGTTTCTGATTGGCTACTTTAATATGTCATGCACTACTCAATTCCTGATTAGCTGATTGAGTGCCACGTCACGTCAATAAAGGGTTTCCAGCTCTAAAATGATACCAGGTTTAAATAATTTGCCAAATTGTAGGGATATTCGTCGCGAATATACGTAAATCTGCTGTAGAAGCGCGAAAGTGAGCGAGCGGCAACCTATTGCTATTGATTAAGTTCCAAACGCTCCGGGGGGCAAGCCCCCCAAATATATTGAAAAATATTAATTTGACACCTTTAAATATGTTCTATACATATTTAAAGCTGTCAAATTAGTCTTTGGCGTCTTCATTTGAGGGTATTAAGACGTAACCGCGATAGATGGGGAGTGGCGACTAAATTTACATTGCAAAAAAAAAGGATTGGACTAATTTGACAGGACAAAACTTCTTATAACCTTTTCTTATGTTCTTTGTTAGAAAGAGATATAATGAGACTAAATTAGTTTAGTTTAAACAACAGAATCAGCACCAATGGCGAAATAAATATTCAATAATAACGTGCTTCGATGCAAGTGCGGGTCTGCAACGTGGAATGTCGGTCGGAATCCCAAAAATGTGAAGCAATCGTCGACTAAGGCCGGCCCTGTAACAACTACTGATTTTATAGGCTCTAATTAGGCGATAAAATTGAATGACTTCAAGGAACGTCCGCAGAAAAGGTGTTAGCCAAGCTAATTGCGCATTTGAACAACGATGATCACCGATTGCTTTCATCATAAGCTGGAATAATTGATACGACTTGTGGTTTGTGTATTTAAGTAAGACACAGCATCGAGTTCTGTGCTTTGTGAGAAGGTCCAACAGTGGAAGTACGAGCTGATGGTGATGTTTTAACGATTTTAAGAGTCAAGAATGTTGGACTTATTTGAGGGGATTGTGTGTTCAAGAAGAAGAAAAGAATTTTAGTTTCAAGTAAAACATCTTGCTAAATGGCCACCAAAGGCATAGAGTGTGTTATTCGCCCGCAAAACATGGGGATTCGGGTAATTACTTAATCTCGGCATAGAATAAATATTGGGAGGTATTCTAATTGCAGTTTGACGACTCAAGGCTAACGTCGTTATTGCAAATGTATAGTTTCGCTTCTTTGCCGATTTTTTATGTTCATGAACACGTTCAACACCGGAGGCACTGCAAGTTCGTTCGAACATTGGAACCTTTTTATACCTTTTTTGAGGAACTCCATAATCAATACTAATATACCTTCAGTCAGAATATGCTGGTTGGCTTCTTTATGCATGATAATTCCTATTGTATATAAACCCTACACTCATTCTATTAATTTCAATCAGGGACCAGGGAGCCAACCACCATCTCTTAGAAAACAACCTTATTGCAATACTATTTTGTTGCAAGCTTATAATAACCTTACTAATATTCGTATCATGACCTCTACCAAACACTATTGTTATATTCCTGCTTAGAAAGAATATTTTTTGAGAATTTTTCTATACCCTGAATCCCGCTAAAGATGAAAAGAAATAACTATGGGCCTAACCACCTTTCTCTCTCTAAACAATACTCATTGTCACTCATCCATACTATCTCGCTCTTAAAACAACCTTACTTCGTCTTTTCATACCGCGATATCATATCAGCCATTGATTCAAAAATATCATTCTGACACGATTCCATTACAGCTCCTTTACCATAAAGCCGATCTACGTTGTCTACTAAATTTATAATGATATCGATGCCATTGCATTAGACTACCAAAACTGTCAAATTTTCCACCACTGATAGTTTATTGGAACGAAATTGTAATAGAGGACTGGGCCTCTGTTCTTACAAGTTTTTTATTAACTTGCAATGCATGTATGTTCGGGTCAAATCTTGCATGTCGAATTTCACCCACTTCCAGTGGTCGGATTGACTTGATATTTGGTATACAAAAAATGCTTGTATTAAAAATGTTTTCATTTTATTAACAAAAACTTAAACAATTGAAATCTCTCACCGAAGCTTGCTGTCCTTACCACATGTAACCAATTCTGTAACTCCCATTTTTACTTAAGTAATGTTAATGAAGCAATTATATCAATTGTCGGTGCCATCAAATTTAATGGTCCATTCTTGTAAGTAGGATGCTGTTTGTTTGTATTCCGTGGAACCGGAAATTCGGATGTGTATTCCTTTTATGGTGAACAAATATGGGGTCGCGACGTGAGGCTATTTCAAATATTTTTTTGGCCTTTTTAAGCAGTTTGTGGAATGTGTACAGAGTGTTGAAAGTTCTTGGTGGGTGTTTAAATTATTTGGGGGTTCGGAGGTTATATGTATACATTGCTTCATCCCATCATTCCAGGTCATGGATGGATTTCCGCCCAGAACAAACATTTATTGTGGTGTAAGTAATATTATTGTATTATATCAGTTATCTGGTTACGTTAGTATAAGCTTTGTGTTTGGGTGTGAGTATAATGTCTAAGGATATTTACTTTTAATTGACACACAATTCGTTTATAATTCAAGTGACATATCACACAAGTTTAGTAACTTTTAAGCAAGTCGCGGAAATGTAAGATCAAATGTCGAACTTCAAAGTGTTCAATAAAATTGCTTTTGTAAAATCCTGTTCACAAAAAAAATGTAAGTTCCAAATTCGAATCACATAATTTCTTTCACACAACAAAATGATGAATCCGAACGTGGGTGCTTCACAATCGTTTCTCGATTCAAAACTCGTACATTCGTGACCTCGCGATTGGTCGATGAAGTCATAAATTATATAATGCATTGGAAATTGTTTCCCGCGGTAGATATCCGAGGCGCACCTACTAATCGGTTACGGGCTTCGGCGCGCCCGGAGTGTCCGCGAAAAAGATTTATGGGATCAACAATCGAGATCTCGTTTGAATCGAATCGATTTCGTCTTGCGAGTACGTGTGGGACTGCTGAATGTCGAAATAGGTGGTACTGTCAGAATGAATTTGAATCCGATCCGGCGGAGTAATATCGAATCATAAATAATATAAAAAATACTCTTTATGATTATCTACATGACAAATAGCAGCAATGGAAAAATGTATATTTTATCGAACCGTTTATTATTCCATCTTTTATAAAATGTGATTAAAACTTTTTAATTTCAATATCGCTCACGGTTATAATTAAAATACATCGTTAAAAGTATATTTAAAACCGGCATTTCCAGATGGAAAACTGACCTATACAAATAATAGTGGGCTTTACGAAAATTACTTACGCCCCATTCAATTACTACGGCAAAATAATCTTTAAATACACTTATATTTAATCGACAATACGTGAGTTTATTGCGTGTAGATTTTAAAAGAAAAAATACAACGCAACACGTGTTGGTTCGGTAATCGATCGGAATAAAGCCATAAATTATTGTAATACCTTGGCAAATTATTTTCTGAGGCCTTTTTGATTTTTGTTACAGTGATATGGATCGCGCAGGGCCGGAGAAGGCATGCTATGCATTTTAAATAAAATTTTAATAATACAGCTCGGTTATTTGCATGTGTTCATTATAATAACCACTTATTATGTTTGGAATGGTTGTGTTGATATTATGCATGACTTTCTTAATTATGTGACTTCCAACATTATTTTTATGTGTAGTATTTATTTAAAATTTACTATTTATTTTGCTTGTCACTACTGTCGATATTTTCTCTCTAATTAAAATTATCGTTGTTTTTATTATAATTAAATGTAAAACTCCATATCGATAGACGGGCGTAAAGAGAGAAAACGGATTAAAATATTTAATTAATAAATTATGGAATGTGAAAATAGCACAATACTTTTAAGTCATTTTGTATTTAAAAATGTTATAAGTATACAAAATTAAAACATACACGATTTTATCATAAATACCGCCGTATATTTTTCGATTCATCGACTTTGTAAGTTATTGTTTATTGGAAAAATATACCCAGCGACTACGCAGTTGACAACGACATTTACACAGAAATTGTAATAAGTACCTAATGGATAATAATATCTTTAGTAAATGGCCTCTCTTCTCTTTTTTATGTTTGACCTTTATACTAGCTCCAAGTATCAACAATTCCATAGCTTTTTTAGACTGAGGAATTTTTCCTAGCAAATATTTTTATGACAGCCCTATTTAGGGAAATTTAGTTTACATAATAACAATCGTCATATTGTATAATAGCGGGTTATTTCTATGCGACATACAAAAATTTACTGCTACACCACAGGTCTTGGGTTCGTTTCCCGGGACAAAAATGTTTAAGTTTGCGTAAACCGTCAGAGTTATAAGAAAGCGTTATAATATGCAAGGGTAGGGATAAAACTTACCAGAACCAAATTGTATGCATTAGAAAATGTTGTTTTCAATAGTCCATTAGCGTTATTGACCTTTCAGCTTGACACGCTCGCAGCACAATACGCGATTAATTATTATAATTAATAATCTATTGTCGCATGTATCGAGTCCGCCCCTGTGCTGATTGTGCTCCCTTCAGGGAGGTCTACACCTTGGACTATATCAGACCTTTATGAAGTGAAACAATGTAATGGGCATAAAATTTTGATGATCCCTTAGCACGAGCCCTAATTTTATCGAAATTCCATCGCAAAGGATTTTTGGGTTCATTGTGTAGGGGTTTTGAACGGGTTTACTTCGCGCTTTATTTGTAAATGTAGGCTTTTATTGCGTAAAAGATTTTAAAAAGTGATTTTTGAATTTGGAAATTGGTTAATTTCTGACGTCATTCAGTATTTATTTAGGTTCGTCATGTACAATGAAGTCTTATGCCCTTCACCCACGAAATTCAAAAGAAATCAAAAGTACTTAGAGTTATTCTTCAAGGCTTATATACAATTCTCGATCTTTCTCTATGGGAGTTTATTATTTTATTAATTTGGCATAGGTAGATAATTATAGTTTACGGGCCGAAGATAGGCACGGGAGCAAAGCTGCGGGCACATCAAGTTTGTAATTTTTTTGTGTTTGTACAAATATAAAGATTTTCTAATTGTATCTTTTTATTTATTATTTTAGGGCTTGCGTTTGGCCACTGATACCCATAAGGGACGATGACGAAGAAGAAACATTGACACTGGCTTTAAGTCCCTAGATTAATGTTCGAATGTTATAGAGATGAAAAAAAACTGAATCAACTTCTGCTCACTTACGTCAGCTGGTTCCGTGGTGTAGTGGTTATCACATCTGCTTTACACGCAGAAGGCCGCCAGTTCGATCCTGGCCGGAATCATATCTTTTTGTATTAGACAGTTTTTTTGTTATGTCTGATACATTCGTCACTCCGTTCCATTTCTCAAACAGCTGTGTATATAAAACTAATGAAGAAGTCAAGTAGACTTAATCATTTGGGTATGATTTTATTAGTACTATTTTATCTAGTATATTAAACGTATTTCTATCGAAAGAGGTAGGTATTTTTTATAGTTTGGTACAAATCTACATAGGCCGACGACTCGACGAATGTTAGCACTTTATTTATTTTTTTAACTAGGTATTGTACTGTCGATGATAAAAGTTTTATGAGTTAGTTATATTGTATGAACTAAAAGGAAGACTCAAAAAAACACAGGAAAAGGAGTGAAAAACATTCTGGGTGTCAGATATAGGTGATCTTCTTCACAGCTCATGTAAGTCCCGCCTAGGAGGGGTTGAGCTTATTCTATGACAGATTTGAATGTATTTTTTTCAAATAGCCACGTAATAATTTACAATAAAAATATATAAAAATAATCCATCTCATCCTCACACATTGAAACCAGAATTGTTTCGAACTGTGCGGGCTCAAAGGAGTTTTCTTCCGCGGACGCTCAGACTGTGGAATGAGCTCCCCGCCGTGGTTTTCCCAATGGAGTACAGCATGGGGTTCTTCAAGAAGGGTGTGAAGAGGTTTTTTCAGGGTCGGCAACGCGCGAGTGATACCCCTGGTGTTGCAAGCGTCCATAGGCTACGGTAACCGCTTACCATCAGGCGGGCCCTATGCTTGTTTGGTATAAGAAAAAAAGATAAGCTTTCAGATGATGATTATAAGAAATAATTAGTTCAAAGTCAAGGCCGTTTATTCAATTTAGGCCCTAGTAGTGCACTTATAAAAATAATTTCTGATTGAACAAACACTTAAGTACAAAGTTGGTTAATTTCTGACGTCATTCAGTATTTATTTAGGTTTGTAATGTACAAAGAGGTCTTATGCCCTTCACCCACGAAACTCAAAAGAAATCAAACTTTGAACACAGACATGTAATTATCTTATAGCTACAGTAAAATAGCGGTACTTCACGCCTGGGCAATTGCTCCAACTTTATAAAGCACAAGTCCGGTCGTGCATGGAGTACTGCTGCCATCTTTGGGATGGATCAGCTAAGTACCAGCTTGAGGCCCTCGACTCAATAGATCGCCGAGCCAGGAGACTAATTGGAGATGAGTCTTTAATTAAGGCGAAACTCACGAGCCTTGACCATCGAAGAAAGGTTGCTTGCTTATCGGTTTTCTACAGGATATATTTTGGAGAGTGTGCGCAGGAATTGTTCAACCTTATTCCACCATCCCCATTTTTACACCGAACCACAAGACGCCGGGAAAATTTTCACCCGTACGTTGTTGACATACCGAATATACGGACACAGCGTTTTGCATCCTCATTTTTAATGCGGACAGCAAGGGAGTGGAACTTGCTTCCGGCGTCTGTGTTTCCTGACGCTTACAATCTAGGTACTTTCAAGGCCAGAGTGAATAGGTTTCTTCTGGGTAAGCGTGTTTCATCCTAGGCTTCGTCATCGCCCCTTATGGGCGGGTCAGTGGCCAAACGCAAGCCCATCTAATTTAAAAAAAAAAAAAAAAAAAAAGGCACAGTGCGAAAATAATAATAAAAGTGTTAATTGAGCTCTTACTTATGAAGGTCAAAGCTACTGAAGTTACCACCAGTTCGTAAGTCGGCCTTCAACTGAGAAGAACAAGTAAGAAACTCAGTTAAAATAAGATTATCCTATCTGGGGGCACGCAAGTGCCCCCCGCCAAGACAGCCAAGCGAAGCGAAAGGGCACTACCTACCTTTTCTCGAAGCGCTTCGTCGTTTTTTTGAACCCTCATAACTTGGGCTTGGATTATACCAGATAAACAAAATTCTCAGGACATGATGTCAATAGTAAACATATTAAGTTTCAATAACATAGCTTTTATACTTTAGATTTTATTGGCTTGGCTCAACATGAGATCTGATAACTTTTTGACAGTACGAGCCATATGTCTTGGCGGCAACATTTTACATAAAAATGTTTTTGGTGGGATAACAATTACTTTTACCCTCAGAAATTTCCGCCACTAAAATTCAGCCTGTAAAATTGAATAATTATATAATAAAGGATACATTTGTATCCGCGACAGTACCTTGTCGACCATTACAGTGCATCAATCAAACGCTTCGCCCCCTGGAGACTGGACGCGAGACGTTTCGTGACACAGCCCCAATGTGAACAAACGACCCTAATGGCCGCTGTTCACGCTTCCAATATTCTGGTCAACGTCTACATTATGTGAACTGGAATTGAAATCATGGTTTAATTCTCAAAAACATTAGAAAATCCAAATAGTTCCATTTCCAATGAAACACTATTTGCATTTGAAATTACCAGAACGTATTTTTTTTATCAGAAATGTATATTAAACCACACCGGTTTTAATTCGAAAATGATTGAAACTCATTGCAACAAAGTTACATAAATGCCCCGCAGGTTTCTTTACTAATGAGAATTTTTGGAACGTGTACTCTAGTCCTAATATTTAGTTCGCCTAAAGGCAGGCAAAGGTTCAAAGCCATACAGCTTTGTCTATTTTCAGTTATATCACAGTGTTAATAATGGTTAATTATATTAAATAAGTTTTCATATAGTCAATTCAATGTCAAGTCTAGTAAAATTGGGCTGTTATAATGTTAGTATATAATATATATAAGTTAAGGGGTCCCGGGTTCGATTCCTACAATGAGCTTGAGCTTTCGGTGAAGGAAAACATCGTGAGGAAACCATAGCACGGTGGTAGGGTACTTTCTAGTACCCACCTGGCTGGCTACCACCCTCAAGTTGAAAATCTGTCGCCAAGCACCTTTCGGTGTGTTCCGACAGCTGCACTTGAGAGCCAGTTCCTTCTAGGCTTTGTGTGCTTACCACCTTCGGCCGCATCATCACTTACCATGGTGAGATTGCGGTCAAACACAGGCCTATAAACAGAAAAAAAAAAAACTTTTCACGGATTTTTTGAGACGGCTTGAACAGTCGTGTTCGAAAGGTCATCCCCTTAACTCCTTTGTCGTTTCACGAGAGTCTTTTTCCACCAAGTCATTGGCTTTTCCGATGATGTGGCCTACCCATTGCCACTTCATCGGTTTAGCTGCTTGCATTAAGTTTTAATTTGGTAAATGATTTCGTACATAGATAAATAATTGTATGTTCATGTGTAATTTACTATTACTAGAACATACAAACAGAAATTTAAATCTTGAAATTCGCAATAATTGTATAAAAAATATTGCAACCCAGAAAATTGGTATCATAACTAAATCTCCAGTTTAGAATGAGACAGGGCAAAGTGTCCTTCCAGGAAATGTGGTACGAGGAAGAGAGACGGCAATGCACTGCAATGTTCATTAAAGAGGGTCAGCGTAGGCTTGGGGGGTGTAATTTCCCCCATGCCTCCCGAGGCGATCTTGTGGTCGTCTTTTTAATTTGGTCTTGGATTTCAGGGCTGGCAGTTTAGAGAAAATTCTTTGCTGGAAACTGTTCGACTTTCGACAAAATATTTTTTTTGGGTACAAAATTAACTACGGGGCGGCAACTCGAAGTATAAACGAAATCCAATGTATTCATCGTAAGTAATTTCCGTTATTCGGAAGCAGCTTAATTCACCCAAAAGTTTTCCGAAATTAAATGTTGCTAAATAGTCTACTAAACTATGGCCATGCTAAGAAGTCATATTTGACAAGAGGGTGTGTCTCCTTGCCACAATATGTTTGTCTCTTTTTGACACATGGATGTATATAGGCTGTCAAAAGTGACCTATTAGGAAGGCCCTATTTTAAATAAGATCAATCGACAATTGAATCTGAAAGAGGGATATTGGGATAAAAATATAAATCAATTGGGATATAGAAATCCTAAAACAGTGGTGGCTATGCTTTATTAGAAATAATATTTAGGAGCCATACTTACCTATGTTTATTTTTCATCTTGGTAAGTTAGTATTAGTTAGTTCATTCTGTAATTCAAACAAAAGTTAACATTATCGAAGGAAATTAACTACCAAAAAAGATTAATAAATCAACAAGGATTCATTTGAAACACTATTTAGGCGATGATAGCTCAGTGGTCGAATGCCAAGACGAAGGTCCCGATTCGAATCCTACAATGAGTTTGAGCCTACAGTAGAGCAAAATCCATAGCATGGTGCTAGAGTTCTTTGTAGTACCCACCTAGCTGGCTACCACCCTCTAGTTGAGAATCTGTCGCTGAGCACCTATCGGTGTATTCCGACAGCTGCACTTGAGAGCCAGTTCCTTCTAGGCTGTGTGCTTACCACCTTCGGCCACATCATCACTTACCATGGTGAGATTGTGGTCAACACAGGCCTATACATAGTTAAAAAACTATGTTCCTCCAATGTTCCCAACACAGTGAAAACCACTCGGACGAACTATTGTCCTCCTGAAAAATAACTGAACGTTACATTTTTCATCAGTTTTCCATCTGGCAACCCTGTGACTGCGAGACAGCGCCGCCGGGAGGCGCGGCGTCTTATCAACGAATTAATTCTAGACTAACGAAGACCGGGGGCCGCCCCGCGATTAACACAACCACCCCTCGCAGGAAGAGTTTACAATCTATTAGAAGTGACGTTTGATAAAAATACAGCTTTGCTTTATCAAAGATAGCACAGCTTTTTGTCATCGATGGTGTGATGCTAAGCTAATGCCACTTCTCATTTAGATTTTGATTCGATCTTTGATAATTTTGAATGCAGATTTCTAATTCATAATATGTAGAAGTAACCTCTTGAAGATGCACGTTTCATATATATAAATGAATGTGTATTTCTAGTACCTATAACAGTTGAAGCGCTCGTGGTGTAGCATGATTAGCCGTTCTTAATCGATCAGCAAAGTTAAGCTACGCCTGTCGTGGTCGGTACCTGGATGGGTGACCGCCTAGTGGTATCTCAAATCGAGCGTTTCCGTGCTTCGGAAGGCACGTAAAGCCGTTGGTCCCGGTTATCACTTAATTGTGATAGTCGTTAAGCTAGTTGGATGCCTCCTAGGCGGCTTGAAAAATTCCAACAGTAGGTTGACCACTAGCCTACCTCCGCCGACCCGCAGTGGGCACGCGTGGTGGAGTATTGCCCATTCCCTTTCACCTTCATTTGTGAAAGGAGGCCTGTGCTCAGCAGTGGGACATTATAGGCTGATGATGTGATGATGATAACAGTCAGGTTTTAGGAAAGTTACAGAAAGGTACCGTATTTGTACGGTAGCCGTCAAATTACCGGTGTACCATACGCCTCCTGCGGCAGAGCGCACTATCGTGCGGGCCAAATAAACTGGGTTGTGAATTTAAGTAAATGAATATATGTTTCCTAAGTATTAGAGTTAGGTAGTTTATTTTTATTCTTTGCTCTAGAAAAACAAGTCAAAACCCTCATGCAGTATCTATAAATTAGGTTATTTTAATATAAAGCATTGATATCAAGCAACGTTTTAATGTTGAATTTGTTTTATTGCAAATCAGTCAAATAAATTGTATCTGCTGTTAAACAAGAAGGATCATTTTATGTTATTTTAAAGGGTCATGGGTTATTCAATGTGAATTCTGCGGAATTATTTACTTTAGCGTGTTCAATAATGTTTATTTTATGGGCACTTGTCAGTTTATAGTAAAATATTTCGCATTACGCAACTGATAAATATAGCATTAGCTTATACCTTGCAGGTTTTGTCGCTTGGTTATCGAGATAATACAAAATTATATTTTAAGTGGAGAGCATGTCTATAAAATATGTGTAAGTGATAGTTAAGTGACTTAAGTTAAGTATTAGATACATAGGCAGGCTATTATAATTACCAGATAAAATTTATTTCAAGATGTAAATATTTTTTCAACACACTCCGTCGTAAAGTGGCTCTAATTGCACCGATTTTAGTATCATAAGACAGGTTATTACGAAATGGTGCTTTTTAATTTACATTACCGCATTAGTGTTTTATGATATTATTTCGATTATGTTAACTTTGTATCTCACTGTCAGTGTCATGTGTGTAGATGAAGCATTTTTAATTAGTTTGCCAATGCATCGCTGTCAAAAAAAAAACCCGCGCGCCATATGTGTTTACATTTTCATTGTGTGGTTGATGATTATCAAAAAATCTACTTAAAAAAATAAAAGTGTCTTTTTTCTCGCAAGTGTGTTGAAAAACGTCTTATGACACGAGTGTGTCATACACTCTCGGCTTCCTTAGCTTAACACCGCCTCGTCTGTAATGACCAACTTTGCACACATGTATCACAATGTACTATTTTAAATACTTTGATTGAAAACAAAAGTATAATATAGAATAGAAAAGAGTTTATTTGATCGACAATTGGCAATATAGGACAGAAGTAGAACAATCAGTTTGTTATTAAAAATTCATTTGAGCGTCCAGTTTCATGTGATCCTTAGTACATAACCTAAAAATACTAGCCTTCTGTCGGCAGTGAGCACTCGGCAGGGTAAAGTAGAAATATATTTTAAAAGTAAATGCAATGATTGTTAAATATAATATTTGTGTATATACAAAATACAATCTATATATAGACAATTTCCTCAAGTCTGCCGCTGCTTCCGATTAACGGCAAGGTTCCCAGAAGGCTGGCAGCGTTTCCTCTTTGGATAGCCACGTTGAAGCGTTGGCGGAAAAAGCTCCCCGCCCGCTGGTCTCCGGAATTGCTAAATTATATTAAATTTGGGGGCACGGAAGTGCCCCCCGCCAAGACAGCCAAGCGAAGCGAAAGGGCACTGCCTACCTTTTCTCGAAGCGCTTCGTCGTTTTTTTGAACCCTCATAACTTGGGTTTGGATTATACCTGATAAACAAAATTCTCAAGACATGATGTCAATAGTAAACTTATTAAGTTTCAATAACATAGCTCTTATACTTTAGATTTTATTGATATCTAAAAAACCCCGATTTCGTCACTGACTCACTGATGAAATTTCACTTTTTTATGATTCAATAGTTCTTGTAGTATTGAAACGGCCAAGCCACATATTTTGACTACGGTGTGTCGAGTTTGTGAAGTTAGGGCTTATAGAGTAAGTGCGTGTAGAGTTATAAGCTTGGCTCTACATGAGATCTGATCACTTTTTGACAGTACGAGCCATATGTTTTGGCGGCAACATTTTACATAAAAATGTTTTTGGTAGGATCCAAATGTCGGCATCAATTGAATTTCAAATTAATTATATCTGCCGCCTCTGCCACATTCGTAAGTCATCGCTCCAAGGTCCGAGCGGGTGGCATATTAAGACGAAGTTGGAAGTAAAAAAAGGCGAAAAAGAGTTTTATATTCTCTCTCGAATGGGAAGAAATAGGAAAACCTTTCTCATTTAGCCCACCAGTGCAAGCTGGGGTGTCGCCCGGGCAAGACTGCCGCTTAACTTTGATTTTAAACTGGAGTAATTAAATCAGTTTTAATGCTAATTTAGAGTTTGTAACTTACGTGGAAGTGGTTTAATTGTGACAGTGATGAGTGAAGTGAAGAGAGACCTGTTGGGAAAACAAAGTTTCACAAAGTAGTAAAGTGAAGGATTCGCTAACAAGTTTGTTATAACATTCTTTGATAATCTAATCTGTGTATGTATATATTTTGATACATGTGTGCAAAGTTGGTCATTACAGACGAGGCGGTAAGGATAAGGTAGCCGAGAGTGTAATCGTCAATGCACACGCGTGTCATACGACGTTTAACACACTTGCATGGAAAAAAACAGATATTTTTTTAAGTAGAATTTTTGCTAATCTTCAACCACACAATGAGAACGTTAGCAAATATGGCGCGCAGGTTTTTCTTTGATAGCAATGCTGTGTCAAACTGTTTTACCCGTTTAAATTAAGAATGCTTCGTCTACACACATATCACCCACAGTGAGATACACACTTAACATAATCGTGATAATATCATAAAACACTAGTGCGGTAATGTAAAGTAAAAAGCACCAGTTCGTAATAAGCTGTTTTATGATAATAAAATCGGTGCATAAGAGTCAGAGTAATGTATACGTGTCAATTAAGAAGTTATTATATATAGGTTTTTGAAGCGTGATATTGCCTTCAGTCTCAACGTAGATTAGAAGTGAGTACTTAAACGACGATGGTGATGACACATCAACTTTTCACCGAAGATACTTTAGTCCCAATGTGATAAACTCATATAAAATAACTACCTGTTCCCCGCGGTTTTACGGTGGAATAATGTTGCATTCTATTGGTAAAATAATTTTTCGGATCCGACTTGTAGTTCCAGAGATTACGCCGTTTAAACAAACAAAAAGACTCTTCCGCTTTATTATATTAGTATATAGATTGACTCTACCAACTGAGCAGACTCCGGCAAGAAACACAGCAAGTGTTTTTTAATCGACTTCAAAAAAAGGAGGAGGTTCTCAATTCAAATGTTTTTTTTTTTTTTTTATGTTTGTTACCTCATAACTCAGTCATTTATTAACCGATTTGGAAAATTATTTTTTTATTTGAAAGGGTACACTTCCCGTTTGGTCCCATTGTCATCAGATCAGGATTTGATTCGAACTTTGAAGTCGGATTAAGTTTTTTGTAAAACAGTCCAATTATTGTTGATATTTTTATTGAATAGTATGTACAATTTTGACATGACTGCGTCCTCACTTGAGTACATTATAAATATGTATTCCTTGTATCATAAGCTGCTATTTACAATTAATTAAGCTATAACTTATGTCGATGTCTTGTCACTTAAGACAAGACAGAGACGTGCTTGCAATCTCTACTACTGTACTGTTTATTAATGCAACTATTGTATTACTTATACCGACTTATACGTGGTTTGATTTCCTTCCGTAGCTCTTATTATGCTTGCAATACATATTTACAATAATAAAAATACTATATTGAATTCCTTTAAGTTTATTAGTATTTAGTCTATGATTTGAGTTATACAGTATCCCGAGTGTAAAGATTTGATGTTATTAAACACTTACTAATGCGTTTGCGTTAACTATTAATTTGTATGGAAGAAATTAGTACCATGAGTGTTCCGCTAGAGGCGCGGTACCAATTCTTGTAGAGAAGTGTCGTAAACAAATTCGTTAGTAAGCATTTACTAACGTCAATTATTTACACTCGGGGTACTGTATAGCTCAAATCATACCCTAAATACTAATAAACTTAAAGGAATTAAATTTACTATGAAACACTGGTAGAGTAGGTACTACCCTACCCGTAGTACCCGCTTATCTATCACCAAGCAACAAGTAGGTATAGTGTGTAACTATAGTTGCATTTTAGAAGATGCCTTTTAGGCGAGGTAAAGCTTGGTAAGGTTATTTTTCTTTATATTAACTAGTTTAGTTACAGTTTATTATGGAGCTGATAAGGTTAGGTCCCGAGGAGTTGTTCTAGAGGTAACAACTTGGTAACATATTCATCTAATAAAAGTATTCTCAACGTAGGTACTCGTACAATAATAATGAACCCAAACAAAACAAAATCAAAGTTGTCCGAACCGCACGAATATATCCATAAAATATGTAATAAAATGCTACAAAGTACACATTTTCCAGATTCATTATTAAAAAGAAGTACTTGAAACAATAATCCGGCCGCCCCGCCCGGCCCGGCAAACTTGGAAGGGTCACATTCTTACCTACAAAAGTGTACGGGACCTTCGTTATCCCGAAAATCCACATGGTGGAAAATTTCATTTCAATAGGTAGAGCTGGCCCCGATACGTACCTCGGCAAATAACTCTGGACCCAGCTTAATATGCATTAAGGGTATTCCCGAATTTCCTCCGTAAAAATGTATGAGAACAACCCGAGCGTGACGTATAAGTGGATTATATTCTTTGTCCCTCTCGCGCGTACCACGGCGTCCTTTTTACCCAAATCCTGAAGTGTTTTCGCTAGGTTTGTATGGAGTGAGAGTTTCATTAAATAATGTTTCTAACGGTCCGATTGATTATTTTCTGAAAATAAGTGGATTCGCTCATATCATCTATTATCAATTCGTCTCTTTCGCTGCCGCCAAAGAAACTCTTTTATACTCTTCCTGGAAAAACAAGAAAGTTGTGAAGAGATGGTTGGCAAAGCGCGATAGAAACCCCTGGTGTTGCAAGCTTCTATAGGCATATTTGGCAACCGCTTATCTTGCCCACTTCCCTCCAATATGGCGAGGAGAGCGATGGCTGCCACATGCGTCATACTTGTGAACAGGTGCTGCTTGTGGGGGCTGGTCTGCTTAAGTTTGCTAGTTCTGCTTAATTTCGCCGCGGGGCTCGCAATTGTTGTCAGAATCAGCTTGTTTTAAAAGAGTAAGTAATTGCTGAGTTTATTGCCGGCTCTTCTCAACAAATGAAACCTTCCGAACCGGTATTAGAATATTTTTTTTTACTGTTTATAGGCCTGTGTGCAATCTCACCATGGTAAGTGATGATGCGGCCGAAGGTGGTAAGCACACGAAGCCTAGAAGGATCTGGCTCTCAAGTGCAGCTATCGGAACACACCGAAAGGTGCTTGGCGACAGATTTTCAACTTGAGGGTGGTAGCCAGCCAGGCGGGTACTACAAAGTACCCTACCACCGTGCTATGGTTTCCTCACGATGTTTTCCTTCACCGAAAGCTCAAGCTCATTGTAGGATTCGAACCCGGGACCTTCATCTCGGTATCCGACGTCACTACCACTGAGCTATATTAGTGTCAGACTTTGCTAAGGTCTATTTGAATAAATGATTTTATTATATAGACTAACAAAGTTGTATAAGACATCTATATTAAATAACCCTAGAGTTAGTAACTCTATGCAGATAATACATATATTTCATTTAATCAGTTAATGACAGTCATCCGGGAGCAGTCTTATTTTCCTGTTAGGATACCTAAATGTAGGTACCATATATCGCAGATGGTTCATTTAATAATAACAATTAGTCAGCAATTCATCGTCTGATTGCGTTTATAATTAAATAAGTCCATTAAAAATGTTCGCCATAAAGTCGGATGTTCTTCTCAAATTGCCTTTTAACGTTTACGACGCGCTCATAAACTTTACAACGCACAATTTGTGTCGTCCCTTGATTTGTTAGAATTATTCACAGTTGTTCATTAGCCGAAGCTGTTAATATGATTACTTCATCAATAGGGATGAGGCCTGGGTAAAAAAACTAATTAGTCCGTCAGTTAGATTATCAAAAAATATTGGACACGTATTTTTTGCTTTATCAAATCAATAAAAATTTACAAAGAAAAAGCGCGTCAAAGTTCGGGACGGGGGCTCGTGACGTCCCTTGTCAAAAGTATACCATGGCGTGACGTCACGCGGAACTTCAACACACCCATATACTTTTTTTTTTATTGGCAAAAGATATACTTGTCTAATATTTTTTGATTATGTTAAACGGACTAAATATTTTTTTTCAGGACTCTAGCCTAGCGAGGATTTCGCCCTGCGTTTTCACTCGCGATCCCTTGTTTAGGGGTCGAAATTAAAAAGAAAACCTTCATTGGTGGATGTTTCTTGATCCTGCGATTTTAGCTGTGCGTGTATATGTTAATCAGCCAGTTTTTCCTATTGTAAGATATACCTTAGAGAGGTACAAAAGGTTACATTTTAATTATATATTTTTAAATTATATTTACGAGCACCTCAATAAAACAGCCACAATATTAATATAATTAAAAACAATTTTCTAAAATATAAATATCAGAGAATAAATTATTGCACGATAACTCATTGTAATCATCTGATTTAGCAATGTTTAGGAGCAAAACAGAAATAAAATTAGCATAACTATAATCGTGATGTACTATTACTTTTTATAACATACCAGCTTGTGTAACGGAATCCTACGCACATATTAGTAAATTATTTATTAATGGATACTTAACATAAAATTATGTTACGGTCGACCAGCTCGCACGGTAAATTACTCCATTAGTTGACGATGTATACGATTGTAGACGCTATTACTTTCTTTTTAAGACTATTATAGTATGCTTGATATCGATTAATGTTACATGATACTGTTATGTAAATCGTTTTGTACATATACATTAGTCGTTATGTTAAAAATATAAAATATTGCCTAACAATAGATTAAATAAAATTTTTGAAAGAATTTAAGAAGAATTATATTTATTAATAAGCCTTTTTCCTATTCACATGCAAACACACTTGAACTTGGATATTTTGTTTTTGTCATTAATTAATATGTCTTATTTAATTAATAATTATACATTTTTAAGCTTAATTTTTTTGGCACTTAATAGGTTAGATGTCTGAATTTTTTTATATAGTCCGTCATTTACACTATCAAAAAATATTAACACGTATTTTTCTTTTGTCAATAAATAAAAAAATACGAAGATATCGTGCGTGAAGTTCCGCGTGACGTAACGATATGGTATAATTTTTACTCTAAAGTGACGTCACGAGCCCTCACTCCCGAACCTTGACGCGCTTTATTTTTGTCAATATTTGATGATTTGGTAAAGCAAAAAATACGTGTAAAATATTTGACGGAATAATTAGAATTATTAATTTTTCGAAGCGCTCGTGGTGTTGCATGATTAGTTGTTCTTAATCGATCGGCAAGTTAAGCTACCATCGACGTGGTCAGTACCTGGATGGGTGACCACCTAGTGGTATTTCAAATCGAGCGTTTCCGTGCTTCGGAAGGCACGTAAAGCCGTTGGTCCCGGTTATCACTTAATTATGATAGTCGTTAAACTAGTTGGAGGCCTACTAGGCGGCTTGAAAACTCTAACAGTTGGTTGACCACTCGCCTACCTCCACCGATTCGCAGTGGGAACGCGTGGTGGAGCATCTGCCCATTCCCTTTCACCCTGATTTGTGAAAGGAGGCCTGTGCTCAGCAGTGGGACATTATAGGCTGATGATGATGATTAATTTTTTACCCAAGAATCATCCCTATTACAATACATGCAATATTTTCAAATTCAATTTTCGCGTTAACAAAGTCCGTATCCATACTTACTTAGCTGTCATATCTCCGTGCCACGAGACAATGGCAGTGTGATGTAAGCATATTTTTATGCTAGGAGAGTTCTTTTTGAAATCAATACCTTTGCAGAGAAAAAATTATGCTATAAGTACTACTATAGCTGTAGTGGTTAGCATATTATACTTATTTGTATATTATCTAAAATTCGACTCTTCACAACTTTTTGCTTTGACCCTCATAAGCGCCCTACTGGGACCTAAATTGTATAAACGGCTTTGACTTTGACTTTCGTACGTTATTATTTTTATCTAATACTAGTTCCGCCCCGTGGTATCACCCGTATCTCGAGAGAACATTTTTCCTGTAATAGAAAGTATCAAAATTCAAAGAAAATTTCCTGGTATCCTATTATCTAGTATCCTTTATGTTTATCCAGGTTATAATCTATTCGAGTGCCAAATTGTATCTCTATTGGCAGTTCCATTGAATAGAGATGATGTAACGTATACAAAGTTATTTTTCCTTGAAAATTTGCAGATATAAAATCACAAAATCAAAAACATTTACATTATTCAATTGCATCACCGTCCTGGAAGCCATAACGTAATTTCTATAAAAGTGTTATAGAAATTTGCTCTATGATTGCTTTGCTGTTTTTTAATATTACAGCGCTTAAGGGCTGCAGGCAGCAGACTGCGAGAACGCCCAGCTTCCAAATGAAATAACAGAGAAAACGACGGGGAAAAGCTGTATTTCATTTAGCAGTAGGTATGATAAGTTTGCTTTAAACCTTTTTTTTATTTTAACACGTTGAAAAGCAGACGGGCCACCTGATGGTAAGTGGTCACCGTCGCCTACAGACATTTGCAACAGGGGGATTGCCAATTGTTGCCGACCTTGAAGAGCTCTTTTTACGCCTTTTTTGAAGAACCCCATATCGTAGCGCTGAGCGTATGTATTTCCATATAATGTAGAGCGTAACTTTTTAAATCAAACTTTTTTCGTGTATTGCTTACTCTATCTACATAGAAATGTAAATAGGGACATACAGTACTACCCAACTGATATGGCGCGTCGTGAATCTACGTTCGCACAGAAATGAAATTATGGCCCCGAAGATTAACGAAAGAATGCTTAAAATTTACAATCAACCTATCACTACTATAAGGTTCATAATACACTGCAGCTGTTAGTTCCGTCTCACTCGCAAGTCACGCCCCTTCGCACGGCGCGCGCTAAGTTGGCGTTTCCGGCGCTTTGAAAATGTATCTTCTGCGCAGGTACATTGGTAAGCCATATTAGTTGGGTATTGTACCTAGCTCCTTTTAGGTAAACAAAATAAGAAATATTCGACTCTACATTGTAACTTTAGTATCAGAAAGCGCGTTTTATGGTAGTTAGTAGTAAATGTCTCACGCCTTTTGCAAAGCAAACTTTAGAATAAATTTTATTTTATTAACTCACAAGTGTAATAAACTTAAGTGTTTGGTATAATTAATATACACTTAGAAAGAAAGAAAGAAAGAAAGAAAGAAAAAACATTTATTTCGACATACACACAACATTACAGAATAGTATATTACATTACAAAAAAAAAAAAAAAATACCTAAATACATTTAAAAAAATAAATAAATATAAACATTCAGTAATATTGTGCGATGTCGAAAAAGGATTACGACTCAGTTATTACTCCAAGGTATGGTAAGGCAAGGTACTTAACGTTACAGTTAAATTTTACGTTTATGAGGCGTAATCGGCGTAATAATCGTTGAATGAATTTAAAATAGCGCGAATAATTTGACATTTTGTTGATGACATGTCACCTGTGTAACGTACTTTGTAACGCACTTGTTTACACTTCCCAAGAGTCTTTATAAAAATGGATATAACTATAATTTCGAGGAGGTAATAAGTTAATTTATATGGATATTGAATAAAGGTGCATCGAAGCAGATTGCTGAGAATTTGAAGATATATCAATTGGAATTTAGCACCTTTGACTATAAGCAATATTTTTTGGGCCTGGGAAATGTAAAAATTAATTATTTAATAGTAGACATCTGTTTTCAAGCGATGATAGTATAGGAGAGACGTCAAATCCCGCTCGTGAGTTTTTAAGCGATGATAGCATAGCAGAGACGTCAAATCGAACTCGTGAGTTTTCAAGCGATGATAGTATAGGAGAGACGTCAAATCCCGCTCGTTAGTTTTTAAGCGATGATAGCATAGCAGAGACGTCAAATCAAACTCGTGAGTTTTCAAGCGATGATAGTATAGGAGAGACGTCAAACCCCGCTCGTGAGTTTTTAAGCGATGATAGCATAACAGAGCCGTCAAATCTCGGTCGTGAACTGGAGAAAACATATTCCTTGGCTGGCCAATCACCCCCAAGTTAAAAATCTGTCTCTACCTTGCACTTGAGAACTCGCGTATCTTTGTCCTTTTGATGTTTGAAGACCATTGGTGGGCTTCGTCGTACTGCGTCATTGGATCCACTTACGATAACCACCGGTAGCCCCGCAGTTGACTTCTATCTTGTCGCCTGAGAGGTGACTGTGGCCAATTACCCTTTCCATCAGGTGGACCTGACAACCTTCTGTCATAAAAAAATACTATTCAGACGATCACGTAACTAACTCACTGCCCTATAAGTTCAACAATTGACATAAAAGCTTAATGAAACTCCACTTCAGTCGCTAAACAAACTTCGTCGCGTACAATAATAATAAAAAATTAAACAAGCCTTTAAAGCTTGTTCAATATTACCACAAAGCGTGGCCGGCCAAGTTTGTTCTTATACTTTTTCTATTGTGAGTTCCTAGAGAAATTACTCAAACAATTTAGCTCGTATCAAACGAGGCCTTTTGACTTTTGAAAAGTCAAACGGAAAATTTTCCGCGCTCTTTTCATATTTTAGCTAATTGTTACGTAAAGCTTCTCATGGGTTGCGTTCTTTACGAAACTCACTCTTACTATATTCGAGTCAGTTAATTTATCATAATATAAATACACATTAATGGGAATTAAATTAAACTTGCTGGAGAATTAAGACGCCATAATCATAATTCACGGCGACTTTAAAGACGCAACCGTGTAATGCTTCTTTACTTACAAATTAAATTATTATTATACCTTAAAAGCTTTAACCAATCGAATTAACATACAATAGTGAATACGGGATACAACTCATTACACGAACTGCATAAATATATTCGTCGATTAAAATTTGTCTCGTTTAGTGCATAGTAATCGTTAAAGCGAATAAAGAATTATTTAGCGGTTGTCTTGTCAGTAAGTGTGCAGGATAATATCTTTCGATTGGTTCCGTAGCTCAATTTGTTTGATAATTGGAGCAGGTACGCGAAAGTATTCAATCGCGTAGATATTTTATTTATAAGTTTATTAGTATGATTTGTATAGCTTACTCTACAATCAGCTAATACTCGTTTTTATTTTAAGCTATTGATATATAATTTTGCAAAATAAAAGTACCTAATGTAAAATTAAGCCAAAAACAATCATTATGACTGTTTTATGACACAGAAGGCCTACCGCAGAGGATCCCAGACCCCTTGTAAGGGGTTGCCTGGTATAGTGTGCCGTCTTTTATGACCGGGACGGGAGGTTGGTAGAGATGGCCACTATAGAAAATCTCAGTAGTTATCAAGAGGGTATGTTTCATGATCCACAGTTGATTTTTGAGTTTAATGTCTTTATTATGCTGACAGGTAAATTTAAAAATCAGCTGCCTTGTAGGGTTTGTGTATCACTTTTGATACACCGTCAGTGACCACGCTGAGACTGTGGCCCAAAACTCCTCCATAAAAAAACTATCATGATCAGGCGTAAACTATCAGCATTTTGACACTATCCTGAGTGCTGAATGTGCTGAATGAGCTCCCCGCCGTGGTTTTCCCAATGGAGTACAGCATGGGGTTCTTCAAAAAGGGTGTGAAGAGATTTCTGCAGGGTCGGCAACGCGCTAGTGATACCCCTGGTGTTGCAAGCGTCCATAGGCTACGGTAACCGCTTAACATCAGGCGGGCCGTATGTTTGTTTGCCACTAAGTGGTATAAAAAAAAATCCCGAGTGTTTTTCTATGGGCTGTCTTTTCTACCGTCTTTGTGCCAACCACATTCAACCACATTATCAATAAAAAATCTTTACGGTACCCTAATTATTAGCAACCGCAGATGCATTAGAATTCTGACAGGCATGTTGAATACTTATTGAAGCCTTTTTCCCAGAAGTTAGTGTTCCAAAATTTTTATGTACAGGTCTTATGGTATTCAAACAGCGTAAGCTATAACAATGCTATAAAAATTGGTTAACACTTAATTATAATTGTTTGTAGTTTAGTAGTTAACTGTCAGGTATAGTAATATTCTATTTTCTGTTGTTAAGAATAATACATAGATCCATATTAAAGTGTATGAAAATACTGAAATTTAAGAGAGTTTCGGATGTCTTATGGTGCTTCCATGCTACGTTAACCGACCCTCTATTCATTCGTCGCTCGCGATGTCAAGTGTGGACGTACAACGAGCCTACAACACGAGCGTGATGCGAATCCTGTGTTCGTCAAAAAACTGACAGTGCGAGCGCTCGTTCGAGGTTCGCAAGACCGTCCCCGCTACGCGAATTTATGTTCCACGTGTGCTCCGCTCGTTCTCAGTTCGCGTAGCGTGAACGCACCATTATAAATTACATTGACAATATCAAAACGAAGTTTTTATGTATTTTATATACCCCGCAGTATCAAAATGTTCTACTTCTAATTAGCTACCACTACTCAATTTGAAAATCTGTTGATTAGCACCGAATGGTGTGTTCCAACAGCTGCCCTCGGTGGCCAGTTTCCTTCATGTGTGTGTGCTTACCATCTCCGGCTGCATGATCACTGGCCATGGTGTCACTGTGGACATACACAAGCATATGTTTCTAAAAAAAAACTGGAAATTAGAGTTCGTTATTTAATTTTTGCAGTACTAAATCGGCCTAGGTTACGCCAGTTTTCAGTAATGTTTATGAATTAAGAACGTAAATACATATTGTAGTAGGTAAAAATAATAGCATAGCATAGCAATGGCTTAGGTTGAACAACGTGACATTACGCGCCGCGAGACAGCCGCCCCGTATATTTCCCAAGAGTGGTTGTGTCGCGGAATATAAAGAAATATCTCTCCGAGTGCGTTTCGCGATGCTTCTTTCTACTACGCGTGAGGGGTTTTGATACTTTACAATAAAACATACAAAAAGATAGATTATAAACATTTGCAGTCATAATAATAATACTTTACAGGCTGTGCCCGCGAAATAAATTTTCCTGAAAATTGGCTAAGGGGTAGTTTGAAACGTGGAGATGGATATTTTAATGCATGATACTCGGGTAGCACCACAGGGTAAATACTATATATACTAGGTTTGACAAGTCTGGTTTTTTTGGGACATTTGCCGAGAACTTCAGAAGTCGCATTGCGTAATCGTTTATTTTCATAAAAAAGCGTTACTTTGTTTTGTTGACTATGTGAACGTTTATCGTGAAATAAACTTATAATATAACTGGACACTGGCAAAAAATATATCCTCATAAAAATAATTAGGTTGCCATACTAAGAAGAAGTCTTGTTTTTGGTCATATTTATAGTTTTGTGAATAAAAATGAAAGTAACATTAAATAGTTAGAAAGAAAACATATTTTTTGTTTCCATATCAATCTACACACAAAGGCCCAATTTGAATAAGTAAAAGATTTTTGATGTAACGTAATTACGAGGTAACTGTGTAACGTTTAATACAAGTATGCTATAAACGTTGCTAGGTGACGAACCACAGTGACGAACGCTATAATTTAACTTTGTCACGTGTACAGTACAGAGTCGCTACCAATAAAATAAGTTACTAATAAATCTTTAATCACAAATATTCTACAAATGCCAGCGTAAATTGAAACCTAGTTGATGTTTATACAACGTCTAATTTGCAACAATACTATAAATATTTATATTAGTAACATTGTACATATTTATCTTCCAAGTCACTTTATGGGTATTTGTTAATGTAAACAGTTATTAACGGGTGGTTAAAAACCTTTTATGGTAAATGTAGTAATCAAATGCAGTTTATAGTCTGTTTCAAAATACAACCTGTGAACTGTTACCTACTGTAAATATAGTTAATATATATATACATACCTACATTTAGGTATATATTGTGTTTGCGACGATACCTCGGAATAACACATTATTTCATATGTTTGCAATATAATATCTTAATTATAATTAATACTAAAAGAACTGCATATTATTATAAAGTCGACATAATTTTACTGTTATTATAGGTACACACGGCAACACATCAAGCTATACAGTTCCAGTATAAGCTGATCTCGCATTGTATAGGATTACCGTAAAATGAGAGGTCAGCTTATATTGGAAATGTATAGCTTGATCTGTAGCTGTGCGTACAAAACTCCATGCTAGTAAACTTTGAAACTTTGTTTTTAAACCATAAAAATCTTTAAAAAAACCGCCTTCGAAGTACAATAAAACGTATGAAGTAACGACGTAAGAACTCTAATCTAATACTGTT